>CM030942.1:2631324-2756669 GCA_018136815.1 Isochrysis galbana | reverse complement strand
CCCTAACCCTAACCTAACCCTAACCCTAACCCTAACCCTAACCCTAACCCTAACCCTAACCCTAACCCTAACCCTAACCCTAACCTAACCCTAACCCTAACCCTAACCCTAACCCTAACCCTAACCCTAACCCTAACCTAACCCTAACCCTAACCCTAACCCTAACCCTAACCCTAACCCTAACCCTAACCCTAACCCTAACCCTAACCCTAACCCTAACCCTAACCCTAACCCTAACCCTAACCCTAACCCTAACCCTAACCCTAACCCTAACCCTAACCCTAACCCTAACCCTAACCCTAACCCTAACCCTAACCCTAACCCTAACCCTAACCCTAACCCTAACCCTAACCCTAACCCTAACCCTAACCCTAACCCTAACCCTAACCCTAACCCTAACCCTAACCCTAACCCTAACCCTAACCCCTAACCCTAACCCCCTAACCCTAACCCTAAACCCTAACCCTAACCCTAACCCTAACCCTAACCCTAACCCTAACCCTAACCCTAACCCTAACCCTAACCCTAACCCTAACCCTAACCCTAACCCTAACCCTAACCCTAACCCTAACCCTAACCCTAACCCTAACCCTAACCCTAACCCTAACCCTAACCCTAACCCTAACCCTAACCCTAACCCTAACCCTAACCCTAACCCTAACCCTAACCCTAACCCTAACCCTAACCCTAACCCTAACCCTAACCCTAACCCTAACCCTAACCCTAACCCTAAACCCTAACCCTAACCCTAACCCTAACCCTAACCCTAACCCTAACCCTAACCCTAACCCTAACCCTAACCCTAACCCTAACCCTAACCCTAACCCTAACCCTAACCCTAACCCTAACCCTAACCCTAACCCTAACCCTAACCCTAACCCTAACCCTAACCCTAACCCTAACCCTAACCCTAGCCCTAACCCTAGCCCTAACCCTACCTAACCCTAGCCCTGACCCTAACCCAAGCCCTGACCCCAAGCCCTAACCCTAAGCCCTAACCCTAACCCTAACCCTAACCCTAAGCCCTAAGCCCTAAGCCCTAAGCCCTAAGCCCTAAGCCCTAAGCCCTAAGCCCTAAGCCCTAAGCCCTAAGCCCTAAGCCCTCAGCCCTAAGCCCTAAGCCCTAAGCCCCAAGCCCCAAGCCCTAAGCCCTTAGGCCTAAACCCAAAGTGGGGCGGTCAAACACGGCTTTTTAAGTACTAATATGGGGGGGCGGGCGACATTTTTGACCGTGAGCGGAAAGCCCCGGCGAAAGCGGCTTGGAGGGTCTCCCCGCCTTTTCCGAATCCTCGTCCGAAAAGACGGTGCGAAGTCCCGTCGGCCCCCCCCCCCTTGCACACACTCCGGCGGCTCACACGAGCCGAACTAGACGTCGCTCCCACTGAGAGATGTGTTTCTTTCACCTAAAAAGTGCCTAGACATATATTAAAGTAGGGGTCCGACGCCCATGTTGCCTATAAAGCAAATTTCAAACCCTTGTGCCCCTGCGATGAGGTCCGCCCAGTGTATTTTGTGTCTGGCGGGGCCCCCCATCAAGGTGGATCATCGAAATCGGGCACGCGGCGCGCCCGGCATCGGTTGGATATTGGGCTCTCTGGGTCTCCCTAGGCGACGTCAGACGTCAACGTTCAAAGGGCGCCACGGATGGCTGATTTCGACGAGGTTTCGGCGCGCGACCTGCCCGATTGGCGTGACTGTGTGGGTGGTCCCTGTATATTTGGTATCTAGCGGGGCCCCCCATCGAGGTGGATCATCAAAATCGGGCACGCAGCGCGCCCGGACTCAGTTCGAAGTTGGGCTCTCCGGGCCTCACTCGGCGACGGCTCAACGTCCAATGGGCTCAGCGGATGGCTGATTTCGACGAGGTTTCGGCGCGCGGCCTGCCCGATTGGCGTGACTGTGTGGGTGGTCCCTGTGTATTTGGTGTCTGGCGGGGCCTCCCATCCAAGTGGATCGTCGAAATCGGGCACGCAGCGTGCCCGGACTCTGTTCGAAGTTGGGCTCCCCGGGCCTCACTCGGCGACGGCTCAACGTCCAATGGGCTCAGCGGATGGCTGATTTCGACGAGGTTTCGGCGCGCGGCCTGCCCGATTGGCGTGACTGTGTGGGTGGTCCCTGTGTATTTGGTATCTGGCGGGGCCCCCCATCCAGGTGGATCATCGAAATCGGGCATGCACCGCGCCCGGTCTCGATTTGTAGTTGGGCTCTCCAGGCCTCACTCGGAGACGTTGGACGCTCAGCGGGTGGCTGATTTCGACGAGGTTTCTGCGCGCGGCCTGCCCGATTGGCGTGACTGTGCGGGTGGCCCCAGTGTATTTGGTGTATGGCGGGGCCCCCCATCTTGATGGATCGTCGAAAACGGGCATGCACCGCGCCCGGTCTCGATTTGAAGTTGAGCTCTTTAAGCCCTTTCCGACTTTAGCGTCTTTCGTCAATATTTGCTTACGTTTTGTTGTGGGGGCCCAAGGGGGAGGTCTGGGTCCCAATGGGGCCCGGATATGTGTTTGTTGGGTGTATTGGGAACTTTCTTCCGAAAAAAATTCTGAAATTTACTTAACCGTGAGATGGTCATTTTTTCACCCCTAATAAAAAAACCCTGTTTGACCGCCCTATCAATATCTGGCGCTGTACGAGAATTCTCGAACAGGTGGATCATGATACCCCATAGAAGATTGACTACCTGCCAACTCAGAAAACGCTATAAAATGGAGTCATATAACATGAAAGTGTTAGGTAGAGTAAATGATGATTCTCAGTCAAATGAAACGGCTACGAGATAAATGTTGGGCGCCTGTACAAATATTATGGAACAGACGGTTCCCAAACTCCTTTGCAAATAAGAGAGGACAGCGCAACCGAGAGGAGAGCAGAACAAAGCTCGTCGCAACCGGCAGGTCCGATGTCCTGGGGGAAGGAGGGGGGGGAGGGGAGGTGGCTGACGGACCCCCTTTTTTTGCCACAGTGACACCAACCTACTTTTATAAGTGGGGGACAATGGGGGCCTCGCGCCCCCCACTCTCCATCGCGGACACCCCCCGGGGTGGGCCCGTACAATCAACCCCAGCCCCTGCCCTTTGGCAGGGGCAGGGCACTCATCAAATCAGCCCAGACCCTCAGGGGGCGCGGGCCGCGAACCGCACTCCCACGCCCGCATTGGGCCTGCCCTCGAGCTGACTCCCCCCCTGTCCCTGGTCGCCAGGCATACAGGGGCCTTTGGGAGGCTCCCATGGCCAGCGAGGCGAGCGTGGGAGAGGCAGGGGGGGCCAGGGGCTGAGCCCCAGCCTCCTCTGCCCCCTGAGCTGTCCTGGCTGGCCCTCTGGGAGCCCCCACAGGACCTCTGAGAGCAGGTCAGGGCGCGCCGCATGGCGACGCGCCGCAGGGACTTCGAGGGGTGAGAGCGGAGAGAGGGAGAGGGGGGGATTTGCACCCCCCCCCGATGGAGTGCGGTTAGAAACAGGTCCCGTTTGCGTTAGCAAACGAGTAGGGGGCGGCCGGCGACAGGCGGGAGAGAGAAGGGAGTGGCTCAAGATCGGGGAGAGTATCTTGAAGGTGGCACAGGCTACTCGACTCGCAGTCATTTATTTCTCGAGAACTGCTCACGGCGCGAGCTGGAAGGGCCGATCCTCTTTATTGACGAGAGGTTCCTCCCCCCCCCCCCGGTGCTTTTTCCCGGAGGGTCGCCCGACGTAGGTCGGTCCGCCCCAATGGGTTTTCCCTCATTTTAACTTGTGGGGAGTTAGAATGGGAGCCGGGGGCTTGCGAGGGGGGAGATTCGAAGGGGGGGCATAGGTGTATGTGTCTGTGGCATCAACACGCGCCAAGGTGTACGGGCAGGTGCGCTGAGGGTTGTCGTGTTAGTACCGGGGCTAGTGAGAGTAGTGGTACTAATGCTCAGTCATTTTATATTTATATTTGCCACAGTGACACCAATAACCAATAATAATTACGCCCCGAACCGACACAACACGACCCAACACGAGAACACCGGCCACTTAGCGGCACGGGAGGAGGAGGAGGAAGAAGAAGAGGACCCAACCGCTAGGGACCGGAACACACCGCCGAACCCCGCCACCCCCACAAGCCGAGCCCCTAGATGCTAGATGTACGATGTACGATGTAGCGCACAAGTGAAGTAGCCGCAAGGCAGGTTGGGAGGGGAAAGCCAGGAGTAGGATTAGGGGCGTGGCTACAAAGTAGGGGTCCAAAGCTAAAGCCGCCCGCGAGGCGAGAATGTTGAAAGCAAAAGGTTGTTGTTTCTGCTCGAGCTCGAGAGACTCAGTCTCATTGTCATTGTGAGTCCATTCCCATTTGCCATTTGTGAAGAGGAAATGTGTTTGGCGTATACTGTAATTATCAGTTTGCTTCATACCATTACGCTGTGGAGTTTGGGAAGCCAGAGATGCGAAGAGGAAGGAGAAATAGGTAGTAGCAAGAGCCCTACTTCGGCCAACTTCTCTGTACATGGCAATCAGCAGTTGCTGCCATTGCAGCAAGGTCATCAAGTTGCCGATTAATTGGAGTCAGGCATACCCATTGTGCACAGCATCGACCG
Organism: Isochrysis galbana; assembly: GCA_018136815.1. Classification (NCBI taxonomy): domain Eukaryota; phylum Haptophyta; order Isochrysidales; family Isochrysidaceae; genus Isochrysis; species Isochrysis galbana. Next base: position 2,752,117 of record CM030942.1, on the reverse strand, counting down.
CTCACATAGGGGCAGGGTTTCTTGCCTGCAAGCGACACCACACGACTCAAATCGTCGACCGCAGTCAGCGAACCAATGGAAATCCATCGTGGGGCTCGCCCGCGCTCGCGTTCGCGCCTCAATCGCTTCGTGCAGTGAGCCAGACACAACAATTGCTCACGCCGCCTTGCCCTTCGCAAGGTGGGAGCGGAAACACTTGGAGAGAGCACGGAACTCGGGCTCACATGCCCGCACCTCAACCGCCTCCATCTGGCCACGAACGCAGGCGCCGTACGCACTCGCCTCTGCCGTGCACTGACCAAAGGCAGCCGCCAGCCGGCGCACGTATACCTTTGAGCGTTCAGCGTCGCGCATCGTCGCGCTCCGCTCCACAGACCGAACGGAAGGCGTCGTGCGAGGCTCTCTCCCCTTGTGGGAGGAGACAGCTCGCGCGCGAACGAAACAAACACGTGCACGACAGCGACAGAGGGAGCGAGAGCTGCCAGCCGCCGCGGTGGGGGCGTTGTTCGAGGCGGCCAAAAGCTAAGCTAAAATAAAATAGCGTACGCACTCAAGAAATAAATCGTAGTAGAAAACAAAAGAGGGGGACAGAGAGACGGAGTCGAGCCTCGGCCAGAGATCATGAACCATATTTTATGATCTCGGAACAGGCGCAAAGTGTAAAATGGCATCGACAATGTCAAGAAGTCACAAACGCCATTACTTGTTCCTCGACTATGGATTGTTACCGTTATTGTTACTCTAGGACGGTCATCAAAAACTATTGTTATAGTTTTAGCGATGGAGCGCGCGCCGACCGCTCCCAGCTCCCAGCCCCCCGCCGTCACGACGCCCCACCGGGGACGCCCCAAGCCGCCGGAGCCGAAGCGCTCGCTAGCCCGGTCACTCACTCATTATAACCACTATTTCCCACCTCCCCTGGGTGTCCAAGGATTCCTTAGGGTCCCCCCCTACCTGCCCCGCCAACTCCCTCCCCCCTCCGAACGACCCCCTCCCGCCCCACGAAGGGCAATGGCGTCGGTGAGGGACCCCCCTCCCTTCCCCCGCGCGTGGCGGGCTATTTTGGGAGATTGAAGGGGGCGCTCACGGGAGGGAATCAGAGTGGTGAATGTGGGGCGCATCACTCTTAGAAACGCGGAGCTTCCGCGACGTCCGATCGCCCGCGATCGGCCGAAGAATGGCATGGAGGTGGTGGCCATGCAGAGCCCAGAGCTCTCGCGAGCAGGGTGGGGGGTCACTAGTAGGTCGCACGCTGGTTCTTGAGGGTCGCACACACTCGCACTAACCCATCCTGGCCCCTCGCACCGCAGGAATGCCTCGATTCGATCCGGCCCGACGCCCAGGGCCATGGCCCCTATTGACGTCGACAAGCGCTCGATTGGACGCCTGGAGGTGCAGCTCTTCAAGTGGCCGTGCGGCGCGACGGGCAGGTCGCGACCCGGCTGTTCCGGGCCTGCCTGCTGTAACCCCCAAAGCCTCCTGGCCCGGCCCCACGCGTTCGCGCCCAGCGTTGATCCGAAATCTTGAGAGCTGATGTGTGTCGTGTTCACGTCTCACCTACGCCTTCACCGCAAAGGCGTGCGCCGAGGCCGCTAGGTACATGAATTTGGCTCCTGGGGCGGAACCATTTCATTTGATGAGTGTTAACTTGCCCTATGCAAGCTGAGGGGTAAGGAAGTGCCAGAGGCAAGCGCTGTTGCGTTCGAAAGTTGGGCACTCTGGCCCGTCCGACCCATAGCCTTGGTCTTGTTTCCGGTGTTGCACAGGGCCAACTTCGTTGCGATGTGCGCGGGTGGCGGCGGCGATTGGCGTAGCTATTAGGGTGGCATCTTTCCAATTGATGCTTTTTGTGTCATTCAATCTAAGTGGATGGCCGAGAAAGCGCCGGCAGCGCACCTGGTAGCGGTCGAAAGTTGGACACTCGGCCCGTTCGGCCGGGTGACGTTCGCGTAGTCGTCAGCGCCATACACGGCCGACTACTTCGCGATGCGCGCGGGCGGCGGCGGCGATTGGCGTGGCTGCTCGGGCGGCATATTCGGATATGGTGCCTGGTAGGGCATTCCATCCCAGTGGATGACCGAGAAAGCGCCGGCAGCGCGCCCGGTAGCGGTCGAAAGTTGGGCACTCGGCCCGTTTGGCCAGGTGACGTTGGCGTAGTCGTCGGCGCCACACACGGCCGACTATTTCGCGATGCGCGAGGGCGGCGGCGGCGATTGGCGTGGCTGCTCGGGCGGCATATTCGGATATGGTGCCTGGTAGACTTCCAAGGCGACGCTCGCCACATCCAAGATTTGGGTTGGGACCTGGTAGTGGCCCACCCACCTTGCCGAAGCCCCTTTTGTTGCATGCTCTCGTCTTCTATTTTAAGCGTCACTTTCAACGTTTGGTTTCTCGGTTATCTTTGGTTTCTCTCGCTTTGGTGTTCTAATTCTGGATTTCTCGGTTATTCTGTTCTCTTTCCATGCCGCTCGTCGAGACGACTCGAATTTAGTCGGGGAGTGTCGTATTCCATACGAGGACAAACTTCTACTTTTTAGTCTGTGAGTTATTTTAACTCTTAAAGTCTCGTCGATGGGTATGCCGCCTCTTCTTCTACTTTCTCTCGACGTCATCAAACTTTCCATGATCGTCTTCCGTCTTCTGTTATACCTCGGTTGTAGCTCCCCCCCAGCGAGGTCTGCCCTCGTTGTGCCGACCTCTCTGTCGCATGTCTGCGCATTGCTAATTTGCTCTGGTGCCGACGTCTGACCGTCCGTCCCGGTGTGGTTAGTTTTCGCTCTGTTTGGTTTAGTTTGTGTGGTTTTGTTCCCTCAACTCTTTTGAGTCCATGCGTTGTAGTCCCTCGTGCCTACCTCGGGCCTAAGAAGTTCTCATTCTCATTCTCTCGCTTCCACTAGCTCGCTAGCTAGCCTCGTACCTACCCTCCGACGCCCCTCGTCGCGACTCGTCGACCTTCCGCCTACCTGCCTACCTCATCGCTCGCTGCGTCCGATGGCAGGCATGGTCAGACCCGACTCCTACTACGATCTGTCAGACATCTACCCGTCAACAGCAATCAACGGCAACCTTCTACGGCCGCGTCAGCTGCCGGCTCGGTCGAACGGCCCTCTGCCTACGAGCCTGTAGTCATCGCGTGTTCGACAGTCCAGCCTCACTCACTGGAGCCACTGCTCCGTGCACACTGCCACCTGCCACCTATCCAGCTGCCACTGCCTCTGCCGCGACAGCGGCTGCCTCTTCATCGTCGGGTGGGTCGCACTACGGGCACAGAAGCGTAGACGATGTGGGCAGGTGGCCACGCTGCACTTGCACCACGTGCAGAGGCGGCGCAGGATGCTCCGCGGCCGCAGAACCTGCGCTGGGGAGCCCACCTAACTCCACTGGAATAGTGCCCAGTGGGTCGTCGAAGGCAGGTATCCCATGCATCGCCACGACATCCCTTGGCGAGGAAGAGCTCCTCGCTGGAGAGCGCGCGCCCTGCCGCCCACCTGCCGATTTCCCACCTCTTTCTAAATCCTACAGAACCACCTTAAGAGCGTAGGGATGACCGATGACCGACAGGCCCCCCAGAGGGTAGTTAGAGCCTGAGTGGGAGGGTGCGGGGCGCACCCCCCCATGCTGAACTCAGTATACAGTTAGTTGGTGGAAACACACACAACTACCTCTACTACAAATTGGTAGCAAGGCCGCAAATTGATGCCACCCGAAGTATTGGCCCGCCAGCAACACCCCAGCTTTGATATCATGGCCTGACAACTATTGCATGCATCGACATCAAGCATGGTGCAACCACCATGGGATCCATGTGTGGTGCGGCCCAATGAAGTTCTGTAGGCGCCACAGTGAAAGCAGTCCGCCTCAAGGAGGCACCGGCATGCAACGCATGTGGACGTATGTGCGCCTTACGTGCTCGTGGAGCATGCGCTCCGGCCATCGTGCATTAGGGGAGCGAGGGACAGTGATCGACATGCAGCTAGACCGGGCCTGTCTCTAGCAGACTCTCGCCGTCATCACCAGCGTCGGTGGACGAACTCGTCGAGCCGTGCGCACTCGGTGCAAGCGGAGCTTCAAGAGGAAGGGGCCCCAATGAGAAGACAAAGCAGGGAAAGCGTGGGTTATGCGTATCCTGTCCTCGTAGTTGCCGCCCTTGCGGGAAGACGAGGTCAATGTGTGCTCCCTCATGCAGTGGGGTGCGCATGCCGCGCCCGACAAGGCAGCCGTCAACATAGGTTCCGTTCTGTGAGAGGTCCTCCAACCAGGGTTGAAGGCGCGGCGCTTCGTTGTGGAGAGCCGACGGCCACTTAACCTCGTAGTAGACACGAAAGTGCTGACTCGAGATGTAAGGCTGCGACGAGTAGTGCCCTACTCTGATCTTGCACTTTCGCGAACGGCCTATTGTGTACTCGTGCGTGCACGACAGCGCATACTCTTCGACACGGCCGAGCGAGCCAGTGGCGTCAGCGGCTGGCTGGCTTGCGCCTGTTCCGGTTCCACTGGCTTGGCTGGGCTGCAGGGACGGCCAGTGCACCGTCAGCCGCCCCCACCAGCACATGCGACCGCGCAGCGGTGAGGATGGCGGCGCACACAGCAGCGTCTCAGCAAGTGCGTATGCGTCTTTTGGCGGCAGCACGTCGCTCGCCTTGGCGGTGTTGGACTCTGGCGGGACGCAGAGCCGGCCCACGAGTGCAAGCGCTTCAGACTGCTGCGCCTCCGGTATCATGTGCCACCGGATCTCACGGAGCAGCTCAGGCAAGCACTCATACCTGCTAGCACTTGCTTTGAGGCCATACCACCGCACAAGAGCGCGCAGCACGTCCGTCTCACTCTCACAGACGAGCTCATCGCGCGACAGGATGCGGAGAAGCGTGGCGGGTTGTAGCTCCGCGAATTCGGGATCGGCGCTCGCAATCTCCCCCAGGTTTTTGAATGTCAGAAAGCCGAGACACCGCGCCTCCAGCGGCTCGCAGTCTACTTCCAATGCGCACCGGAGCAGCTGGCAACAGTTGGAGGTACGAACGGCGTCGAGGAGGAATCGGGTGCATCCGTCGCGGAGCGAGAGCACCTCATAATAGTCTGCCGTATGATACAGCCTGAGGGCCGACTCGAGTGTGAGCGGTACATGCTCGCCGTGCACGTAGCGGAGGAGGCACTCAAAGGCCCACGGCTCAGTGCCCTGAAGGCGCAGCGTGGGGCGGGCCTGGCCCGACGCGGGAGTGACGGAGCGGAGCGGGCCGTACAGCATGGCTGCAAGGGGCCTAGAGGCCGCTGCTAGCACGGCGGCCACCGCGGGGAATTCCCTGTGCCCATGCGGCCCCTGGGCTTCCCCCTCGAGGGAGAGGGTCACGTCTGAGTAGAGCTCAAGCTGGCTGTAGAGCCGGCTGAGAGAGGCACTCACGTCAGCAGGGCCACGCTCGAGCATCGAGGCGGGCTCATCCACCTCAGAGTCGACACGCCGACGCTTCGAGGGCCTCTCCTCCATTGTGAAGAGGGGGGGGGCGGGCGGGGGGGGGGGGGGGAAGACAGGGGGAGGGGGGAGGGAGGGAGCGAGAGGGGAGGGAGGAGGGGGGCGGGGGGGGGCGAGAGAGAGAGAGAGAGAGAGAGCGCCACCCTTCCCCCTGCGCCCCCCCCTCTTCCCTCTCTCCCTCTTTTCTTCCCTTTTTCCGCGGCTTGGCAAGAAGGGCCCTCTCTCTCTCTCTCTCTCTCTCTCTCTCTCTCTCTCTCTCTCTCTCTCTCTCTCTCTCTCTCTCTCTCCCTCTCTCTCTCTCTCTCTCTCTCTCTCTCTCTCTCTCTCTCTCTCTCTCTCTCTCTCCCTCTCTCTCTCTCTCTCTCTCTCTCTCTCTCTCTCTCTCTCTCTCTCTCTCTCTCTCCCTCTCTCTCTCTCTCTCCCCCTCTCTCTCTCCGTCTCCCTCTCTCTCTCTCCCTCTCCCTCTCTCTCTCTCTTTCTCTCTCTCTCTCTCTCCCTCTCTCTCTCTCTCTCCCCCTCTCTCTCTCCGTCTCCCTCTCTCTCTCTCTCCCTCTCCCTCTCTCTCTCTCTTTCTCTCTCTCTCTCCCCCCCTCTCTCTCTCGTGGAGTCCCACCCACAAGCCGTGCCCCAGCACTCGGCTCGCCTCGTAGTATGTAAACGGGCGTCCCTCGCCCCCCTCTCTCTCCTCTCCCCCTCTCTTCCCCCTCGTCGCCCCCGCCCCCCCCGCCTCCCTCTACAAAGGCGCCAACCACCGCAGCACGCACCTCCCTCTTAAACCACTCTCTCCCTCTCCCTCTCTCTCTTCGGAGGGAGAGAGAGAGAGAGCGAGGGGAAAGGTCTGCTGGCCGCCTCCTCTCTCTCTCTCTCTCCCCCCCCCACTCCCCCCCTCGCCCGCCCCCCGCCCGCCCGCGCCCTTCCCCCACACCCACCGTGCGCGGCGCAGGCGGGGCGCGGGGGGGGGGGGGGGGGGCGGCGCGAGGGGAGAGAGGGGAGAGAGGGCACACAGCCGAGCGGAGAGACCACTCACTGCCACTGCGGGGGGGGGGGGCGCAACGCACCACGAGTCTTGCTTGGACTCGGCACTCGGGACTCCGTGTCGACCCAATTCCTAGCGCGTGCCCAACTCCTAGCGCTGCAGTCCTTCGGCCTCCTTGAGGATGCTGGGAGGCCTCCTTGAGGATGCTGGGAGAGCTCTGGCATCAGTGATGCAGCAGAGTCAGACGGCCAGAGTACGAGAGTACCGCCACTGCCGTGGCTTTGGCCGCAGGAGCGGCGCCGCGGCACCCCGCGCGCGCGCCGGCGCCGGGCACGCTCGACCGCTGGACCACATACGGAGACGGCGGCGAGCGCGCTCGACGGAGCCTCGGAGGTCCTTAATTCGTGGGCTAGGAGGGGCAGGAGAGGGGCGGGCAGCGCGGTGCCGCGTTGGGAGAGGGGGCCCGTATCATACACCGACGGTAGGCGCGCGCGCGCGCGCCACCGTCGGTGGATACGAATAAGCAGAAAGCCCTTCATGCCATCTTTTGTTGGTACCACCCCGACGCAGAGACATGCTCCAAACGAAGCAGCAATGGGCTGCGGAGTTTGGCGTGGACAAGCGGCGCTTCGCGTACTGGGAGGAGCACCTTGGCGAGGAGATGCTTGATCGCATCCGTGACGGATCGAGCATGACCACGGGCTCGATATGCGATGATTCGGAAGGGAAACGATCGGCGGAAGGCGCGGCGAAGGTGGCCGGGAGTGATTGATGGAATGACGGGCTGGACCACCTCCTCACTCCTCAGCAGAGCAACTAAGTTTATACTTGGTTGCCCCATGGGGGGGCACGAGCCCCCCCCTCTCTCCACTCCTCCCCTGCCATGGGGGAGGAACCACTCATCCTCCTGGCACGCCTGATGGCTTGCCAGGAGGCCACTGCCCTGCTGACTCTCCAACGCAGGAGGCCACATCGAGCTTCCCCGGATGGGCCGTCAGTACTGATATCAGTACTGATGCATCAGTATAAGCTCCCTGAGGGCTGATGTACTGATATCAGTACAAGGCTGCTGAGCTATCATTATGAACTAAAAAAAAACCAGCGGCGGGAACGCGGCGCGCGGGAGCGTGGCCAACGACCAGGCGCGCGCTCGATCTCTCGCTCTGGCTCTGGCCTCCCACCACCACCCACGCACCCCTCTCTCTCCTGCTTTCTCTCATTCTCCCTCGTCTCCTGCCCCTCCCAAGCGCCTGCTTGCACTTCGCGGGGCCGCACGCGCGCGCCCACGCGTCGCAGCCGCATGGTCCGCCCCTCACTCGCACATGCATGGCAGCGCTCATTCATGGTTAGAGGCTGCACGGTCGCGTGTGCTGTGAGACTATTAAGAAATTAATTAAATAAAAAATAAATTGCCCTGGTGCCGACGCCTGGCCATCCATCCAGGTGTGGTTAGTTTTCGCCCCGTTTGGGTTAGTTTGTGTGGCTCGGTGTCCTCGAGCTTTTTGTAGCAACTTCATCGTGGTCCACCGTGTTCCCAAGCGAGTCCCCCTGAGTTCCCGAGTCTATACTTCGAGTCAACGAGTCAATACAAGTCAAGCACGCGCCTGAGCCACCCCCAGTCGCCTGCCACCACCTCTCACAAGCCTCCTTCCACCCTTCCGCGCCCTCCGTGCGTCGTACGTCGTGCGTCGATCACCATGCCCGTAGTCACCCCCGAGGAAGGCTTCATGAGCTCCCACCAAGAACCGCATTCCGCGCTAGCTGCCGTCGCGCCCTCGCAGGCGATCTCCAAGAGTGAGATCAGCCTTGCTCTGACACTGGCTCGGAGTCTCGGAGTGCGAGTTCCAGGAAGGCCTTTCGTATGCGCTATAGATGATAGATGTCTTGCCCTACCTATCGAGGTATTGTGTATTGTGTGCGCCGTGCTCGTATACTTGTGTCGTTTTGGATCCCTCCTCGTGTCGGGATTGTCCTGGGTGCGAACTTAGTTCTTAGTTGTGCCTTGTGCCTATCGTCTCGTCTCCCGGCTGATTTCCGGGGTGGCTACAACCAAGTGTGTCACTCGCAGACGCAGGTGAAGGCGCGGGTGAAGATGTCCCCGCAGGCCTTGCAAAGACCCTGTCACCCTGGCAGAGCCCGGGGGCGGGCGTACGGGTACGGGGCATCATGGCGCCCCAACCCCAGCACCCAGCAACCAACTACATTTAATTGCATGCACGTACGTACAACTCCTCGAAAAAGACGCGAAACTTGCGAAACTTATTGCGAAACTTGGGTGGATTGGTGCGAAACTTTGCAAAACTTTTGCGCGAAACGTGGGGGGGTCCGGTGCGAAACTCTTACCAGGCCATATATGAGAGGGGGCTGGGGGCGGCAGCCGCTGCATGAGCTCAAAGGCTCCCAACTCGAATGGTCGACAATTGTCGAGGAAGGTGGCCGCGCCAAGATGACGAAGTTGAAGCAGTGTCTCTTTTGCGGATTTCATTACACAGGTGGCCGTACTACGCTCGCAGTCTCACCTCGGCCGAACGCCATTGGACGGTGACCGAGATTGAGCTCTTGGCTGCCCTGGAATCAATCCGAAATTGGCGACCCTACCTTTGGGGGCGTCGGTTCAAGTTAGTCGTCGACCACTCCGCGCTGCGATGGCTGCATACCATGAAGGATCAAGTAGCCGGTGGGCCAGCCTCTCGGCTGACTCGGTGGGCTCTCAAGTTGGCTGAGTACCGGTTCGATGTCGAACATAAACCAGGAGCTGTTCATCAGGATGCTGACGGGCTGTCCCGGCTAGCATCCCTGGAGCCGGAACACGAAGACGAACCACTCGCCGGCCCAGCGTCGTTAGCGGTACGTGAGCCTGGCTCAGAGTCTCTAGCCGAGCATGAACGGTCTCATCCGGTGGCTGCCATCACGCGCTCCGTAGCTACGGCGCGAGGGCTTCAAGCCTTGGACCGATCTCGACGTCGAGCCTCCGATTCCGGGCCCGCCATCCAGTGTGTTTGAGTTATCGGTGATTTGGGGTCGCGGTTGCTTGATAATTTGCTTGGTTTGGGTGAATGATTCCGGTGTGTTCGTGAGTCGGTGTATCCTGTTGTTCTCAGGCTCTTTGTCCGTCGTTGTTCGCTGCGTCGCTGCACTCTAGCAGCCTAGGCTCCCTCCCTGAGGGAAGAGTTCTTTGTAGGTCTAACAATCTCTTACAACCCAACACTCTAGGGCCGCTAGGAGCGCCTCGCCGCCCCACAGCCCTTCGTTCGCCGTTCGTTCCCAGTCCAGACACCCAAAAGGGGATGCCCGACCCCATCCAGAATTTCATTCACCCGACTCCCGGCGGGGAGGAGGGCCAGAGCGCCGCGCTAACCGCCGGTGCCGCTCGCGACGGAGTGGCTCAGAGCCCTCCGGCCACGCTCGACTCGACACTTTGGTAGAGCCCTAGCTGCCAATCAGGACGGCTGCATGCCAAACGTCGACTCTATTCTCCGCGCGCAACATAAGATCAATGTTGGCTCTGAGATCAGTAAAGCGTTCCTTGGGCACGGCACCTTTACGGGCAAGGTTGTGAAGATTGAAGCGGGCGCCATTCTCTCCGAGTTGTATCCGGGCACGACGCGCACGGCATATACGGTGCACTACCCCGACGACGACACTACGGAGGATCTCGAAATCGAAGAGATTCGACGTATGCTCGTTGTGAACGAGCTGCCCGAACGTAAGCGACTCGCCAATGCCCTTGCTGGCGCATTTACTTACCTCAAAGATCGCGTGAGCGGGGGCTGCAACGATGCATTCGATTGTTCAAGCATGTACCAGATGATGCGCGCCGTCCACGTGTTCGACCCTTCATTCGCGGCTCGTCATGCAACGCTTTCGTCAGTGGACGACCTAGCATTTCTCACGCCTTTAGGCATGCCTAATGATGAGGGTGAGGGTGGGATTGATCCTACAGTTCTGAAGGCGCAGTTGCCTGCCTATCTATAGCCGCGGCCTCTCATGCGGCAAGCAATTCAGATGACGTCGACGACTTTTCGGCTTCCGTGCTCAACTGGTGGCGTACCAATGGCAAATCGTTTCCAGCGTGGGCATCCGCGGCTCGTGTGGTTTTCAGCATCTCTCCAAACTCAGCCTCGTGTGAACGTGTGTTTGCCTTGCTCCGTTTGATGTACGGTGACCAGCAGTCGGGTGTGTTGTCAGACCACCTGCAGGCCTCGTTGATGAGCCGCTTCAATAAGCGGGTAGTGGGTTGATCGGTTGACGAGCGCGATCGTTTTGGTAGTTTCTGTGTGCGCTCTTGATACGTTAGCGTTAATTGTGTTGCCTAACTAACTGTTGTTTGCATGCCTGAACTTTGAACTCTATACTCTATCTATTAATCATACTAGCATACTATGGCACACGCGCGCGTAACGCGTAACACCTCGCTCGTTGCCGGTGGTGGCCGGTGGCCGACCCGGTGGGGCTCGCTCGAACCTCGAAAAACAAAAATTTTGCGAAAATTAGGGCAAACCTGTCCGAAAATCAGTGCAAAAACACCGAAATTTCCGAAAGAAATTTGGGTAGGTCCGACGCAAAAACCTGGCCGGGGCCAACTACAGCCTGCGCCGTGGCCTCCTCCTCCTCTCCCCCTTCCACCAGCCCCCAGCCCCCCCCTTCCTCCTCGGGGAAAGGCCTCTGTCTTCTGACTGCCCCCAGCGCTCATGATTGCCACGGTCCCGGGTCCCGGGAACCGTAGGAGAACGTTTATACCGGGGGGTGGGCCCCCTCATCCGCGGACCTGCGCAAACGAAAGTTCGCTGTCTAACTTTAGAGTAGAGATTCTCTCTCCTCTTCTCTCCTTTTGAGCAGTACTTTCGCCCGGCCCCCCTGACTCTTTTATGCTTCTGTTCCTCTTCCTCCTTGTCCTTTGGAGCAGTAGAGATTCTCTCTCCTCTTCTCCTTTCGATATTGTAGCCCCTGACTCTTCTATCTTTTCCTCTCCTGCTTTTCCTTTGGAGCAGAGTAGAGATTCTCTTTCTCCTCTCTCTCCTCCTCACGGCCCCTTCCGCGCCGCCGCCGCCGCCGCCTCTCCCCTCATCACGCCCCTCCCCTCCCGCGCGCGCGGCAAGGGGGGAGATCGTCATCTGCGCGTCTCGCCCGATCTCCCCCGCGCGAGCACCCCCGCGCCCTCCGCAATCTCCCCCGCCGCCCCCCCCCCCCTCCCCCCTCCCCCCGCGGGCGGCGCCCTTCGCCCTCTCCCCCTCCTCTGCCTTGGCCCTCTCGCCCCTCCCCCTCCCCCTTCCCGCCCCGCCGCGCGCCGGCTGCTGGGCGGAGGGACGCACAGAGACGGAGCGAGGGAGGGAGGGCGGCACGTGCGCGATGGACAGCACACCGCTCGCGATCGGCTCTCTCGCGCCGGGGCTCGTGCTGCTCAGCATCTGCGTGGGCGCAGCTCTCGATGCGACTGAAGTGAGCATGAGCGCCGCGGCGATGCTCACTGCCGCAGGCCTGCTTGGCCACCTCATTGCGAGCGCCGGGCGGCTGTGCGCCGATCTCGCTTACTCGGAGGGCTCGCTCCGCCTGCTCTCGCTTGCGGGCTCTTGCTTCACAACGGGAGGAGCACTCGCCCAAATCGCTGCCCCTGTTGAAGCAGAGCTGCTTGCGACAAGGTGGGCAGCCGCGCTCCGAACCGGCTTCTTCTTTGCAGGCTTCTCGGCCGGCTGTGCGCTTGGCTCGCTTCGCGCGCGCCTCTCTCTGGTTCTCTTCTTCGCCGCAGCACAGACGTGGCTCGCGCAGCGTGCAGGAGATGCTTTCTCCCAGCGGGCGCGACCAATACTGTACATTTTTGCTGGCCTCGCTTCCGCTGAGCTCGGTCTCCGCCATGCACTGCCTGCTGCCGGCTTTGCAGTACAGCGCTGGATGTGCCCGTGCGAGACCGAGAGCAGCTCGAGTAGCCGCGATCAGCCACCGAGGCCTGGCCTGGAGTGGCCGAGCCGTATCGCACTGCAGGTCGGGCTTGTTGGTGTCGTCCTTGCTGCTGGCACTGGTGTGCGCTTCGACCAGTCGAGCACATACGTGGCTTTACTCTTGCTCTCACTGCTTGGCGTCATCGAAGCGTCTCGCGCTATCTTCTTCATGGATTGGCAGCCTGAGAGTGAGCTGTTGGACAAGCCAGCGCCAAATTCGGCATTTCAGCGCACGCCGGCTGAGGCCGCCGAGCCCACTGAGGACGCCAAGCATGCGCAGCCGCTCGCAACGGTGCTACGCGACGGCGTCGCCCACCAAGCCGCTGGGCCACGCGGCGCTACCACACTGGGTGGGCGGGTGGTGCCATACGACTTGTCGTCCCTCTCTAGATTCGTGCACGACTCGCAGGGCGTGCGTGCAGTCTCTCGCTCACGTTCCGTCTCTTCGGCTGCCTCGTCGCATACGCCATCGATCTCATCGATCGCGTCTGCGTCCATCGCCTCGAGCGACGACTTGCGCCCCTCCTATTCTTGCAATGAGGAGGAAGCTGTGCTCATCCGGGCGGCGCTGGACGCGCAGCTCTTTGCATCCACGCTCAGCGCCCGCCGTGGCACCACCAACATCGCCAACGCCGGCGCACCACCGGTGGCACTCCAGGACCCAGCACTGCTGCGAGGGCCCATCTTTCACACAATTAGGCATGCCGCGCAAGCATCGGCGATCGTCTCTCGGGATTGGCGCGAGGCACGGCGCGCACAATTCGCATGGGAGCGGCTCAAACTCGTCCTTCTGGGACAACGGTGCAGAGACTCGCCGTTTTCGCAGCTGAACGATGACTGCATCGTCCACATCCTCCGGCTGCTCCGTAAACTCTACGAGGCTGGCTCAAACTAGCAGCAACTCTCAGACTGTGCACCCAGCCCATTCAGGGAGCCTCTCGTGATTATGAAGCGAGCGGACCTAACCGCCGGACGCTGTATCTCTTTCATAGACCCCGCAGCTTTTGAGACCTACTTTCTCATCTACGGTAGCCGATAGCATGCAGCCCCCTTACCCGCCCCCACCCTTTCCTTCATCGTTGTATGCGAGGCCAGCGGCCGTTGCTGCCCAGCTCGTGTATCTCTTCAATAGATCCCGCAGTTCTTGAGACGTACTTTTTGATCCACGGTAGTAGATAGGCTGCAGCCCCCCTTCCCCGCCCCCAGCCTTTCCTTCATTGTTGCATGCGAGGCCAACGGCCATTGCTGACTAGCTTGTGTAGCTGAACACAAGACGAAAGCCAGCTACTTTCTGCGCTCATCGTCATTCGCTCACCCTACTTGACGTTGTCGTTTCCTAGGTATTTGTGGATGTCGTGAGCACCCCTCGCTTCTGCCGTACAGGCCGTAACCGCTTTGTACGCCCTTTTACGATATTTGTGCCTTCCACAGCTGCCTTTCCGTATTTTGTCGTCTTGCCTTGACTGTGAACATGCCTTGCATGACGCGGTTGCCGCCTCCTACTCGCGTAGCGCGAGTTGGAGCAGACGGTGAGGCTGCGCACCTGCCAGTTTTTGTTGCGCGCACCGTGCTGAGTGCTATACGCCGCCATCGCCCTCTTGTTCGTCGTCTCCTTCATCTTTGCGCAATGCCGCTGTCCGTCGCACTCCCGCTTTGCCCTCTTTGAGCTAGCCGATGTTGTGCGGCTCCCTGTTTGCACTCTGGCCGATGCGGGTTTGCCCGGGCTTGGTGCGTTGGCTGGCATTTTGCCGCTAGCTTCATCGAGTCAGCATCAAGTTGCACCGCCGCGCAAAATATTGCAGGATTGGACGCGCGCCATCATCTGCGCTTGAGGGCGTCGCGCACTCTTTAGAGATGCAGCTATCTCTTGCCCCGTTTCACATCCGGTCATGGATGCCATCTGCCATGCATGTTAATGCATAAGCATTTCATTTCGCACGCGTGCCATTGGAATTGCGATGTCTCTTGCCTTGTGCCTTGCTCGTTCGTCGTTGTTGCCTGCGAGCAATACAAATCGGCTACTGCTTAAGATGCGTTGGCCACATTTTGCTTCCGTCCATGTGAGGCTTAGAGTCTTAGTATTGCTCATTGTTCATCGCGTCGCTCTTGCCTCTGGCTTTAGCGTGTTTTTTTGTTGCTAGAAAGGATGAACTAAGTTCATACTTGATACTTGGTTGCAATGGAGCGCGCCGACGCCGACGCGTCTCGCTCCCCTTCTTAGGCCCCCCTAGACGCAGCGGGGAACGAGCCTCAGCCGGAGATTATAAACCCCAGCCGGAGACCATAAACAGCTACATTGTCCTTGCCATCGTTGTATTTGTCAATGCGATTCTTAATTGTCTAGGGGCAAGTAATGGCACTCACACTCACTCTCATAAACATAGGGGATAGGATAAACTATTGTTATAGTTTGAACTATGGAGCGTGCCGCGACCGCTCCCGAGCCCCAGGCGACCCTCGCCACCGCGCCCCACCTGGGACGCCCCACGCCGCCCGAGGCGGCTCGTCAGAAAGCCCTCTCAGAGCCCATCCAACCCATCCAAACCACACCCGCGCAAGCGCGCGGGGTGGCGAGCACTGGCACCGAACAGGTTGCCACCATGGCTCTGCGCATCAAGCAGGGGGTCTTGGAGACCCCCTCCAACAGTGGGGAACCCTCCCACCCCAAGAGCACCTCATGTGGGAGGGCAGCTCAGCTGCCCTCCCCATGGTGGAAACCTCTACCATCAGTGCACCCAACATGGGAGGGCACTTCACAACCATCAACCCCATACGGAGAGCACCCCATGCCTCTGTTTTCCAACTTGTTAACACAATTCTCGTCTTCACCCCACTCTTGTGGGCCACTAGTACCAATCACTCAGTGCCCTGCCTTGGGCCCTCTCTCAACACTAGACTCCCTCTCCCACTCCCCCTTCACACTTCAACCAACCCAAACGGCACGAACCCCCCCGTCCTCTGTTCAAAGCACCAAAAACTTCAAATTCAAGACACATGTTGATACACTTTTCGTTTTCACCCCACGCTTGTGGGCCACAAGTACCTACAACTCAGTGCCCTGCCTTGGGCCCTCTTTCAACACTTCACTCCATCTCCCACTCCCTCATCCCACTACAACCAACCCAAGAAGCACAAACCCCCTCGCCCTCGGATTCAAACACCAAAATTTCGACTCAAGACAAGAGGGAGGACATGTCTTGAGGCGGCGTCGCTGCCCATGCCTAGCGCAAGGGTATAGCGCCCCCACTCAGACATCTCCTTCCCCACAGCTCCTCTCTGAGGAGTTGCTCCTCACCCTCCCATTAGGCCCCCTTGCCTGCGAGACCAAAACAGGATCCTGGCGTGGGGGCTGCTTGAGTGTGGAGGGAGGGGTGCTCCGGCTAGCGCAGGTAGTAAGCTAGTGAAGAGCTGGGTGGCACAAGGGGGAAGGGTGCTTGCGCTCGCCGCGGCAGGGAGTCCTGTCTTGTGTGCGCGCTAGTCCCGTTCCTTTGCCGCGCCGCGACCCATAAAAATTTGTTAAAATTAATTAAACATAGGGGATAGGCTACTACAGCTGCTTGGCGCCCCACAGTCTGGCTACCGCCATCTCCTCCGTCTTCCGCCTGCGGGCCTTCGCACCTGCGCTCGCATCTCCGCCTCCGCTTCTTCTTCTCAGCCAAGGTGGCATGGCTCGACTCGTAAGTGACGCGGAGCCGCGCCATCTTGCGCGCTCGCATCACCTCCGCGGAATCAGGCGAAGAGGGAGGAAGGGCTGAGGTTGAGTGTGCAGGCCCACCCAGGGGGTTTCTGTGATGGAGGAAGGGGGGAACGGGGCGGAAGATCTACGATCGCATGGCTTTGATCGAGCAGCGGCTTGCGGCGCTTGATCTAGGTAAGGTCTCATGGGCTGCAATGATGAAAACGAAATTTGCTGATAGATGGGAATACCTTCACTCCCCATTTTTGCGGCTGCCTACGCCCTCGATCCCGAATTCATGGACACAGTGGGGGATTTGGATGCGCATAACAAGGCGGTTTTCCGTCTTACCATCGATCGCCTTTGCTTGCTGGATGAGATAATGAGCAGGCCTGATAGAGAGACTGCATGGAAGAGTGGAAGAGTGTGACTATGAATGAGAGATGAGGGAGTCGTCAGGCGAGTGGATCAAGCTGAGGCGGAGTTTGCCAGCTATCGCCGGAAGCATGGAAGCTTCACCCGGCCCTCTATGCAATTGAATGCACGACACATCACGTGAAATCACCAACCCTCCCTCGCGCAAAATAACCGCTGGATACAACGGCTGACTTACCGGTATGTAAAGGTGGGACCACGACTTAATAATTAATTAACTTAATACGCCGAAGCAAGACGACGACATAGTCTCCCGCCCCCTTATCTCCAACTCCTGGCCGAAGCAGCGCGCGCGGCCACCCCCGGGGCCAGTATCTCCACTAAAGCGGGAACTGGGGAAGGGGAAAGGGGCCAGGGGCTGAGCCCCAGCCTCCACTGCCCCCTGAGCTACCCTTGCTGGCCCTCTGGGAGCCCCCCAAAGGCCCTCTGAGAGCAGGCCGTGGCGCGCCGCATGGCGACGCGCCGCAGGGAGAGGGGTGGAGGAGAATGGAGAGAGGGAGAGGGGGGGTTTTGCACCCCGGGGGGAGCGAGAGAGGGAGAAGGGAGAGTGAGAGCGAGGGGGAGAGAGAGAGAGCGCGCGCACCCGACCGAGCGCCCTCGCCCGGCGAGAATTCGTTAGAGAGCCCCCCCCCGGTACTGTTTTTGGGACTGTTTTTGTCTGTTTTTCTATGAAGGCCAAAAACAGACTGTTTTTACTGTTTTTGGACCCCCCCCCACTGTTTTTCCTATCTAGGGTCCGCGCTCGACTGTAAGCAGCGAAAGAGGCCCGCTGCCCGCTGCCCGCTATTCACTAGATATCTAGATATTTGCGATTGCCATCTAGCTATCTAGCTAGATATAGATAGTCCCCGGCTCTATCTTACTAGATATAGATAGTGAAAATCGGGGGTGGATAACTAGATAACTAGATAGCTAGATATCTGGCTATCTAGTTCCACGTCTTAGCCACATGTCACATATACTTTACGCATAGATAGGGGAAGCCGATTGACGGCGCCTCATTCACATTCACACTCACTCACTGTGTACTGCGCCCGAAGCGAAGCGCCCCCCAAGGCCTAAGAGCCACATGTACTTTACCCATAGAGATATAGATGGGGGAAGGGCCTCCTTCTCATTCACATTCACACACTGTGTGCTGCGCTCCCTCTCTCTGCGGGTCGTCTGTCGCCTCGTGGCCGTCGGAGGCGGCGGCGCGCGTCCATGCCCCGCTCGCGCGCGCGGCCCAAGCGCAACTCGAGCCGCCCCAAGGTGCGCGTGAAGCCACGCGCGAAGAAGGTGGGCAAGCCGTCGGGATTCCTCGCAGACTCAGCCGTCCTGAGCTCCTATGATGTCTCCAAGTCTCACTACGAGAACTACAAGCGTCTGGCGCTGCTCGCAGACGCCAACCAGATCGGCGCTGAGAGGCATGCGATCCGTGGCTTCAAGCCACGACTTAAAGGGCCGTGCGCCGAGCCGACCGGCGCACACCACCCGCTCGAAGACGAGGTGCCCGAAGCTGCTGTCGTGTATCGCCAGATCCCAGAGGGAGAGCACAAGGTGCTCAGTGCCCTTGTCGCGAAATATGCGGACAACTACACAGCGATGGCACGCGACATGCGCCTCAATAGCCATCAACACACCGCAGCTCATCTGCGCCGCCGGATCGCTAAGATGAATGCTGAGGTTGTCATGGACGCGGAGGCTGCACGTGAGGCTGAGGTAGCCGGCCTCAAGCCGCCAATACCGCGCAGGATACGGAAAGTCACAAAGGATCCAAACCCACAATTCAAACACAGGTCAAAGCACTTCAATTAGCTCAGCTTGACGTATAATGCGGGGGTAACGGGCAGTCTTCGCGGGATGCACCCGAGGTGAAAAGGGCACAGCTCATCGGGCACAGGGATTGTATTGGGAACCACCACAGCATACGGCAAGGTGTTGCACTTCACAAGCGTGTTTAGGCAGGCTAATGGCCCTAGCTTGCTCAGCCTCTTCAGTCACCAGGCGTGATGTGTGCGGCTTATCGGGAGGGCACGTCCTCCTGTGGTTGTCGTCTAAACTGTTGTCATAGTTTCAGCGATGGAGCGCGCGCCGACCGCTCCCCTCTCCCAGCCCCCTGTAGCCACGCCTAGCGTTGCAGAGCGGGCCAATATCCGGTAATGGTGCTTTAATTAGGAAAAAAAATCTTCTTAAAAATCTCCGCTACACGTGCGGCGTGAGGCAGTGTGCTTGTGACCCTCCCTTCTACCCAACCTTAACCCCTAGCAACCCCCTCCCCCTTCCCCAGTTCCCTCTTTAGTGGAGAGCTGGTTCCGGGGAGGCCGCGCGCACTGCCTCGGCCGGGGGTTGGAGTGGAGGGGGCGGGAGACTGTGGCATCTCCTTTGTTCTGATTTCGCTCGAGGTTCCCTCTCTTGCTTCCCATGTGGTCTTTCCATGGACTATGTTAAGTACTCTATTGACAAAGTTTCGCTATCTACTAAGTGATGTTTCGTATGGTCTGATGTCCGCATCTCGAATATTGGTCCTTGAGGCCCGGGTTGACTAGCATTTGAACGTCCGTGAGACCGTGCGTGGCGAGCGCCCTCGCAAGGGCTCTGCCTCCCGAGTTCGCGTACGCGACCGGGCCGTTCCGGACCTGCCTCTTACCCCCCAAGCCTTCCTGCCCGGCCGCCCGGCCCCACGCGTTCGCGCCCACCGTTGATCAGAAATCTTGAGTGCTGGAGTGTGGGGTGTTCACCTCTCACCTCCGCAATCACCGCAAAGGCGTGCGCCGAGGCCGCTAGGCGCTAGGCCGACGAATGCTTGGCATTTGGCTCCTGGGGCGGAACCTTTTCCTTTTCATGTGATGAGTTTTGGGTCGCCCTATGCAAGCTGAGGGGCAAGAAAGCGCCCGCGGCGCGCGCAGTCGCGTTCGAAAGTTGGGCACTCCGGCCCGTTCGGCCCGTAGCCTTGGAGCCTTGGTCTTGTTGTCGGTGTTGCGCAGGGGCAGGGGCGCCAACTTCGACGCGATGCGCGCGCTGTGTGTTGAATGTTGAATGGCGTCGAAATGTGCATATTTCTGATAAGTAAGATTCTGCCTAATATACCCATTTTCAGTAGAATACCCTAAAGATCGCGTGATAAGCCTGAATCTTGACTTAGTGAATTTTCACCCTTAGCAATTAGCAAGTTTAAAGGCGTGTTTGACCGCCCTATAATTATGATTATGCATTAACTATAGAGATGGATATATCGCTATATATGTGAATTCCTTTTTCACATGATGAAAAGACACTCTGCTAGTCCTAGGGGGCGATAAAGTGCATCGTCAAAATTTCCTTTGCACATGCTACGAGCCCGCAATGTTGATGTTGGGGGAAGGCGAAAGAAGAACAGGGAATCGTGAACTATGAATACTTCAACAACTACTGCTTTCGCGACAGGTCGCAAAATCAAGTTGGAGTTTTGAGAGTATTTCGAGAGCTCCGCAATATGTCAGGCTTGTGCCACCAATGCACAGGCCAAGTTAAATCATGATGACCTGCGGCTCCGCACAGATTGAGGGGGCTAGAGGGGTCCAATGCATGGCCCTTACCACCCAAATCAATGAGTACTGATCACGCGGACCTCTCTGCTATAGTGGACGTCATGGTGATGTTACGCGATAGCGGGCGGCGCGCCACTCTGCGCTCGCGGGTCGCCGCGCTACGGTCGACTCGTTGACGTGGAGAGGCGAGAAAATGTCGGCGTTGGCGGGAACAGCAAGCGGTGTTGATGTGATGATGCGTGACGGGCCGTCCGCTGGGATCCACGGCCCAGCGATGAGTGCGTCTTGGAACGCGGCGTCCACTTCCGATAGTGCGGGTGAGGAGTACTCAGCACGAGCTGTCATGTTAGCCAAGTGTTGCTCGGCCGCGGCACGCGTTGACAGCCCCCGTTGCACGGCGAGTCGTGCAGCCGAGGCACGTGCACGCATTGTCGCGCGCATAGAGGACGCCCCTACAAATCCGGTGTGCGGCGTCGGCTGGCGAAGCGGAGTCAGCCCAGTGTTCCGCTCGCTGCGACACAGCGGACAGGCGGCTGTGTTCCCGTCAGCCTGTTCCTTGAACGCGGCGAGGCAAGCGCGGTGGAAGAGCTGGCCGCAGCACTGCGTTCGGTAAGGCATCTTTCGCGGAAGTGAGTGCTTGCCATCTGCAAACGAGATGCCCCGTCGAGTGGAAAGAGGTGCACGGCGGACGGGCGAAAGGCATATAGCGCACGTGCACGCCCCATTTGACCCGTGCGTCCGCCGCGGCGACGGGCGGCCTCCCTCTTCGAGCAGCCAGTGCTGGAGTGGCGTCGAGACAGGCGTCGAGCAGATAGGCGTCGAGAAGGCATCCTCTACCTGGGGGGAGGCGAGGCGCAACCCGGCGAGCGCTGGACTGAGCAGCGACTCCTCGTGGGCCTCCATCCCGACCGAAGGGCCGTTACGAGGGGAGAAGAGAGGGAAGGAGAGCGGCTGAGGGCGAATGGCCGACGTCGGCCGCGGGGGAGCTGTTTAAACGGCGCGAGACCGCGTGAGGGTGTGCGCGGCAACGCAAGAGAACCCGCATCTACGAGAATTTTAGTAGTAGTATATATAAGTAGTAGTATATTCTTATATATGAGGGGAGGAAGAAGAAAGTAAACCTTTTAATAGTCTCACCGCACACGCGGCCGTGGACCCTCTGCTTTCTCTTCAGGCAGCAAAAACTTTCTACCCCCCACTCCCCACTCCCCTGGCCATCCCCCCCCCGCCATCAGGCGACTCCCCCCGTGCCCGTGCACTACGCACTACTAGTAGTGGTAGTGAAGGGCTTAGATATATAAAAAAACTTTTTAAAATTCTCGCCGCGCGTGCGACTATGCAAGTCTACTCCGCAGCATCGCCCGCTTCCCTTAGCCTCCTCTCTCACTTGCCTTGCGGCTCGTCCCCTCGTGCTCTACTTAGGGGCTCAGTGTTCGAAGTTTCCGGTGGCAGACGGCGTGTGCCGATCCCCGATGGGTCCCCATGAGGGTTGGCGTGGTGAGGCTTTCCGACAGATCTGGTTCTTGGAGCAATTTTTTTATCTGCGCCCCCCGTGGGCCCGGGTTGGCGCTTAGGTAGATCGAGATGATTTGGTATAGTTTTTCGTCTATTTCTCTGGGCACCTTCGAGGTCGTTGGATACAAATCGGGTCGCACATACGACATGCGCATAAACAACGAACTCTTCGACTCGGAAGACATCCGAAAGGTAGTATCGCACCTATGGAGAAGCCACACGAACCCGGAGACCCCGGACGAGGACATAGACGACGCCTGGGCAACGCCAAGCGAGCGGTGGCCACTTACCTCCTATGGGCAACAGGGCAAGGTAGAGAGCACCAGGCGATAACCAAAGCAATCGATGAGCTCGCACTACTGGGAATCAAACTCGACAACGAAGAACCCGACGCCAGAAAAATTGATGGAATCCGTGAACTCAACGCCAAGATAGACGCGATTCGGAGAACGTCCGGGCCCACGAACAAAGAGAGCTTCGACTCCCTCGTCAAGCGTGAGGAAAGAATGACGAAGGAGTTCTTCCAAAAATTCCATTCACGGGCATCCAACAGCGCAATCCCGGAACTATACGTCACAGGTGACTGGAACGCCCCAAGACACGACGCGGGAGACACAACCACCGACGACGAGGAAATACGCAAAGAGCTCCGTAAATACTACGTAGTAGGGGCTCAAGGGTACGAGGGGTCACGGGTCACGGCATGCATGGCTTCGATCGCAGAGCGCTGCGACGGTTGCTGGGTGCGTACGAAGACACGCCACACCACTTTCTAACATAAACAAGGGCAACACGTAATAAACACGGGAGCGAAAGCCACGGTGGGTCAACAGAGAGAGCAAAGAAGGAACCAATTGGCCAGAAGAGAACTCGTCGCCTCGTCGTCCTAGAGAAGGATTGCACACAGAAGGCTTTCAAGGTCATCCCCGGCAGAATTTTTGCAGACTTTTTCCTTGATTCCGGCCGAAGGCGCGGGTTTGAAGTTTGTACTTATGGAGATGGACTGTTCCCAGGATCCGGGTAAGGCTTAAGCGACTTGAGGCCCGTTTTCAGTATGAACGACAACGGCGGGCTCAAACCCAGCAAGGAACTAGTGGATCTTGCCACAAAGCTGAGGATAGCACACGTTGTCGAGGAACCCAAGGAGCAACAAAACAAGGACGAATAAGCCAACAAAACATGGAGCAAGGGCAATACCAGCGACGCAGCTGACCCGGCGCCACTGTCGCACTAGGCGCGAACGAAAGCAGACGCGAACACCAAAAGAGAAGACACAACAGGCCTGCCCGGCCCCCGCACTCCGAACGAACCAGGCCTTAGGTAGCGCACCAAGGCCGGACCCCGGAAACCGAAGAAAAAGGAAAGAAGGGGGGCAGGGGAAGAGGTGGAGGGAGGGAAGTAAGGGCGATGCAAGTAGAGAAGGGAGACCAGTCCCAGTTAGTAGTAGGTGGGTAGCCCAGAATCTTCAGATGTTTTTTTTTATCGTTGAGGGTCTCAAGAGGGCACCCCTTTTTAACATGATAAACAGTCATGTTTATGTGAGTAAATAAGACGCACATTCTTTTTTTGAAATTTCGGCGGGGGAACGTGACCATACGGATTTTTACACTGTAGAGGTAGAGAGGGGATTATACTTGTAGAAAGGGGATTATACTCTTAGACAGGGGGCACCGCCCACCCAAACTTGCAGCCCACTTCTAGAGAGGGCCCAAACTTCTAACGCACTGGAGAAGGCCACCCAAACTTCAAGCAGAAAAACTTCTAGAAGTATTGACCTGAGCCTAACTACGACGTGTGCCGCGACGTCTTGGAGCGCCTCGTATAGCGCCTTTCGTGACGAGGGCCCCTTCTTGTTTAGCTTGTCTTCGATGGCCTCGATTTTGATGCGGACGTTGACCTCAACGTTGTGCACCTTTATCGTGGTTTGCTCTCCATAGCGGTCCTTGAATTGTTGCATGCAGTCCTCATTGACCGCGATGTGCCATAGGCCCCTTGAGGATCGAGCCCAGAAGTCGGGCTCGGGGTCAACTCCCTCGAGTTCGAGGAGAAGCTCGACAATCGCGGCGTAGACTGTCGTGTCGTGTAGGGTGTAGTCGCCCTCTTGATGGAACGACAAGTCAAAGGAGGCATCAGTGTCCATGGGGTTGTCGTCTTCATCCGAGTCTGGCTCCTGAGAGGCGGGCGCGGGCGGTATGGTGGTTAGCGTCGAGGGGTTAGGAGAGAGTAGGGGAGAGTGCTCTGCGGCGTGTCTCGTGTCTGGGGTTTGCTCTTGGCTCCCAGATGTCTGTCCTTCCTTGTCTATTCCAAGGGGGTGTCATGATACGTTTTGTCAGTCATTGGTGCTCGTGTGGGGTGCCCATGAGGGCCACCCGGCCTCGGGTCGCGCTGCCGTGGCAGCGCGACCGTCTCCAGGGTGGGAGGGGCCTCTGCCATAAGGCATGCCCATGGAGGATGTGTCAGTGTGGTCCTGGTGATGGTGTGTTGTGGTCTGCAGACTGTCCCCCCCCATGAGAGGGGCCAGCATGTCTGCCTTGGTGACTGTGGCCGAGGCCACGGGCCGCGCGGTGCGACCGGAGTCGCACTCACCTGGTCGGCCTCTGACTGACGGCGGACGCGGTCGCTTCGCCTGCGACAGGTCCATGGGGGCTGGGGGGCCGCCTTGTGCGGGGGGCCCGGAGGAGGGGAGAGGCTCGCCGGCGCGCTCCATCGCGTCTAACTATAAAGTTAGTTGAAGTGCTTAGATATAGATATGGTCCGGTGGCCCACGCCCCCCCCCCGGTGGCCCGCACTGCTAGTGATCATTCCCCCCCTCCTCCTGTGGTCCTGTGTCTGCGGTCTGCGGTTGGCGGTTGGCGGGCGGCGGCCTCGGTCCCGACGTCCCGACTTATACTGTAAACAGCATACAGCATACAGGCTCGGGACTTACCAATTTTTCAATTTTTCGGTCTAGTGAGTCGCCCGACGTAGGTGGATCCGCCTACTGGCTACTGGCTACTAGCTTGGGTTTTCCCCCATTGTATCTTGTATCTTGTGGCTTGTGGGGAGTCGTTATACGTTATAAGTTATAACGGTAATGGGAGCCGGGGGTTTGCGAGGGGGGGGATTTGTAGGGATGCATGTGTGTATGTGTCTCGTGCCATCACTTCAAGGCGTGCGGGCAGATGCGTTGAGGGGTGTCGTGATAGTACCGGGCTAGTGGGAGTAGTGGTACTAACGCTCAGTTGTTGATGTATATAGTTAACTACTAACAAGATGCTCTGCATTGAAGTTCTAAGTTCTAAAGCTGTTTGCTGCCGGAGCATGCCAATGGATGCTTCAAACGGCAAATTTCGTCCCTGCTCGCCAACGCCTTGAGGGGTGCCCATGTGAGGTGCTGGGGGAGCCTCAGGGACCTCCTTCCCCACATTCCCACCCCATTTTCAACACAATAGGTCGAGATTGTAGTATGGAATTATGGAGAAAATAGGCCCAGGGGCGAAGCAGCCATTTGGATGCTTCAGTTTACCAAATAATCCACGTGTGCACGTTAGAAAGAGGTGTGCGAGGTTGAGGGGAGGGCGGCGCGGCGCAACGGAGTGGGACTGGGAGGGAGAGGGGGGGGGGGGGGAGGGGGGGGGGGGGGGGATCGGGAAAAGTTTGATCATCTCTTTCTTTGCGGAAAGCGTCGATTATATCGTTGAACATGTCTTCCTCTCTTCTCTCACCTCAAAAAACCAAACATCGAAGCATCCATTTGCATGCTGCGCTCCCGGCAGTAAAGAGTAACGGGGACAGAGAAGCTCTCCTAGAGGCGGAGGAGGAGCTCCCCACCCCCGGAGTCCGTCGGCAAGCCGCGAGTTCCCTCCTCTCCCCTCTCCCCCCCGCCATCGCCCCGCGCGCCTTCCCATCCACCCACCCCGCCCGCCAAACCTCTTCTGGTGCTGACCGCATGCGTCTCTCGCTCCTCTCGCTCGCGGCGATGCTGTCGCTTTCAGCCGGCTTCGGAGCGCCCTGTAGCTCAGCCTGCATGGCTGTCGCGAGCCCGCAGCTCGCGCCCTCGCGCTCCACTGCGAGGATGATGGCCGACGTGACTGTCAAGTTCCCTGGCGGCAAGTCGGCCACCGTGCCCGAAGGCTCACCGCTTTCACTCGCCGCGTACCAGGTGCGTGCCATCGCCGCAGGCCGCAGCAGCGAAGGAGAGAGAGAATCGAGTTGCTGAGAGGCCGATCATGTGATTCCCTTGCAGGCTGGAGCGCAGGTCACGTACCAGTGCAAGGCCGGCACCTGCGCCTCGTGCGAGGTTAACATAGGCATGCAGGCTGTTCGGGTGTGCAAAACTAAGGTGAAGAAGCCGCTGTTTGGTAACAGCGTCACTGTGAGTGCGAAGCCTGGCTCGGCCACGCGCTTGTGACCGTATGAGTCGGTAACCAAATGAGCGTCCTTCATGCTGGTTGATCGGGTACTAGACCTCTTGAGCGCACCAGCTTCAGGCGGACCACTCGCAGTACCAATGCCGTGTGTTTGGCAGCAATGCACCGTTGACCGCTTTATATGAGCGCGGACGAGCACTCAGCTTGGAGGAGCAGCATAGCTGTCTGATGATCATGCGCATCACCAATGACACTACAGAGGCGCTGCTACGATTGGCGGCAGCGGGGGATTGTGGTGCTTGTTCGCATTTTGAAGCTGGTACATGGATGAAAAGACCCCCCGGTTAAATTGGCGTCCGTGATGGGAGTCGGGAGTGGCCGAAGCGGACATCATAGGGCCTAGATGAGCTACGGCTGTTGGATTGATGGTGTGGGGTACGACCTAGGCGGCCGGAGGAGACCCTTCACTAGAGGCGCTGAAAGAAAAGCTATTTAATATTCTCGCGCCCACACGTGGCATTGATCATCTACTTTGTAACCACGCCCGTTCCCTATCTCTTTCCTCCCAACCTCAACTTGCCTTGTAGCAACTAGCCCCTTCGCCGCCCCTTGTTTCCTATTTGTGCTCTTGCCAGTTAGGGGCTCGGTTTGTGGTGGCCCGATCACTCACTAGGGGTCTGGAAGGGCACCACACAGAGTTAGCCCTATGAGGCCCAACTAAGCTCCTTTTTTATGCTAGTAGTGGAGATCGGCAAAAGAATCCACAGATCCACAGGGGTCCTCGGGCGAGCCTCGGGGAATTTTTGTAAAATAGCCTATTGCTGGTAATCATGTGGATCCTCTGACGGCCTACTTCTGTAAGAGGGTCAATGGGGGCCTCACGCTCCCCTCACTCCATCGCAAACACCCGCAGGGGTGGGCCCGTACAACAAACCTCAGCCCCTTGTCGCATTATTCATCCTAGACGAGATGCTAGCTGATGTCGCATTCGCGCATTCGCGAATCGACGCTCGTTAGGCTTCGCTCTTCTCTTCGTCGTTCGGCATTTGGCATTTATCGTTATAAATCTCTGCTTTCTCTCGTTCTCGCGGGAAGGCCGAGAGCCGAGAAATCGACCGTCGGAGATCGGCGCACGCCGCCTGCCACTGGAAACCCCGAACACTGAGCCCCTAGGTAGAGCACGAGGGGACGAGCCGCAAGGCAAGTGAGAGGGAGCGATAAGGGACGCGGGCGCGGCAGTCAGGAAAAGGTCACAGAGTCGCGCGCGCGGTGTGATTATTAAGAAGTTTTTTTTTCATGAGGGCATGAGGGGAGTCAAGATAGTGAGGAGGGGCGCCCCCCCCACCACTCCATGGCAACCAAAAACAGAAGCAAGATTAAAACAATCTTCTTAAAAATTCCCGCTACGTATGCGGCGTGAGGCAGCTTGCTAGTGCACCTCCCTACTACCCAACCTTAACCCCTGACAACTCCCTTCCCTTTCCCCAGTTCCCTCTCTAGTGGAGAAGCTGGTTCCAGGGAGGCCGCGCGCGCTGCTTCGGCCAGGAGTTGGAGAGAAGGGGGCGGGAGAATGTGGTTCGTCTCTTGATCGAGTTTCGACTCGGATTTTCTCGTTTGTATAACGCGAGATCTTTATTGGTTCCCGGTGTGGTTCCTACTAAGAGTTTTGGCTACCCTAGGTGATGTTCCTTATGTCCAGGCCTCTCGCCGCCTGCAAGAGGTCCTCTGATGCTCCTAGATTGAAATCCTTGTCTATAGTGTACAGAGGGCTTATCATTTTCCGGATATGTTTGTTACTCGGGGCATGTAGCCCCATGTTCTCGCGCTGTTTTTTTAACCTTTGAAAGAAATCGACCTTCGCCGTTACTAATAAGTGGTATCTCGCGAGGATCGCTCTTAAGATTGTCCTGACGGACCTACCGTCCGCGTTGCCATATTGAATGTTGTAAAAGTCCGTAAGGATATATCTCCACGCCAGGATGCCTAAGTGCCCCGAGGAGGGATGCGGTCCAGGGGTTGTGCGAGAACGTTCACGCGACGGGCTACGCCGTGCTCGGCGTGGGCGTCTACCAGGCCCTCTCGGGGCGCGCCCTCATGCCGAGCCAAGGCGACGCCGTTCTCGTCGCGTACGGGGTGCTCCTGGGCCTCTCCTTCGGGGTGCTCGCGGGGGGGCTCATGGTAGGGTGAGAGTCCCCACAGGGAGGGAAAGAAACCCTGAGGGAAAGGAGACCAAATGAAGGCAAACCGCCTGATATTAGGCTGAGAATAGGATCTGATATCATGCTAACGGAGCCGAAACCTGACGACCTGATACCTAACGGAGCATCTACGTCGGAGGGGGGCCCGAGGGAAAGGGGAGTCGCCGCGGCGCGCTTAATCGCGTCTAAGCGCGCTTGCGCGGGTGTGGTTTGGATTAGCTGGATGGGCTTTAAGAGGGCTTTCTGACGAGCCGCCTCGGGCGGCATGGGGCGTCCCAGGTGGGGCGCGGTGGCTAGGGTCGCCTGGGGCTCGGGAGCGGTCGCGGCAGCCGCTCCATAGGTCAAACTATAACAATAGTTTTGTGTCTAAGTATAAGTACTAAGTACTAAGTGTAAACTTAGTTTAAAATTTCGCCGGGGAATCCCGGAATCCCCAATTTTTTTTGCTGATCCATCCTACCGGAACCCATAGGGAGCTTATTGAGCCCTTCATTTACCCATTGTAGCTGGTGCCCTCCGCACCCCTATAGTGAGTGACCGGGCTACCCCTAGTGGCTCGCGACGCCATGGACCATGGAGCGCCTCACCACCAGAGTATTGGGGGGGCACCGGTCGCCATCGGGCGATCGGAGATGCGATCCGGCCGGCTCGGCGGGCGGCCGTTTCTTCATTTCGGCCCCGAGCCCCGGGGACCGACCCGGGGCTCCCCGCCGGTATCGCGTTCAAGCGTGGGACAATTGGAGGCCAAGGGGGGCGCTCGCCACGCACCATTTCCTCCCAGGAAGGCCGAACGGCAGGTGGGACCCCCCCCCCTCCTCTCACCCCCCACCCCCGGGGGGGGTCCCAGGCTCCCCTCCACACCCCCTCATGGTCAAAAAGTAGATACTACTTTTTCGCCTACGACCGCGCTATGATATATAGTAGATAGCACGCATAGCGCTAGTGCTCAGGCTCCGCGAGCGACTGCCGCCGCATATGCGATCCGCGCATCGCACCAACTTGTCCCCCTACCCGTAGCAGCCTGGCACTCCACTTTTCGACCACCCACCTTGGGTCAAACCCGGTACAAGCACACACCAGCACAAGCACTGGGTGCAAGAGCGCGCCTTGCATATGATATGCAATGTGATCCACCAACGATCGCAGCATCATTGCTACAGTGTCCGCGCCTCATCCAACGTACTCAATGCAACAGCTATGTCAGCACACGCAGCACTGCCAGATCTCTACCGCCGTCTGGCCAGCATCCCACCATGATTATCGCAGGGCCAGTCCTTCGAGTTAACTTGCTTTCCTAGGTGTCCTCCGGCGGATGGCTTGCGCCAACATTTCCAGAAAGATGATGTTCCGCATACGCTCACATCTTCATGAATGTGATGTTTTGGGTCTCAACGTTTGAAATCCCTTCGATGTTCTTGAGCTCGGTAAGGAAATCTTCCTCGGGCGCGAAGCCGTTGCGCTCCCACTCAGCAAACTTTTCGATCGGAAGCGCAGTCGAGACCTGAGAGGGCAGACGGAAGGTGAGAAGGCCGGCGCGCGCGGCGTGCGGTGTGACAGCGTTGGAGTCGCACCTTGAAGTCAAGACATCCGCCGCAGACCTGCCGCGTTACCTCGCCGCCGAGTGCCTTGAGTGTGGGGAGATGCTTCTCAAGGAGCACCTGCGCCGCCTGCAGTGAGGTCGACTCGGCCGCCGGGCCGGTGTACTTGGCACGCCACTCGCGCGCGACGGTGTCGAAGGAGACGGAGCCGTTACCGATCGCCGGCATGCTTCTGCGTGCATGCGTGCGGGCATCAGAGCGAGAGCACGGGAGAGTGGAGAGCTGTATGAGTGGAGAGGGGAGAAGGCGGAGGCGGTCGAACCTTCGGGAGAGCGAGAGGTGCCGCAGAGAGCGAGCGTAAAACGAGAGGAGAGGAGAAAAAAAGGGAGTTTTTTTGTAATTTGCCGGGGTTCCACTACTTGGGTTTCGGGGGGGGGGGGGGGGTTGCAGCCTAGTTTGGCCCAGGCCAGAGTTTCGTTTCGGATCCGCCCAAATTTCGTTTCGAAACTTCGCGCGCATTTCACTAAGTTTCGGGCCCGCTCCACCCAAATTTCGGGGTGTTTTGCTTTGCTCTCGGTTATAGGTTGAGATTAGGTTGTGAATAGGTTGAGATTTGGTCTACTATAGTCGAACCTAGTAGTGGAAAATTGCTACTATGTTACATAGTAGTAGCGCACCGGTGCTACTATATTACATAGTAGTAGTGGATTTCGGGCTCTTTGGTACTATAGTACTGTAGTTAATATACAGTAAGGGTGCACCATTAAGAAACCCCCCCATTAAGAAAACCTAGAAGCAAATTGGCCATCTAGCGATAAGAAATGGAAATGGAGCTGAAGTGAGAGGCCTCCACCTGAGGATAAGAAACTCAGCGCAAGAAAACTTCTATGCGCTGCGGGCCTCGCCGGCGGGCCGCGCGGGCCAAGCAAGTTGTCGTTGTCGCCGTGTAGCGGGCCGTCAGCCGATTGTTGTGGTCATTAGTTAGTGGCCATTCGTTGGCCGTGGGCCGCGGGGGCATTTCGCACTTATACTTTTGCGCCTTCCTTCTGCTCTCGGCTGCTTGAATATGTACACACATATAAAGCACAACACCATGAACTAACATCAATATTTAACATGAATATACACTCATATGGAGACTGGAGAGCGCACACACACAGCCGCCACATGCACACTCACTCACTCGCACTCGTCTTCGTCGCTCTCGCTAGCTTTCACACGTCGGCTCCTTTACGCACACTCTCAGACTCCATCAGGAACACCCACTTGCAATCATCAGTTGTGCCATACTCACACACCTTGAGCACGTGCAAACCCTCATCCCTCATCACAGTCTAGCTCATAGTACACAATGGCAATGGCATTCACCACTTCACCACCTCACCCGCCACTTTGCGCCGGCGATCGGTGTTGGCCACAGTCACGGTGCCCACACACCACCCTACAACTGGCCAATTGTAGAGAATCTTCCTGCCAACGATCGTCTTGTGCTCCGATGTGCCGGGGTTCAGAAGGGCAGGTGCGGGCGCCTGCAGCACGAGAGAAAAGCCTGGTGGAGCCTCACAATTGGCGGGCGGCGTCGTCTCATCAACATCCTCGTCATCCTCATCATCGAGCGCTGTGACCGTGCCACCCTCGACCATGGAATCGGTGGCGAGACCGAACATCTGATCTGCGTCATCTTCCATTATGAGGACGGTATCCGGGTCATCAGCCTCTTTATCTGGCGAATATATATGAAGGTACAACCGGCTTGCTCCGAAGGTCAGTATCATCCTCCCAAGAGAATTTCTCCCCGGCAGGCACACCTTCCAACTTGATTAAGTCGTCGCGCGTGCCATCCGCCGTGAGCAACCCGCCAGCATGCTCAAAAAACTTTCGGGCAGCTGACGACTCGCACACCTTCTTGTAGACTTTGCAATACCAATTTGCGATCAGGATGCGCCGATCGGAGGCAGTGAGGAGATTTCCCTCCCATTTGGCCAAGTTTTCGTCATCGTCCAGCCAAGCATCGCATTCTTGCCCGATGTAAACCTTCAGCATGCGCCCAAACCCCCGGTCGATCGGCTGCACCTGATCTGTCTTGTTCGGGGGCACCTTGTGATCATCCACACCGAGAGCACGGAGACTTTCTAGGTAATCAGGCTGGCATTGAGCGTCCAAATTGTCTTGGATGAGCAGATATCGACTATTGACACTGACACCTGCAGCACGGTCCCTCCTGCCCCCCCTCTCGCTTCGCGCCTCGTGGCAGCGATCGCGATCGCCCCCCGGCCCCCCGCCCCCCCCCCCCACACATTCCCATCCGCGGACCACCTTAATGGTGCACCCTTATTGTAGTACCAAACAAAGGTATACCGGTATACCGGGGGGGGGGCTTTTGGCAAGTATCGCGACCTCAGCCTTCGCCGCGCGGAGAAGGTTTGTTTATCGTATGATTCGGAGTGTTTACGTTAGTTTTCTGAGCCCAAGGTCTTTGGTTTTTGGGTTTCTTGTGGGGTTTTTGTAGCAACTTCGTGTTCCCACCGTGTTCCCAAGCGAGTCCCCCCGAGTTCCCGAGTCTATACCCCGAGTCCACGAGTCAATACAAGCCAAGCACGCGCCTAAGCCACCCCCAGTCGCCTGCCACCACCTCCCACAAGCCTCCTCCTTCCGCACTTCCGCGCCCTCCGTGCGTCGTGCGTCGTGCGTCGATCACCATGCCCGTGGTCACCCCCGAGGAAAGCTCCATGAGCTCCCCGCAAGAACCGCATTCCGCGCTAGCTGCCGGCGCGTCCTCGCAGGCAATCTCCAAGAGTGAGATGAGCCTTGCTCTGGCATAGAAGTAAGGGTTTCTTGTAGGGCGTGGGCTTGTGAAGCAGAAATTGGCCGAGTGCGGTGGCATGAATCGCCGGTGAGACCGCCGACCGGTGTACCCGGACCATTCAGTCCGAACACCAGCGCCAAGGGTGGCTGACCATCGTCGTGCTCTCGCTGGAGCACGGCGAAGGTAGGCCCGTCAGGCGGGTCCGTCGTCATGCCGCCATCGCTCGGCCTCGGATTCGAGTGGGGAGAGAGACGAGAGGAAATCTTCCGCTGGTCCGACGATAAAAAAATGTGGGCCTCCGGATCAACAAGAGTTTTTCAACCCACTCTCCCCCACCACTAGCCCTATGTAAAACACGAGTCTTATTGTGTGGGTCTCGCGCCCGCGCCCGCCCCGAGGATAACCGCACCACAAGACTCTCGCTATTCGACGCACAACCCGGACACACGCGAGTGACATTCGCAGTTGCCAAATCCGAGTTAGGCCGCGTGGGAAGCAAGTGGCGCGTGGACTTTGCTATGGTGCTCATGACCACCGATGGCGTGTACTCGCGCCTACCATTAGTTGGCATCTCGTCGTTCATAGCAGGCTGGAAACATCTCCGTCCTGCTAGGGCAGTGGTTGTGAGGCGTGGAAAGCCCCTTCCAAAAGCAGAGAATTGTTGCATGCCTTGACACCCGTCCAAAACAAAGAGAGCTGGTACACGCTCTTAGCTGCATGACACGATGTAGTCTCCCGTCTTGAAGCTCCGGTCTACGCTGCCGGAGACGACTGCCGCGTCGTTGGCGTTGGGCCTTGGTAACAGCCGTGTGAAGGTGAGGCCACGGACCGCAAACTGCACGTTTATAATGGGAGGTGGCATAGCCTGCACGCCGGCGCCGATTCGGTAGGAGGCGCCAAAGGTCCGTGGCCGCGTCTGCCCCGGCGGACCCGGCTGCATGATCGCCTCCCGCCAGTGCAGCTGCCGGTTCGCTGAGTCCCACAATCCTTCAGGCGTCGAGCCGATCAGTGCGACGGCTTCGGCCGTGTTTGGTGGCGATGGCAGCGTTGCCGTAAGCACCACGTCGCGGAGTCCCATCGTGAGGGTCGGGTGAGGGGCCGCCTTGAGCGACAGCGTCGCACTCCCGTCTGAGACCTGTGTGGGTGCCAGCAGGCGTTCGGCGGGTGGCTACGGGGTGCAATTCACAGGGCTCCGGGCAGGCGGCTCACCTTCCATTCAGGTACGACGAGTAGCGGGATGGGCGCCCAGCCGGCGGCCGACGTGTAGCGGCAGAGCCACACAGGCGCAGCGCTCGTCACCGAGAGATCCACTCGTAGAGCGCCCGCGGCGTCGCGGCGGACGTGTGCCGGATTCTCCGTCAGGTTGCTCACGTGGTCGGTGTGGGCCAGCGCGAAGCCGAAGCCAACAGCGGCGGTGGCGCCAGCCTGGGCCGCTGCCTCCGCCGCACCAGGTAGAGGCACCGCGCGCACCTCGCCCGACGCGGAGAATTGGCTAAGCGAGCGGCCTGAGAAGCGGGCGTTGACCACCTCGACCACCTGCAGCTGGAAGAGTGCGCTCGGCCCGGCGCCGCTAGCTTGCCGCGCTGGTAAACTGCCAGATGCGAACGAGGCACTGCCAAACGCGTAGGGGGGCTGCCGGCGGAAGGCACCTGGGCTGCAGGCGGAAGCCCCACTCGGTGCGAGGCAAGGCGAGCCGAATAAGCCGGCATCTCCCCCCATCGGTGTGAGGCAAGGCCAGCCGAAGAAGCCGGCATCTCCCCTCATCGGTCTGAGGCAAGGCGAGCCGGTCGAAAGGAGGGCATGCTCCGGAGGGGACACTTGCGCGTCGGCTGCTCTTGTCGTGCTGGTGTGCAGCGATGGTGGCGGTGGAGTCGTGGCTACATTGAAGCTGCCGCCTGTCCGCCGCTTGCCGTTGCTTGGTGGCGGCGCAACGGGCAGCGGCAGCGCACCCAAGCCGCCGAGTGACTGCGAGCGCATCATATGCCGCGAGCCGCCATTGTCTTCGCTGGTCGCGCGGATCTTGAACTTGACCTTGGGCTTGAAGGCCTCATCCTCGGCTTCTTCGCCCTCACCTTCGTGGTTGGAGAAGCCGCGCTTCTGGTGGTCCATGTAGCCGCTGTCGTCGCCCTCATCGGCTCCGCTCGCGTCTAGGCCGTTGCAGGCTGACTGAGTGTCGGCCGCTTTACGGATCGGCCGCGCGAGCGTGCGTATGAGCAAGCAAAGCAGATCGCGCTGCGCGCGGCTCTCGCACGTCAATTCGATCGGCTCGTCGCCAATCTAGGGAGACAGGGAGCGGGGAGCGGGGTGCAGGACGGGCGGGCGGGGTGAGCGGAAGCAGCCGGTGAGCACGATCGGCTGGTGGAGGGAGTCGGTGAGATCGGCCGGTAGGCATACCTGGATCTCAAGCTTGTGCTCGTCGTACGGATTGATCAAGAGCGGCACACCGCTCGCCAGCTCCACCTTGTGCAACGTGAGCTCCTTGCCGGCGATGCCCTTCTTGCGCAGCTTGAGCTTCTCTCTGGTCAGCACCAGCACGCGCGACTCGCCGCCGCCGCCGCGCACGCTCGCTGACCACTCGCCCTTCTCCACCTTACGTTTGGCTTTGGTTAGATCCTCGGCTAGTGCGGACGTCGGTGCGACAGGCCGCTCGGTTGTGACGCTCACCGGATCGCCGCCCACCACCGAGGAGGCGGTCACCTTGAGGACGCACTCGACGTCGTCAGCGGTGACCACGTAGGTCATCCCGTCGGCACCTGCGATGGCGACGTCCTCGCCGCCTTCGGCGGGCACGCGCGACCAGAAGACCTCCCCACGGCCAACAAACTCAGCGGAAGCGGTGAGCGTCTCGCCCACGAGCGGACGGCCGTCCAGCTTCAGGTTGGAGACGTACTCGATGCCTTCGTCGTCCATGTCTGGTTCGATGACTACTGGCCGTGCTGGCTTCACCGGCGGAAAAAGGACAGGCACCGAGGCGGAGGGCGCGAGCGACGGCGGGGGCTGAACGAGCGGCGTCGTGGCTGCGCACGGGTGCTGCTGCTGTGGCGCGCGCGGGCTCGGCGGGAGCAGCACTTCCTGAGGCGGTGCAAGCAGGCTCGGCGGCATACGCAGCGGCTCGCCGCGCGGCGAGAGAGCCGCATCGCCTCCGCTCCTGCTCGGCGAGGGCGCGATTGGCGCGCGCAAAGGTGGTGTGAAATGCAACGGCGGGCTCGCATCGGCGCTTCTGCTCTCGCATGCCTGAGGCTTGAATGGCGCGCACAAGGGCGGCGTGGCGGGCGGCGGTGGGCCAGGCGCGGTGGCTGGCATGTGAGAGAGCGGCGTGAATGCTGGTGTGGGCGGCGGCGGCGGCGGCGGCGGCGGCGTGCTCACGAAGCTGGCATGTTGCGCCCTGTCACCATTAAAGACAAATGTCGGAGCCGCTGTGGGCAGGCCCGCTAGCGCCGTGTCTGAGGAGCTTTGCGCTCCATTTCCCCGCTCGTTGCCCTCCCATCGCTCGATTGCGAGTCCCACTGCGCTCCCACCCTTTCGCCTGGGCTCCTCGCCCAAGCGCACGCCTCCCTGCCGCTCCGTCGGTGCATCCACCATCATCCTCACGCCCCCCACTGCCTGCGTGGGTCCCTGCAACCCTGTGGAGCCCTGCAGCCCTGTGGCGCCCAACACCCCGCCCTCTCTCACCCGCAGCGTTGAGAGCGCGCCGGGCTGCACCACCGCGACTGAATCGCAAGCGACTGTTCCCACGCCCCTGTGCGCCTCCGACGGCGCTTTCGCCACCGCAGCCACTCCCTCCACCGCTGCCGCACCGCCGAAGGCCCCCGCGGCGCCCTGGATCCCTGAGGAGCCCTGCTCTCCCACCTGCAGCTTCGAGAGAACACTGGCCTGCACCTGCGCAGCGGAAAGGAGCGCGGCAGACACATGATCGAGGGCGTCCGCCTCGAGCGCTAGCCGTAGAACGAGCTCCTCTAGCAGCGAGCGCTGTAGCTCAACGCTTGCGATGGAAGCAGAAAGGTCCGAGGAGAGAGAAGAGAGCCACGAGGCGCCCATCGCGGGGCAGCCTGGCCGAGGGAGATGGGTTATCCTAGAGGGGCGACGAGGGGAAAAGGAGCAGAGGATTTGCTGCACTTGTCCGGAGAGAGTGGGGGAGAGAGAGAGAGGGGGAGAGAGAGGGAAGGGGGAGAGGGTGGGGGGGGGGTCAAGCTGGGCGGGCGGGGCGCGCGCGCGAGAGAGAGAGAGTCTCTTTTTACTTCTCTTCCCTCTCCTCTCTTCTCTCTCTCTCTCTCTCTCTCTCGTCCTCCTTCTCCCGAGAGAGCCCACCAGAGAGAGAGACGCAGAGGAGATCCGTAAGAAAGAGTCCCGTTGTGGTGAGAGATGGAGAGGCCCCCCCTTCGCCCGCCGGCCGTCGGCGCGCCCCATCTCCTCTCTCCCCCCCCCGCGCGGAGCTCGGCTTCTGTGTGGGTGGGCGGGGAGGCGAGCGGCCCCCGGCGGCGGCGAGCGCGTTTACTATAAAATGCACAGCCCGAGAGCGCTCGCCTCGACTGGAGTACTTTAGTAGAGAAGAGGAAAGTACGCTCCAGTGAGGACACTGATGTGCTGGACTATATATAGACTGTGATTACTTCACACCAGCAGTACGGCTGATGACTGACGGACTGCTGGTGTGAAGGGGCTGAGGTCTATATATAGCTCATTCCGCGGAGAGGGAAGAGGGGGGAGTCGCAGCAGGGGGAGCGTCCACGGCTCCACCGCAAGAGAGAGAAGAGCTTCCCTAGCTCTGCGGAGCCGTGCTCTCCGACCTTCTTGACAGTGGACGAAGAGACCCTCACGCACGGAGTGTAACAACTCGCGGGATGGCCCCGTCGGGGTGGTCTTCAGTCCGGTACATCGACAACGGAAGTCACTCTCTCGCCTTCCGCCTCTACACTCCCGCTCGCTCAGCCGCCCCGCTCCCGCTCTGGCTCTGGCTCCACGGCGGAGTTCATGCTCCGCGCGCTGACACCGTCGAGCCTCTCGAGGCGCTCCTGCCCTCGTTGCTCGAGCGCGGAGCTCAGGCGAGATTCCCATGCTACATACTGCAGCCGATGGCCATGCCGGGCACCAACTTCGTCGGCTACTATCGCAACCATCCCCGGGCGGTGCTGCGGCTGCGACCACACGCTGAGGATTCGCTCCAGCGCGCGATTCACCTTCTCGACGTCTTGCTGCGCGTGCGCGCGAGAGAGATCGACCCGGCTCGGGTGATGATCGCAGGCGCCTCGATGGGCGCGTACGGCGTGTGGGATCTGCTCGTACGCTTCCCCCACCGCTTCGCTGCAGCAGTCGCAGTTGCGGGCGGAGGCGATCCGACTCACCCGAATCTGCGTGTCCTGCGCGAGCGCATTGCTATGCGCAAGCTGCGTGTGTGGGCCTTCCACTCGAGTGTCGATCGCATCGTCACGGCCAATGCGTCGCGGACCATGGTGCATGCCCTCGCAGAGACCAGCATGATGAATGTGCGCATCGGAGCGACATGGATGAGGCATGCAGCAGGGGGCGATCTGCCCCTCATTGGAGGCCAGTCACCGATGACGAGGTCGGCTGCACCCTCGGTGGAGCTCTACAGCACTGGCGGCTGCCTCGTGTACACTGAATTTCAGTCGGCGGCAGGTGAAGGAGACGTTATGGCCAATTCAGCACGTGGCGGAAGCGCACTCGCTCCTACCCATTCTAAGAGCTTTGCGTTGGCCCTGGGCGACTCCCGCATTCCGGGATGGGCTATGGCCGCGTTGCCGGAGGGTGATTGGGATGCTGCAGTGTCTGTGAAGAGCTTTGACGCCTTGTCCTTAAGGTTGCGCTCATTTGGTGAATGATCTATGATTCGGGTTGCTTTTGCTTATTCAGAAGAGGGCATCGTTCGCTCGACCCCAGTGCACGTGCGCGTCAGCCGGAGGCTTTTTAATGTCATCTCTTTCGCTCATATGTCCAGTAGGCCCGATCCATGTCTTTCCTACGTCTTACGTCTTAGGTTGTCGTCCGTTGTCGTGGAGCTCGCGCTGCAAGATCAAGATCAATAGCGCGCAGAGTGATAGTGATAATGCATAGCATGCTCTTGGCCGCTCGCACATGCTATCATTTTCCTTTGCCCTTTGCCATTGTCCTTACCGTTTAGGACATTGGAGTGCTTGCATTTCCGATTTGACTTCGAAGCCAACGTACACCAATAGTGGCATGAGGCCTCGGCAGACCAAAAGCGTTCAATTATCCCCATGCCTGCTATGCGGGCACAAAACCACTCTAGAAGCTCGCTTTCCTCCATCCATTCGAGCACAGCCTTGTTTGGCCTGGTGCCGTAACACATTCCTTGAAATCCAGCCAGGAGCATTTGGGAGAAGCAACGATACAGGGTGGTTCGGTGGGCGGTTGGTTCGGTGGGCGGTTGGTTCGGTGGGCGGTTGGTTCAGTGGGCGGTTGGTTCGGTGGGCGGTTGGCTCGGTGGGCAATTAGAACCCCTGCACCCCCCCCCCCCCCGCCTCCCCCAGACGCAGCGCCTTCTCAGACGCGCACCCGCAATCGTTTCCCCATTCACACCCCATGTGACTGTCTGGGTGGCCCCTGTGTATTTAGTGTCTGGCGAGGCCCCCCATCTAGATGGATCGTCGAAATCGGGCACGCAGCGCGCCCGCCATCGGTTCGAAGTCGGGCTCTCCCGGCCTCGCTCGGAGACGTCAAACGTCGAATGGGCTCCACGGATGGCTGATTTCCACGAGATTTCGGCGCGCGGCCCACGCGATTGGTGTGACTGTCTGGGTGGCCCCTGTGTATTTGGTGTCTGGCGAGGCCCCCCATCTAGATGGATCGTCGAAAACGGGCACGCAGCGCGCCCGCCATCGGTTCGAAGTTGGGCTCTCCCGGCCTCGCTCGGAGACGGCTCAACGTTCAATGGGCTCGGCGGATGGGTGATTTCGACGAGATTTCGGCGCGCGGCCTGCCTGATTGAGAGGGTGCAACTTGAGGTTCCCTTTTTTTTATCCCCCCCATTGCCATTTTCTACACCTTAAACAATTCTACCCCAAACCTTCACCACCCCCAAAAATGTGTCCCTAGATGCAAATGCCTATGGGTCCAATTGTTGCAGACGGTTCACTGCTTGTCACGGGACGAGGGGGTCGGCCGCGCGGGTTAATTTCAAATAATTAAGCGGTCATCTTCATGTTTATCATCGTGATACTATCTTCGCTATTTCTAGGCGGGAAGCATTGCGTGAAACATCACTTTGGATGTCGTCAGAGGTTTTACCCGAACTCCTACAAAGTCTTTCCGCATCTTGAGATGCTTGCTAACAACCTCATTGAAAAAGAGTTTCTTAGCAGTGAGTACAACATTTATGACTGGCCAGAAGAGTATTCTTTACACAAAGGAAGAGGGTCATGATTGGAAGGTAGTTCCACTATATGGCTTTGGAGTTTGGAACGCAGAGTACACGACAACATTTCCAAAGACAATAAAATTAATTAGAACTATTCCAGGATTTCGAACTGCAATCTTTAGCAAACTCGGTCCTAAAACAAAACTGAACAAACATCGTGGATGGAGCGGATTAGCCAATGTAGCTCTTCGTTGTCATATGGGCGTTGTTGTTCCAGATCCTGACACGAAGGGTAAAAGTGGGGTTGCAGTCGAGGATGAATTTCGCCAAATTACAAAGGGAGAGTGGAATGTGTTCGATGACAGCAAAGAACACATTGGCGTGAACGATACTGACGAGAATAGAGTCGTTTTGCTTCTTGACATAGAACGACCATGGTGGGTGAAGAAAGGAGAAAGTAACATACAAGATACTCCGGAGTTGTAAGATTTTGTCGCCAAATTTACTAGCTAGAGTCTAAGAGCGGACACATAAATTTTGATTACATGATTCAATAATGAATACGCATGCTGTCGACTTTGACACGCGCATATGGCGGACTCCCCGAGCCCCAACACGTCAAGTTGGCCCCAAAGAGTTTTTCAGAGGCCAATCGCCGGTGCACGCGCGCACAGCAGTGCACGCGCACACGACGGTTTCCATCGTTCATCCCTTACATTCAAGGAACCATGTGTCTTGGTAGGGGTTGGTTACTTATGTTATCGTGGTGTTTCAGGTAAGTGTTTGAGTGGGTTTCCCCTTCTTGTTGGATAACGCTTTGAATAGTAACGCGCTCTCCTCATGGTGACGATGATGCTTCTTGCGTTGTGCCCGGCCTTGGTGGCGAGGCCACAAGCCGGATAATGATGCCCACAAGATCTTCCGCGATTGAACGCTTTTCCATGTGTAGGCTGATGGTGATTGAACGCTTTTCCATGCGGTGGGAGTGATGGCGATTGAACGCGTTCCACGTGTAGACTGATGGTGATTGAACGCTTTTCTATGCTGTGGGTGATGGTGATTGAGCGCTTCTCGCCTGCGGCGTCTTATCGCGCGCGCATGCCGCCATGCGGTGCAGCGGCTGTGCAAGGGCGCGCACTGGCGCGGCAGCATATGCGTGTGACGTTGATGCGGTAATGGTAGTGTAAGATGCTTGCAAACCCAAACCGTTAAACGGAACGATCCAACACATTGCCGACATAGCTTGCAGCTAGTTTCAACGAAAGGCAAACGCGCGCCTATGCGCGCATCGGTGGTATTGCTTCAGTGGGAGCGATACCACCGGCTACCGGACGCACACCTACAGAAAGGCATCAGCCGCAATCACGAAAAGACCGCACAAAGCACGATTTGCTCGGTGCGATTACGAACGCCCACAACGGCAAGTTATTCGCCCGTCGATTTTTTGGTCGCCTACCCGTCCTTCATCGGGTAAGTTGGCCCATCGCCAGCACTGCTTCATCATGCGTCCCTGCCCATTCTCTCCTTCCCCCTCCTTCTTTCACTGAAATGCCCGACCAAGCAGCATGCCATATCCTGGCTCGCGGGCTCACCGCACCGGCTTACCGCATGTTGTACGAGCCGCTGCAGCCTCGGGGCACGGTAGCCAAGAGCCGTGGCCGACGTCGCGTGAGCGCGTGCGATTGCGACCGCCTCAGAGTGCGTGCTAGTGCTTGGACTCCACTTCGACCACATTGAACACCATATCGTGTGTCTCGATGGTCATGGTGCGGCCGGTGGGCTGGAGGAAGGTGAGCGGCGGGAATAGTACCTCCGCCTCAGCGGGAAAGGCAGAGACCCAACCAAGGTCGGCGCCGCGGTCCATGAAGGAGCCAGTCTTCACCTTGAGGATGAGCGATGAGGCGGAGCACGAGTATTGGATGGCCACTGCGAGGGAGGTGGTCGTGCTCATCGGCGCGAGCTCCGTGCCGCCCGTCCTCGCGAAGTCGTCGGCCAGCTTGATGTTCTTGAGACCACGCCAGAGATCGATTGAGCGCGACGCGTTGGGGCCGTCGGCCTCTACCGCGCGCAGCTGCGAAATGGCCTCCCGGATAAAGTTGATGGTGACTGGCATCGTGTGAGGCTTGCGCTCGGCGGCAGTATCGCGCAGCGGTCCGTTGAGCGAGCGGAAGGCAGCAGTCGAGTAGAGGCGGAGCGCGAGCACGTGCGGCGCTTGCAAGTCGGCGGTGACGGCAGCGGGGTGGCGAACAAAGTCGTCGAGCGCCATGCCGCGCCCCTGTGCGTCCTTACGGCTCTCGAGCAGTCGCCCTTGCGCGTCGCAGTCGCGCATCAGGCCGCCATTGTCGAAGCGCTTGTCCGAGTCGCCGGCGCGCTGGCGCAGGCAATAGTGGAGGCACTCGCGGTCGACGTCGGTGCCGTGCTCCTCGAACTCGGCAACAATACGCGCGACGCCCTCGGCAAAGCTGGGCATCGCAAAGGTCATCTTGTCGACGCGCATGTAAAAGTTGACACCGAGCGCAGCGTCGCGCGCTGCGCCCAGCACCAACTGACGTGCCTCGGAGGCGAAGCGGTTTTCGCCGCCGCCCGCGTCGCATGCCCGGTGGTCGGCAGCGAGTGTCTCGCCCACCTGCCGGATCACCTCTGTGCGGATGGAGACGGCGTGTCCGTCGGGCAGCACTGTGTACATGTCGCCGGAGGTGTCGATAAAGCGGCGGCGCATGAACTCGGTGAGGAGCAGCACGACGGTGAGCACCTTTGGCAAGCCAAACCAGAGAAGTATGAAGTTGAAGGACTCGTAGAGCGCCTCCCCCGCGCCGGACCAGCCGAGCATCAGGAGGTGCACCGCGCAGGTGAGCACCTCCAGCTCCAGCACGACGATGGTGAGCTTCACCGCCCACGACATGCCCGTCACGCTGAAGGGGCGCACCAGATTGCGCGGGTGGAAGAGCACACGTACGCCAAATGGGATCAAGTAGAGGAGCTCCACCGCGATCACCGTCATGATGGCGCTTGTCGCGGCCGCGACGCCGAAGAAGCCGCGCAGGGTTACGTCGTCACCGAGCAGCGCCATGAAGCACGCCGTGTAGCGCGACTCGTACTCGAGGAACCCCGCCTCGCTCGGGCAGACGATGGCGTCGGGCCGCGTGGGCGTGAAGTGCACATTGTTGCTGGCCCGGCTTCGGTCATACGTGACGGTGCAGTTGGCGTCGCCGAGGTTGGCGCAGAGCGCGTCGCGCCGGGCGAGCGTCGAGCTGAAGTAGAGGAGCGACTGACTGACGGGTGGCGAGCGGATGGTGATGACAATGTAGACGTAGACGACCACGTAGAGCTGGAGCAGCGTGGTGGGCAAGAGGAGCTGGGCCGAGCGGCGCGCGACGTACTCGTACGTGCGCTCCTTCTCGCGCCGAAGGATGCCGACGCGCAGCGAGCGGAAGACGCGCGGGTAGCTGAACACGACGAAGGTAAGGAAGGCGCACAGCAGGATGAACTGGAGCCACAGCGAGGCGGGGAAACTGGCGCCCACGACGCGCTGGCCGTAGAGCATCCCGGCGAGCCAGATGCCCACCGACTCGGCCTGCATCACGACGAAGAGCGTGTAGAGGACCATCTCGAGGCGAGACGATCTTGCGACGTCTCGCACGGCGTGCTCCAGGTCCACCGGGGAGGGCGCGTACCGACCACGCTCGTACTCGAGCCGCTGCGCACCGCTCGGCTCAAGGAAGCGCGAAGCGACCACGACGGCGCGAAGGTAACACGCCGCGAGGTGCGAGGTGAGGAAGAGCGAGGTGAGCGCTGCGTTTGCCCAGCAGAAGTTGAGTGTGGAGTAATACTTGAGACCGTGAGAGTGTGTCATCCCTGCCACGATCGGTATGCCGAGCACGAGGGCCGTCTGTGGCAGAACGTGGCCAATCCACATAAGGCGCTCCCATCGCTCTGTGGTGGGAGAGGG
The DNA here is from genome assembly GCA_018136815.1 of Isochrysis galbana. Taxonomy (NCBI): domain Eukaryota; phylum Haptophyta; order Isochrysidales; family Isochrysidaceae; genus Isochrysis; species Isochrysis galbana. Next base: position 2,708,430 of record CM030942.1, on the reverse strand, counting down.
CCTGGGGGAAGGGCTGAGAGAGGGAGGAGGGAGGCGTGGAGCGGAGTGAATTGAAAGGGAGAGAGACTCGATCCGTACCGGAGGAGGAGGGGGGGGAGCAGCCATGGGAGGCGAAAGAGGAGTGCTGGGGGTGGTTGGACTTGCCCGCCCTCGCCCGCGGAGGGGGGGCCGGTGAGAGAGCGAGAGGGAGGGGGTGGGGGGGAGAGGGGAGAGGGGCTGTGGAGAGAGAGAAGAAGCGAGAGAAAGGAGAGAGAAAAGGGGAAAGGATAGAGAAAAGGGGAGGGAGAGGTGGGGCGGTCTGACGGAGAGGAGAGAGAGAGAGAGAGACAGAAAAGAAGAAGAGACCCAAGAAGACAGAGAGGGAGAAGGGATTGGGAGAAGACAGAGAGAGATGAGAGTAGGAGAGAGAAGAAAGTAGGGGGGAGCAGAGAGAGAGAGAGAAGAGAGAGAGAGAGAGAGAGAGAGAGAGAGAGAGAGAGAGAGAGAGAGAGAGAGAGAGAGAGAGAGAGAGAGAGAGAGAGGGAGAGAGAGAGGGAGAGAGAGAGAGAGAGAGAGAGAGAGAGGGAGAGAGAGAGAGAGAGAGAGAGAGAGAGAGAGAGAGAGAGAGAGGAGGGCGCGCCGGGTTCGGTCGCGCAGCGGGCGGCCGACGGTTGATGTAATGCCGTGCCGTCATTCCTACAAAAGAATCATACTTTAAGTACTAGTCGACGAGGGAAGAGGGAGAGGAAGTGCTGACGGAAGAAGCGAGGGACGGAGGGCCCCGACGCCCCGACCACCCAGACAACTGGCGCTATGGCACTGGCGATGGCGCATATTCGCCGTTACTACTACCAGCCATTCATGCGCTTTCTCTGCGAAGGAGAGGCGGAGGCGGAGGTCCCCGAGGCCCACCGTGCCTACCTCCGCCTTAGATGGGGTAAGAGTACTGTTATGAGCTCTCAGTAAGAGTAATAGCTCCAAACTGCCAAATCACTGATATTAGTTGTCGGCTGCTAGACTAATCTTAAAGGGGCTGATCTACTGCTTTGACTCCTTTTACTATTAGAATCGTCGCCTCCCCACCTCCATCAACATCGATACTTCAGCATACATATTAGTAGTAGTAGTAGTAGTCTCCGTCGGTCGGCTGCTTGCTGGCTGCTACGCTCTATCGTCTATCCTCAATCCCTAAGATGCGTTAGGTTCATCCAACTAGTAGTACCAATCTACGCTAACGCTAGAGGAGAGAGAGAGTTTGTGTGTGGATTGTGGAGAGCGTAAATCAACACATGCGTGCGCGCACAGGGGAGTTTTGTTGTTGGTTGGGACAACTCTCATGAGAGCTGATATTAGTGCTGATATTAGTGATAGCTCCATAACATTGAGAGCTGATAAGCTGTTACCTCATCTGTGACCTTCTCGCAGTTTTGTTGTATTCCTGCCCATCTGAAGGTTGTAGGCATGAATATTCGTGTAAGGTACGCGCTCACAATTACAATTGAACAGTTCCCCGTGTTGCCGCTGACGCACAAGACACACAGATTCGGATTCCCCATGGTCTCAAGTCCAGGTTTGCAGATTTTGGTCTCGAAATTTGCGATTCGAATTTTGTTTTGCTGTTACTATAATTGTTGGCTCGTTTAAGGTAATAAACAGGCATGACTTCGACTTCTCGTTCTGCAGTCGCTCTGCGAGACTCTCTCTCTCTCTCTCTCCGTCCGCATCTCCTCGGCCGACGACAGGAAGATTCGTCCAAAACATTCTCCGGTCTCAAGATATCTCGTGGAGGGTTCTCTCCGCGCTCCGCGAAGGAAAGGACGCGATCTCGCTCCGAGATTGGCCTCGCGCCCTCCCACTCCGGCTGAGCGCCATTGGACAGTTACTGAAATCGAACTTCTAGCAGCGCTTGAATCGATCCGAAATTGGAGGCCTTATCTTTGGGGTCGCCACTTCACCCTCGTCGTAGACAGGTGCGGAACTTACCTATTTTTCGGTGAGCGGAGCTCTCGCTCCGCCCACCCCCTTCTCCGCGCTCTCTCTCCCCTCTCCTGCGGCACGCGCGATGGCGCGCCTGCGGCAGGCCTGCAGCTGCCCCTGGCGACCCCTGGAGGCTCCTGGAGGCCAGCTCTGGGGGCAGAGGAGGCTGGGACTGGGCCCTGGCCTCCCCTGCCTCTCCCTCGCTGGCGCTCCTGAGCCTCTGGGGCCCCCAATCTGCACCTGTCTGCCTGTCGACCAGGGGGGGAGGGGGGGTTGGAGCGATGGGCTGGCCACGAGGGGCCAGGACGAGCGAACCAGGCGTGCCTGTCAGTGGGAGAGTGGGTCAGCAGGGCAGTGGCCTCCTGGCAAGCCATCAGGCATGCCAGGAGGATGGGTGGTTCCTCCCCCACGGCAGGGGAGGAGTGGAGAGAGAGGGGGGCTCGTGCCCCCCCATGGGCGAACCAAGTATAAACTTAGTTGTCCCCCAAAATAGACGAATTCCACAAACTAACTGGTGCTACAATCGACGTGGAAAGGTCTCGAATGCGATCAAAATCTTTCTTCAACTCATTGGATCTATGGGTGACCATCACTCGGCCAGACATCTCATTCTATGTCTCTTTCCTATGTCAATTATGCAAGATGTAGCAAATCTTGTGAGCGTGGCTTCTAATGTTGGTATACCATTACCATTGGTTTGCATAGGAATTTCACTACATACCAATGACTCGTATTCTACTCTGTAGAAGTCTCAAATGATGTATCTCCATGCTATTACTACGTAGGGGGGGGGGGTGGAGAGAGAGAGAGGGAGAGAGAGAGGGAGAGAGAGGGAGAGAGAGAGAGAGGGAGGGAGAGAGAGGGAGGGAGGGAGGGAGGGAGGGAGAGAGAGAGAGAGAGAGAGAGAGAGAGAGAGAGAGAGAGAGAGAGAGAGAGAGAGAGAGAGAGAGAGAGAGAGAGAGAGGGAGGGAGAGAGAGAGAGATAGAGAGAGGCCCGGCCTCTCAACTTTACTAAATAACCACCCGACTCGGGACTCCCCCCCCCTCCTTTTTTTCTTCTCTTCTCCCCACTGCGCCGCGCAAGGAGGGGCGGGCGAGCGGGCAGGGGGCGCCTCCGACACCCTCTCTCTCTCTCTCTCTCCCTCTCTCCCCCTTTTCTATCCCTTCTCTCTCACTCTCCTGCTGCGCATGGCGTCGAGCTCTAGCGAGGAGGACGCAGCTTCGGAGGTGCTCCTCTGGAGCTGCGCCGAGATGTACGTCTACCAGATCCCTCCTCTGAAGAATGAGAGCGGCCATCGTGCAAACGATTGGGACGTCAACCACTGGCTTTGGGCGGGCAAGCTCTGCGTCTTCTCAGCGGGCGAGAGGCTGCTTGTTCGGCTGGTGGATCCACAGACCGGAGCACTCTTTGCCACATGCCCCGTCACCGAGCCTGGCTCAAAGGCGATTGACCCTGTCGTAGACTCGAGCAGATACTTTGTGCTGAGAATCGACGACGGAAAGGGGAGGCACGCCTTCATCGGGATGGGCTTTAGGGACAGGGACGACTCGTACAACTTCAACGCGACAATACAGGATCACTGGTGCGCCAGCCCTGAGCGAGCGAGCGCGCAGCACAGCGGCTAGCGCCTCCTTGGTCTCCCCCGCCCCCCCCCTAAGTCTGCGCCCTGCGCGCGTCTACCTGCCGCACATCCCCGCCAATCCCGTAGGAAGAGTGTCGCAAGGCAGAGGGAGGCGGACAAGATCCGCAAGGAGGCCGAGCTGCGCGCCGCGACTGAGCCAATGCGCGACTTATCGCTCAAGGATGGGGAGAAGATCAACATCAAGGTCAAACTGCCCAGGGGTGAGGGGCGCAAGCACATTCGGCCAAACACTGGTTCTGCGCAGCTACCGACACCGCCCGGCGGCAGCGTCGCCCTGCTTCCGCCGCCGCCCGGCGATGGTGTCTCCTCCACAACACCCGAAGACTCCCCTGCGTCGCCCACCGCGCCCAACAAGTCGCCGCCGCAGCAGGCAGACTGCCACAGCCAAGGCGTGGCTGCGCAGCCGGCCGCCCTCGCGGACACCGAGTTTGGCGATTTCGCAGATGCCGACCACCAGGAGGGAGGGCACGATGAGGACTTTGGCGACTTTGAGGCGGCATGACCGCATTACGCAAATCTTAGCCTAGGGACGCCTCACCTTAAGTCTGCCGCGATAAGGGCCCCATGGCCGGTAGCAATACCCTCAAGAAGCACAAGCTAGTGGCCATTGGATTGGAGCATGCGCAACGGCAGCGACTGGAGAGCAGAGGACGGGGGCACGCATTCTATGGCAGTAGTTAAAAGCCAGCCTTAGCCCTCAGCCCGATTGCATCGCGGCACGACAGGGCCGGGCGCACGCCCGCGCCGCACATACAGACTGCTTTCTTTGAGCAAAGGGTTTGACCTGGTGATGCATCCGCCCATACGTGGTGATTGCCCGTACATCTGCCTCTCCACCCCTCATCTTACCGAGGCTTGCGCATCGGTTTGCCGCGTCCTGACATTGGCAGGTAGGGGTGCTGTTTGTGGTTGTTGCCCGTCGAAATTTTCTCAGCAAAGACGGGTCGGTAAAAAAAAATCTTCTTAAAAATCCCCGCTACATATGGTGACATGAGGCAGTGTGCTGGTGTACCTCCCTACTACCCGCCTTTATCCCAAAAACCCCCTTCCCCAGTTCCCCCTTTGGCGGAGAAGCTGGTTCCGGGGAGGCCGCGGGCCGCGCGCGCTGCTTCGGCCAGAGTTGGAGAGAAGGGAACCCCTAGGTACTAGGTAGTGCCCCCTTCCAGTATGGGGGGGGAGGGGGGGGAGGGGGGGGAGGGGGGGGGGGAGGGGGGCGGTAGATATTTATATCCATTTCATGGGGGCATCTGTCAATAAACGCAATAAAGTAACCAAACCTGAGGTTGCAACCTCTCATTGCTTGCCCAAAGCCGGTTGAAAAAAAAAATCTTCTTAAAAATCCCCGCGACATACGCGACATGAGGCAGTGTGCTGGTGTACCTCCCTACTACCCGCCTTTACCCCTATCAACCGCCTCCCCCTTCCCCAGTTCCCTCTTTGGCGGAGAAGCTGGTTCCGGGGAGGCCGAGCATACGATGGCCCTGCCGAGACGGCGTACCCGATTCCGCAAGAATACACGCTTAAAGACGCTCGTAATCGCAAAACGCTAGAAGACATCAATGTTAAGGCGCTCACTAAGGCGTTCCTCGCGATGAGGAAAACAAAGAAGCAGAAATCCACATTAAGATGGGAAAAGAGACTACCGGCCCTCTCAGGAAAATGGAAGCAAATATCGCAGCTGTACAAATACAACTTTCTGACCCCGAGGGACTCGTACATGCACTTCAAACACATCCTGTATAGGAGAATAGCCACGGCGAATAGATTCGCGGACGACCCGACATGCCGCTTCTGTGGTATTGCCCCCGAAAGCTCCACGCACTTAGCCGTATGCATCGCGACGGTGCCCGTCTTCGAATTCATAGAGGGTCTTATAGGGATTAATCTTAGGCCGGGCTCAGAAGTAGCCCAGCGTCTTTTTTGCTACCAAGTGGACAGGCCTCACCCCTCCTCAGGATACTTAGGTATCCTGGCGTGGAGGTACATCCTTACGGACTTCTACAACATACAATATGGCAACGCGGATGGTAGGTCCGCAAGATCGATCCTTAGGGCAATTCTCACTAGATACCACCTATTAGCAACGGCGAAAACTGGTTTCTTCCAAAGACTTAAGGGGCAACGGGAGAAGATGGGGCTACACGCCCCGAGTAATAAGCATATAAAGAAAATGATAAGCCCCCTTTACACGGTGGATAAAGATTTCAACCTTGTAGCATCGGAGGACCTCTCGCAGGCGGCGAGAGAATTGGATATACGAAACATCACTTAGGATGGATAACATACTTGCTAGCAATAAACCTGGCGGAGACCAAAGCGGGATCGTACGGACTCCAAGGAGGGTAATCCGATAACAGTAAGAACACAAGAGAAGCCACAGTCTCCCGCCCCCTTCTCTCCGACTCCCGGCCGAAGCAGCGCGCACGGCCTCCCTGGAACCGGCTTCTCCGCTAAAGAGGGAACTGGGGAAGGGGAAGGGGGTTGATAGGGGTTAAGGTTGGGTAGTAGGGAGGTTCAATAGCACGCTGCCTCACGCCGCGCATGTAGCGGGAATTTTTAAGAAGATTTTTTTTTTGTTTCGGTTCCGACTGTGGGTCCGCTCGCTTGCGCGAGGGCGGCGGTGGATGTTGGGAGGGCAGAGATGGGGTCTTCTGTGCTTCTTGTGGTTGCTTCCCTTTGGGGCCGGCCGCCTCAGCGTACGACTTCTGTGAATAGCTGGATGGGGGGTTGGAAGCCTTAAAGGCTCCAATGATTGTTTGTTGAGTGAAGTGCCCGCCCCCGAGGGGTGCACTGAAGGTAGGAGTTGCCTCCATGGGGGTGGCAGCAGTGCTGCCACCCACCATGGGGAGTCCTTGTTGTGGTGGGTCGGCTGCAGAGGCAGGCGGGAGGGCCAAAGGCTGGCCCTGTTGGTCTGCAAGGAACAGGACTCTGCCTGTTCCCTGCTTGTGTGGCTGTTGGGGTGGCGAGGGCGGGAGGATCATGTCAACATCACTGTCAGTCAGGGGGGCAGCCTGCGAGCGCTTCGGCTCCGGCGGCTTGGGGCGGCCCCGGTGGGGCGTCGTGGCAGCGGGGGGCTGGGAGGTGGGAGCGGTCGGCGCGCGCTCCATCGCTAAAACTATAACAATAGTTTTCGCCCAAAGCCGGTTGAATGTGTGGCAACGTTCAATCCGTCATATCCCGTCCCTTTGTCCTTTGTCGCGCCGCGACCCGCAAATTTTTTTAAAAATTAATTATATAATGCTGTATGGATATGGTATAATGTGACTACCTAAAATTCGAGCATTGGCGCTCCGCACTAGAGAGTCTATGTTTGTTTGACTGGTATTTTGTATGTTGAGAACAGATTGAAGCAATGCAGACATGGAGCAAGTCGAGTGAAGGACTTCACGTGGTTGCACCCAAATCTGCAGCTGATCTACCATCCGCGTTCGCAAACCTAGCCTGGCATGCAACTGCCATTGACCCCGAGCTAGCGTCAGACCGGATGGCATTGATACGAATGGAGGACATATTCTCTTACGAGAGCCGCCCCTTGGAATCCGATGCAGGCGCCGCACCCGTCGAAGCTGTTGCACCGGTGCGCATATCTCCCGGGCTGCGCTTGTAGAATCCGCCTGGGTCGGGTAGCCCAACAAGCCCGCACGTGACGTCCTCTGGCGGTATACCCTTGGCGACGGGCATGACCTTGTCAGCGTCGTCGCCGTAGCCACATTCGAGCGTCTTAATCATAAGGAATCGCGGTGAGAGGCGACCTGCATGCTCGAGGATGAGCCTTTTCTGCGCGTGCGCCGCGACGGGTAGCATGGCGGCATCTGGCGCCGAAACGGTGCCGACTTGGAGCCACGGCTCTTCTGAAGCAGCGGCGCGGGCCCAGACGGAGGTGGTCGCCCCTCCGCCCTTGACTAGCTCGGCGTGCGCATCCCACTGCCGCTTGGCGGAGAGGCCGGAGGAACGCGCGGCTTTGTTGGCAGCCTTGCTCGCCGCCTTGCCACTCACCTGTGAGGGAGTGGTCAGGGACAGACGGGTGGGTCTAAGGGACCATCGTAGAGCGGCCCTAGTCTCGGACTTGCCCCCGTACTCAGGACGTATGCCGCCTCCATGTGTAGATATCATTGGTGCAAGGCCAGGAAATGCTCTGCTGAAATGCCAATCTTTCATTTTCCAGTGGCGTGACTAGCCCGATCTTTTCCTCTCGGCTCTCTCCTTCAACTGGCCCTTCTCACTTGCTCTCATTCCGCCCGCCCTTCCTCCCACTGTCTCCTCCCCCATCCCTCTCCCTCCAATCTCACCATCAGAGGAGATTCCAGCCACCCCTCCCCCACCACACAACCCCCCTTCCCCCGGCCCCAGTCCTCCGTGCCTGCCTCTCCCCTCCCCCTCCCTCCCCCTCCCCCCCCTTCTCCCCCTTCTCCCTCCCGCTTCCTTCACCTTGGCCTTTGAGGCCTTGGCAGCCTTGTTGGGCGCGGTGCTCTTGCCAAAGCCGGCCATCAGTCGCGGAGACCCCGCACGCCACGCCACTACCCCGCCTGCTGCCGCCCCGCCAGGCGCGAGCAGCGCGGACGCCGCGAGCGCCATCAGCGCGAGCATTGCGAGGAGGGAGAGAGGAAGAGAGAGAGAAGAGAGAGAGAGAGAGAGAGAAGAGAGAGGCGACGAGAGAAAGAAGAGAGAGGACAGAGAGGAGGAGAGAAGAGAGAGAAGAGAGAGAAGAGAGAGAAGAGAGAGAAGAGAGAGAAGAGAGAGAAGAGAGCTGCCGCGACCGAGCTCTGATAGAGAGAGAGAGGAGGAATGCTCTCAGTCTGTCGGGGGCTGACGAGAGCTTCTGGAGACGCGGGTGCAACTGCGCCAAGCATCAAGCTAATAATGGTCCACCGACTATTGACATTCAAGCTAATAATGGCCCACCGACTATTGACATTCAAGCTAATAATGGACCACCGACTATTGACATTGAAGCCAATAGTGGCCCACCGACTACTGACATAGAGAGAGAGAGGAGGAATGCTCAGTCTGTCGGGGGCTGACGAGAGCTTCTGGAGACGCGGGTGCAACTGCGCCAAGCATCTAGCTAATAATGGCCCACCGACTATTGACATTCAAGCTAATAATGGCCCACCGACTATTGACATTCAAGCTAATAATGGCCCACCGACTATTGACATTCAAGCTAATAATGGCCCACCGACTATTGACATTGAAGCCAATAGTGGCCCACCGACTATTGACATAGAGAGAGAGAGGAGGAATGCTCAGTCTGTCGGGGGCTGACGAGAGCTTCTGGAGACGCGGGTGCAACTGCGCCAAGCATCTAGCTAATAATGGCCCACCGACTATTGACATTCAAGCTAATAATGGCCCACCGACTATTGACATTCAAGCTAATAATGGACCACCGACTATTGACATTCAAGCTAATAATGGCCCACCGACTATTGACATTCAAGCTAATAATGGCCCACCGACTATTGACATTCAAGCTAATAATGGCCCACCGACTATTGACATTCAAGCTAATAATGGCCCACCGACTATTGACATTGAAGCCAATAGTGGCCCACCGACTATTGACATAGAGAAAGAGAGGAGGAATGCTCAGTCTGTCGGGGGCTGACGAGAGCTTCTGGAGACGCGGGTGCAACTGCGCCAAGCATCTAGCTAATAATGGCCCACCGACTATTGACATTCAAGCTAATAATGGCCCACCGACTATTGACATTCAAGCTAATAATGGCCCACCGACTATTGACATTCAAGCTAATAATGGCCCACCGACTATTGACATTCAAGCTAATAATGGCCAACCGACTATTGACATTCAAGCCAATAGTGGCCCACCGACTATTGACATAGAGAGAGAGAGGAGGAATGCTCAGTCAGTCGGGGGCTGACGAGACCTTCTGGAGACGCGGGTGCAACTGCGCCAAGCATCTAGCTAATAATGGCCCACCGACTATTGACATTCAAGCTAATAATGGCCCACCGACTATTGACATTCAAGCTAATAATGGCCCACCGACTATTGACATTCAAGCTAATAATGGCCCACCGACTATTGACATTCAAGCTAATAATGGCCCACCGACTATTGACATTCAAGCTAATAATGGCCCAGCGAATATTGACATTCAAGCTAATAATGGCCCACCGACTATTGACATTCAAGCTAATAATGGCCCACCGACTATTGACATTCAAGCTAATAATGGCCCACCGACTATTGACATTCAAGCTAAGAATGGCCCACCGACTATTGACATTCAAGCTAATAATGGCCCACCGACTATTGACATTCAAGCTAATAATGGCCCACCGACTATTGACATTCAAGCTAATAATGGCCCACCGACTATTGACATTCAAGCTAATAATGGCCCACCGACTATTGACATTCAAGCTAATAATGGACCACCGACTATTGACATTCAAGCTAATAATGGCCCACCGACTATTGACATTCAAGCTAATAATGGCCCACCGACTATTGACATTCAAGCTAATAATGGCCCACCGACTATTGACATTCAAGCTAACAATGGCCCACCGACTATTGACATTCAAGCTAATAATGGCCCACCGACTATTGACATTCAAGCTAATAATGGCCCACCGACTATTGACATTCAAGCTAATAATGGCCCACCGACTATTGACATTCAAGCTAATAATGGCCCACCGACTATTGACATTCAAGCTAATAATGGCCCACCGACTATTGACATTCAAGCTAATAATGGACCACCGACTATTGACATTCAAGCTAATAATGGCCCACCGACTATTGACATTCAAGCTAATAATGGCCCACCGACTATTGACATTCAAGCTAATAATGGCCCACCGACTATTGACATTCAAGCTAATAATGGCCCACCGACTATTGACATTCAAGCTAATAATGGCCCACCGACTATTGACATTCAAGCTAATAATGGCCCACCGACTATTGACATTCAAGCTAATAATGGACCACCGACTATTGACATTCAAGCTAATATTGGCCAACCGACTATTGACATTCAAGCTAATAATGGCCCACCGACTATTGACATTCAAGCTAATAATGGCCCACCGACTATTGACATTCAAGCTAATAATGGCCCACCGACTATTGACATTCAAGCTAATAATGGCCCACCGACTATTGACATTCAAGCTAATAATGGCCCACCGACTATTGACAATCAAGCTAATAATGGCCCACCGACTATTGACATTCAAGCTAATAATGGCCCACCGACTATTGACATTCAAGCTAATAATGGCCCACCGACTATTGACATTGAAGCCAATAGTGGCCCACCGACTATTGACATAGAGAGAGAGAGGAGGAATGCTCAGTCAGTCGGGGGCTGACGAGAGCTTCTGGAGACGCGGGTGCAACTGCGCCAAGCATCTAGCTAATAATGGCCCACCGACTATTGACATTCAAGCTAATAATGGCCCACCGACTATTGACATTCAAGCTAATAATGGCCCACCGACTATTGACATTGAAGCCAATAGTGGCCCACCGACTATTGACATAGAGAGAGAGAGGAGGAATGCTCAGTCAGTCGGGGGCTGACGAGAGCTTCTGGAGACGCGGGTGCAACTGCGCCAAGCATCTAGCTAATAATGGCCCACCGACTATTGACATTCAAGCTAATAATGGCCCACCGACTATTGACATTCAAGCTAATAATGGCCCACCGACTATTGACATTCAAGCTAATAATGGCCCACCGACTATTGACATTCAAGCTAATAATGGCCCACCGACTATTGACATTCAAGCTAATAATGGCCCACCGAATATTGACATTCAAGCTAATAATGGCCCACCGACTATTGACATTCAAGCTAATAATGGCCCACCGACTATTGACATTCAAGCTAATAATGGCCCACCGACTATTGACATTCAAGCTAATAATGGACCACCGACTATTGACATTCAAGCTAATAATGGCCCACCGACTATTGACATTCAAGCTAATAATGGCCCGCCGACTATTGACATTCAAGCTAATAATGGCCCACCGACTATTGACATTCAAGCTAATAATGGCCCACCGACTATTGACATTCAAGCTAATAATGGCCCACCGACTATTGACATTCAAGCTAATAATGGCCCACCGCCTATTGACATTCAAGCTAATAATGGCCCACCGACTATTGACATTCAAGCTAATAATGGCCCACCGACTATTGACATTCAAGCTAATAATGGCCCACCGACTATTGACATTGAAGCCAATAGTGGCCCACCGACTATTGACATAGAGAGAGAGAGGAGGAATGCTCAGTCAGTCGGGGGCTGACGAGAGCTTCTGGAGACGCGGGTGCAACTGCGCCAAGCATCTAGCTAATAATGGCCCACCGACTATTGACATTCAAGCTAATAATGGCCCACCGACTATTGACATTCAAGCTAATAATGGCCCACCGACTATTGACATTGAAGCCAATAGTGGCCCACCGACTATTGACATAGAGAGAGAGAGGAGGAATGCTCAGTCAGTCGGGGGCTGACGAGAGCTTCTGGAGACGCGGGTGCAACTGCGCCAAGCATCTAGCTAATAATGGCCCACCGACTATTGACATTCAAGCTAATAATGGCCCACCGACTATTGACATTCAAGCTAATAATGGCCCACCGACTATTGACATTCAAGCTAATAATGGCCCACCGACTATTGACATTCAAGCTAATAATGGCCCACCGACTATTGACATTCAAGCTAATAATGGCCCACCGACTATTGACATTCAAGCTAATAATGGCCCACCGACTATTGACATTCAAGCTAATAATGGCCCACCGACTATTGACATTCAAGCTAATAATGGCCCACCGACTATTGACATTCAAGCTAATTATGGCCCACCGACTATTGACATTGAAGCCAATAGTGGCCCACCGACTATTGACATAGAGAGAGAGAGGAGGAATGCTCAGTCTGTCGGGGGCTGACGAGACCTTCTGGAGACGCGGGTGCAACTGCGCCAAGCATCTAGCTAATAATGGCCCACCGACTATTGACATTCAAGCTAATAATGGCCCACCGACTATTGACATTCAAGCTAATAATGGCCCACCGACTATTGACATTCAAGCTAATAATGGCCCACCGACTATTGACATTCAAGCTAATAATGGCCCACCGACTATTGACATTCAAGCTAATAATGGCCCACCGACTATTGACATTCAAGCTAATAATGGCCCACCGACTATTGACATTCAAGCTAATAATGGCCCACCGACTATTGACATTCAAGCTAATAATGGCCCACCGACTATTGACATTCAAGCTAATAATGGCCTACCGACTATTGACATTCAAGCTAATAATGGCCCACCGACTATTGACATTCAAGCTAATAATGGCCCACCGACTATTGACATTCAAGCTAATAATGGCCCACCGACTATTGACATTCAAGCTAATAATGGCCCACCGACTATTGACATTCAAGCTAATAATGGCCCACCGACTATTGACATTGAAGCCAATAGTTGCCCACCGACTATTGACATAGAGAGAGAGAGGAGGAATGCTCAGTCTGTCGGGGGCTGACGAGACCTTCTGGAGACGCGGGTGCAACTGCGCCAAGCATCTAGCTAATAATGGCCCACCGACTATTGACATTCAAGCTAATAATGGCCCACCGACTATTGACATTCAAGCTAATAATGGCCCACCGACTATTGACATTCAAGCTAATAATGGCCCACTGACTATTGACTTTCAAGCTAATAATGGCCCACCGACTATTGACATTCAAGCTAATAATGGCCCCACCGACTATTGACATTCAAGCTAATAATGGCCCACCGACTATTGACATTCAAGCTAATAATGGCCCACCGACTATTGACATTCAAGCTAATAATGGCCCACCGACTATTGACATTGAAGCCAATAGTGGCCCACCGACTATTGACATAGAGAGAGAGAGGAGGAATGCTCAGTCTGTCGGGGGCTGACGAGACCTTCTGGAGAGAGAGAAGAGAGAGGGAGGGGAGAGAAGAGAGAGAAGAGAGAGAAGAGAGAGAAGAGAGAGAAGAGAGCTGCCGCGACCGAGCTCTGATAGAGAGAGAGAGGAGGAATGCTCAGTCTGTCGGGGGCTGACGAGAGCTTCTGGAGACGCGGGTGCAACTGCGCCAAGCATCTAGCTAATAATGGCCCACCGACTATTGACATTCAAGCTAATAATGGCCCACCGACTATTGACATTCAAGCTAATAATGGCCCACCGACTATTGACATTCAAGCTAATAATGGCCCACCGACTATTGACATTCAAGCTAATAATGGCCCACCGACTATTGACATTGAAGCCAATAGTGGCCCACCGACTATTGACATAGAGAGAGAGAGGAGGAATGCTCAGTCTGTCGGGGGCTGACGAGACCTTCTGGAGACGCGGGTGCAACTGCGCCAAGCATCTAGCTAATAATGGCCCACCGACTATTGACATTCAAGCTAATAATGGCCCACCGACTATTGACATTCAAGCTAATAATGGCCCACCGACTATTGACATTCAAGCTAATAATGGCCCACCGACTATTGACATTCAAGCTAATAATGGCCCACCGACTATTGACATTGAAGCCAATAGTGGCCCACCGACTATTGACATAGAGAGAGAGAGGAGGAATGCTCAGTCTGTCGGGGGCTGACGAGACCTTCTGGAGACGCGGGTGCAACTGCGACTATTGACATTGAAGCCAATAGTGGCCCACCGACTATTGACATTGAAGCCAATAGTGGCCCACCGACTATTGACATTGAAGCCAATAGTGGCCCACCGACTATTGACATTGAAGCCAATTGTGGCCCACCGACTATTGACATTGAAGCTAATAGTGGCCCACCGACTATTGACATTGAAGCTAATAGTGGCCCACCGACTATTGACATTGAAGCCAATAGTGGCCCACCGACCATTGACATTGAAGCCAATTGTGGCCCACCGACTATTGACATTGAAGCAAATAGTGGCCCACCGACTATTGACATTGAAGCCAATAGTGGCCCACCGACTATTGACATTGAAGCCAATAGTTGCCCACCGACCATTGACATTGAAGCCAATAGTGGCCCACCGACTATTGACATTGAAGCCAATAGTGGCCCACCGACTATTGACATTGAAGCCAATAATGGCCCACCGACTATTGACATTGAAGCCAATTGTGGCCCACCGACTATTGACATTGAAGCCAATAGTGGCCCACCGACCATTGACATTGAAGCCAATAGTGGCCCACCGACTATTGACATTGAAGCCAATAGTGGCCCACCGACTATTGACATTGAAGCCAATCGCCAATCGTGGCCCACCGACTATTGACATTGAAGCTAATAGTGGCCCACCGACTATTGACATTGAAGCTAATAATGGCCCACCGACTGTTGACATTGAAGGCGAGAGGAGGTTTTCGACCCTAGAGCGTGAAAACTTGCGCGGCCAGATCTTATTTAAGAAAGGCCCTTTTCGCCAAATTTTAGTTAAATTTAGCGATGACCGGCGGGCGCTGCGGATGGCCCCACGACGGCGCCCCCGTGCGGCGCTCCCTCCCCCAGCGGTATCTTGGCCACTCGGCCCCGCCCGCCGCTCTCTCTTTTTGCCTCCCCCCCTCTCTCTCTCCCTCTCTCTCTGATCTTCCCTCTCTCTCATCCCCTTCTTCACGTAGTTTCCTCATTCTCACGCCACAAGAACTCGAAGCTCTCTTTTTACCTCCGTCTTCTTGTGGTGGCACCGTTCCTCTCTCTCTTCTCTCTCCTCTCCCTCTCTTCTTGCTCTCTCTCTCTCTCTTCCTTTCTCTCTCCTCTCTCTCTCTCCTCTCTCTCTCTTCTCTCTCCCTCTCTCTCTACTTTTCTCTCTCGTCCTCGGCGCGCTCCCACACCGCAGCCCCGCCTCTCCACTCCACCTCCTCCCTCACCCCCCCTTCCTCTCTCTCCCGCCGATGGCGGCTGGTGTCCCCTCTCTCCCTCCCTCCCTTCCCCCACCCCTCTCTCCTTCCCGCGTGCGGACCACGAGTGGACTCTACCGCGTGGTGCACTCCCCCTCGGTCCTCGTGCGTGCCGAGCCCGCCGGCCGGGCCGTCGGCGTCAAGCACACTGGAGAGATTGTTCGAACCGACGCCGAAATCGCTTTCAAGCCCAAGGAGGGAGCAGGGAGTGGCTCACAGAGCGGGAGAGAGGGCGTGCGGGGCGAGCGATGGGTGCGGCTGGCAGACGAGATGTTCGGTGCCCCCCCCTGTGCCGGCTGGATGCTCGTCGATGGGCGTAGGCTTGGACTGGGACCACTTCTGGCACCGCTGGCGCAGGGAGATGCCAGGAGGCTGCAGAGGTTCAGGGTGAGCAAAAGGGCGCCCGCTGTGGTGTGCGAGCGGCCGGGAGGGACGAAGATTGGAACGCGCGAGCGCGGACGCATCGTGCGCGCCGACCTCGAGATTGCCGGCTGGGCACGGCTCCAGGCAGACTTCTATAAGCCCGGCTCCAAACAGCCGTGCGAGGGATGGCTCAGGGTTGGCGGGAAGGACGGCGCGGCCGTCTGGGAGCCTCGCGCGCTCTCCGCTCCTCAGACGCCGCAGGTGGCGCGCGGTGAGACGGTGCGCATGTGGGTTATTGCTCCCGGCGGCGCTCTTGTGCGAGAGAGGCCGTGGGGTCGCGTCGTAGGCCGCAAGGCTAAGGGTGCCCTCGTCCGGCTCGACGGCTTTGCTGACGGGTACGCCGCATACGCACCTGCCTGTGTGCGCCCCGTCGAGAGTTCCAAGCTGCGTGAGCTGCGCGCGGGCATCACACGCTTTGCTTCCGGAAGGAAACGCTGGACCTGCGCTCTCCATCGGCTTCGCCACTCGGATTCTCGTGTACGCCCGTCCGCAGGTGGGGCCGTCTCGAGGAGGACTTCGTAGAGAAGGGTGACCCCGCGGCGGCCACCGCATCGGCGCTTGGCTTCTCGATCAACTCAGACGAGGAGGACGACTTCCAGGTGCCCACCTTGCCAAGGGGCGGGGCCGCTCCCCCCTCTTCAAGCTCCGACGTTTTCACGCACTGACCTGTGCCGCCTGGCCCCCACGCCCGACGCAGTTGCATGAGGGATGGGTCCTCCTCGATGGGCGTGATGTCGGCTTACCGCGCCAGCTCGTTGCCTTCAACGGTGAGGCTGACGCGCCGCGCGAGGCTCCGCCCACAGCGGAGGCCCAGCGCATCGCAGAGGACCGCGCGGCGGCGCGAAGACGTGCGACAGCGGAAGCGGTCGAAGCCAACGGTTCTGACTCATCTGTTCGCGCCTTGGTGGCTGGGGCCGGGCTGCCCGACGAGGTATCTGCCAAGCTGGAGGCCGCCGGCATCATCGACCTGGAGGCTTTGTTGACGAAGCTCTCATCGGGTGACCTGCACACTGAACTTAAGGCCTGCGGCGTTGGCAAACTCGGACAAAGGCAAAAGCTCGCCGCGATCGTTGCCCCGTACTGGTCGGCGCTTGCGCTCAAGGAGCAGGGCAACTCCCTCTACCGTTCGTCGCGCTTCGAGGAGGCCGCGCAAAAATACTCGGCTGCGATTGAGGCCATGCCATGTCAGCACATCGACCTCGCGCTCACTTGCTATTCCAACCGCGCCGCCTGCCTACAGCAAATGCGCGAGCCTGAGGGCGCCCTCGCTGATACCCTGCACGTCCTGCGCTTTGACCCTGCCAACTCGAAGGCGCTCGCAAGACGCAAAGTCTACCTGGAAGCGGTGCAAGACGCTTGAGCGCCCGCGAATGAGCGTTGGTGTATATGAGCGGCGTACGCAGGTCCTAGGTGCGAACGAAAACGGGTATAAGCTTGTTGGAAGCGATTGCAGGAACAAAGGAGAAGCCGAATGGCTCCCCTCTAGCTACCACCCTGTCTAGTCTCAACGCACTTGAACTACTGCAATGTGGCGCGACAAGCGAATAGCGACGGCTATCCGCGCCTTGGTGTGTATGGTTGTGTGCTGACGCGCGCACACATCACGTATGGGTATTGCTGAAGCAAAGTGAGTGATGATGGTTATCAATTATCAAGCTAGGTGCGCTTAAGATAAACTTAGGGGGGGGGCCTTGCAGCTTAAGCTCTTGCCAAACAAGCAGTAGCCGCACCTACTGCTGCAAATCTTTTGAATGCATGCTTGCTACCGCTAGGCGCTAGGGGTAAAATAGAAAATTGGAAGGCATGGCCTGCCAACTCCTAGTCCTAGCGCCCGCTACTCCTACTTATACACTACCCACGAGCGGAAGATTGCCGCCATCGCCCTTGCACTTCCCTTTGCTATCACTCCAATTCCTGCGCAACAATCTTCGTAGCGCGCGCACCGCTGCCCCCCCCCCCCCTTCCGCTCCCCCTCCTCCTAGCCACCTACCCTACGCTAGCAGCTAGCAGTGGCAGCGGCGCGGGCAGCTGCGGCGTGTGGGTCAGCGAGCGATGGGCGTTGGCCAGCGCGGGCCAGGGTGTGCGATTTTTGCTACCGCCTATGCCGAGCTCTCAGGTCGAGCAGATTTTGCGCAGTTGAGGTGAGTCGCCCCCACTGCATGCCAACAAGCGTAGCAACGCACAAGCGCGGCGAACTGGTTACTGTACTCGCGCGCCCCCCGTGACTCCGGAGTGGTGGGAGGCGCGTGGTCCCCCGCCATAGCGAGCCCAATCATAAGAGTTGTCTTAGGCTGAACTATCAAGCCACGCCCTACTTGCAGACGATTGTTCGCGAGCTCGCGACAGGGACGGATATCCCCCAAAGGGGAAGTGGCAAGAAGCTGGCTGCAAGGCGTCCATGCGAAACGGTGCGCCGGCTCGCGCCTTTCCCAGAAGCCGGAAGGGTCGGCATCCTACCTCGCCGGCTGTGACTATGTACTAACTTGCGCCCGCATTCACTAGGTGCACGCCCCTGCAATGCCGCGACGCCGTAGGTTGCGTATTGCTTGCTTGGCGTAAATCATGGAATTCGTCTTCGCAAACTGTAGAAGGCAACATGCTAGTCATCAATATGAGCTTTAGGTGAGCGCGCGCGGCCAAATGGTTCTCTCCGTCATCTACTTCTCGTAACACAAGGAACGAATCCGCCGCGGTGCGCAGGCCGCCGGCGGTGTAAACAAAGACGTAGAAAGAGGAGAGCACCTATGGACGAGGTGCGTGCTAGGAGCGAGTAGCCGCAGCAATCCACGCACCGGCGCAACAGCGCGCAGCAGCGTACGGCGTGCGAGCACGTGGGACTCGGCATGGGATTCCTTGCCTAAGTGCGGCTCAGTGATTCAGCCGGGTGGCTAGCTCCAACACCACGCTCTGCATCGGGCGACCGGCAGCGCAACATGCGCCGTCATTAGCGCAATCCTCCGTTTTCGCCTACGTGCAACCTACAGCTTTGGCTGCGCCTTGCGCGCCTCGGCCACGAGCCCGCGCGGTTTGCGTAGCTTATTGAGAGTGCGCAGCACGGTGAAGACAATCTTGCTCAGCAGCTTCAAGGGTATCGCGAGCAGCGTCGCAAAGACCTCCTGCGCGAGCAGCGTACCCGTTTTAAGTGCGGCGCCAACCGCCGACCTCCGGCCTCCCGCGCGCCGCCACGCCCATCCGAGGCGCGCGCGAGCGAGTGGGCCCGAGCCCCGTTGCTGAAGAATCTTGCCTGCAGCGAGGCGGCGGCGACGCGCCTCGCCAAAAAGCAGACCCAGCAGCGGCGAGAGCAGCTTGAGCGCGAGCGGGCGCGCCGCCTTGGCTGCCTCTTCTGTCATGGCCCGCGGCTTGGCCACCTCACCCGCAACCGACGTGGGTGCCGAACGGAAGACGCCCACGCCGTAGAGCTTGGTGCGGAAGGGCCCCTCCTTGAAGCCGGGGAGTGCCGCCCCGTCCTCAGAGATCTTGAACTTGCTCACGATGAGTGAGAGCTGGTAGACCGAGGTGGCGTTGGCGGCGGAGAGCGGTGGTACGCCCGGCACGATGCGGGGGCCACGTACGAGCTTGAAATCGGAGAATGGGAGAAGGACGCGCGTACGCGAGAGGGGGGGTGGCTCGAATGACGTCTGGTAAATAACCTCGCCCCGGTCCTGCTTCGTGCGCAGCGCCATCTTGAAGACGCGCAGGCTAGCGTCAGCGTCCGCCTCGAGGTCGACCCACAGCCCTTGCTCGTTCGACAAGTCGATCGGCTGCTCGAGTAGTCGCATGCGCTGGCCGCAGAAGCCGCCGCCCATCTCGCGCAGCTTGCCCTCGAAGAGCGCGCAACTACCATCTGGTGCGCCGACCAGCCTTGACGACGAGATGCCGCCCATGATCACATCGTCAATCCTCTCCCATTGTGAGAGAGAGCCGGGGAGAGCCTCACCAGTAAAGTCATACAGCGGAGTGAGGAAGTCGCTTGAGGGCTCGGTCATGCGGAGGGTCGCACGAAGGGGTAGCGAAGTGGAGAGTGTGGCCGAAGTGCTCCGTGTGTGCCTCATCTGTACCGGAGGCGAGCGGCGGGAGAAGGTGCGTGAAGAGGATGTGGAGAGGGAGGGAGGGAGAGAGAGAGAAAGAAGGCGAGAGGAGAAGTAGGGATCGGCAGCCCCGGCGGGGTGCGGGAGGAGCGGGAGGATGGGCACCGAGACATGTGAGACGGCAGCTGTGCCGCCGTGCCGTCCGCCGTCCGCCGGCAGACGCGGGGGCCAGAGGAGGCAGAGGGAAGCTGAGAGCAGCGCCGCCGACGGCATCTGCGCCGAGCCAACCAGGCAGGGGGGGAGGGGGAGAAGAAAGGGTGGGAAGGGGGGGATGGCTTGAGAGAAGAGAGAATTAGAGAGAGAAAAGGCGTGAAGAAGAGGTAGAGAGAAAGGAGAGAGAGAGAGAGGAAGCGAAGGGAGGGGAGGGAGAGAGAAGAGAGAGAGAGAGGATTCCAGCATGGATCCACTCAGAGTTTTTACTAGCTACCAGGTTTTTACCGGCTACTCTGTGTGTGGGTGGGTGGGTGTGCTCCCTAGATGGGACGATGGGACATACGTATATTTACCGTATTTGGCCATAGGCCAAATACATGATGCATGTGTGCATGTGTATTTGGTTTTGTATTTGAAGCGTGTCCTGTGTCCTGGGTTGTAGTTGTAGGCCTCGAATGTATTTGTATTTGAAATCCTCGATGGGAAATATGTTTTTACCATTAGGGCGGTCAAACAGGGTTTTTTATTAGTATTAGGGGTGAAAAATGACCATCTCACGGTTAAGGAAATTTCAGGATTTTTTTCGGTAGAAAGTTCCCAATACACCCAACTAGCACATATCCGGGCCCCATTGCGGATAAAGGGGCCGTGTTTTGTACCCCAAATCCTGGATGTTAAACACAGGAACAGTGTGTGTTTCTACGGTCTACGGAAGTCATAAACAGTGTTTTTCACCGTGTTTCTAGGAGACCCCCATGTCCGGAACAGAGGGTTGCGCGCTGCGCGCGCGCGGTGAGTGAGCGTGCGAGCGAGGCCATAGCCATAGCATAATAATCAATCCCGCCACCTGATTGCCTGGCCTCCCCCCACCTACACCACTACACCACTAGCTACCACCACCTACCACCTACCACCTAGTTGGATGCAACTAAGTTTATACTTAGTTCGCCCATGGGGGGGCACGAGCCCCCCTCTCTCTCCACTCCTCCCCTGCCATGGGGGAGGAACCACCCACTCTCCTGGCACGCCTGATGGCTTGCCAGGAGCACACTGCCCTGCTGACCCATTCCTCTCCCCACAGGCACGCCTGATTCGCCCGCCCTGGCCTGTCGTGGCCAGCCCATCCCTCTGACCAGCCCCTCCTCCCCCTTGGGCCCCCCTATTCAGGACCCCCCAGCCAGCTCCAGTCGACCCGCAGGGGCTCGGAGCGCCAGCGAGGGAGAGGCAGGAGGGGCCAGGGCCATGCCCCAGCCTCACCTGCCCCCTGAGCTGCGCTCCCAGGCCCCTGCTGGCCACCTGGGGACCTGAAGAGGGGCCGCAGGCGCGCGCCATGGGCCCCCGCCGCAGGGAAGAGAGGAGGAAAAGGGAAGAGGGAGGGGAGGGGGGAGCGGCAGCTCCCCCCTCCGGCAGAAACGTGTCTTCTCGCCCCGTTTGGGTAAGAAGACGGGGGCGCCAGAGCCAGGAGGGAAGGGCCGCGGCTCGCCGCGGCCACTCGCTCTACCGAGGGAGATTAGCGCTTCTGGGCTCCTATCTCACGAATGCCCCCCCCCCCCCGCGTTGCTTTTACCCGAAAGGGGTTTTCCCCCAGCGTGGACTCGAGGAGAGGACGCGCTGGGGTGCGCGGGGTCGGTGCGTGCACTGGGGGGAGGACAAATATCGAGATCGGGGGAACGGGGAGGGCAAATGACGGGCATGTGAAGTGGACGGGGAAGTGGCACGGAACGCGAATCGGAGGGTCGGAGGATGTAAGAAAGGGCGCGGCGAGCAGATACCGCTTGATCGGGACTCGTAGGGACTCGTAGACTCGAAAGGATGACTCGGAAGACTCGGGGCTTGGGGGTACTCAGGGGGCTGCAGGTCGCCAACAGGCGATACCACGACACACAACACGCCGCCAGACAACCTGAACAAGTTCACATCTCAACAAGTTGACCTCTCAACATGTTGACCTCTCAACATGTTGACCTCTCAACATGTTGACCTCTCAACAAGTTGACCTCTCAACAAGTTGACCTCTCAACAAGTTGACCTCTCAACAAGTTGACCTCTCAACAAGTTGACCCCTCAACAAGTTGACCTCTCCACATGTTGACCTCTCAACAAGTTGACCTCTCAACAAGTTGACCTCTCAACAAGTTGACCTCTCAACAAGTTGACCTCTCAACAAGTTGACTTTAACCATTGAACAAGTTGGCTCCACTCACCGAACAAGTTGGTTCCCGCCTGAACAAGTCGTGAACAAGTTGGTTCCACCCTCAACAAGTTAATTCCAGGTAAAAATAAAACTCAATTCCTTCGATTTTCGAGACGAAAATCGGCGAACCCGAACTTGAGCCCAGGGGGAATCCAAATCAACTCGCCTGGAGCGACCACGACGAACCTAGAAGACGGTGGATAACGAGGAAGGCTCGTACTCAGGCCGAAACATTCTTGCCCAAAGAGTCTGGATACAACAGGTTATAGAAAGTTCTGTCCTTAAACAAAGGACGGTGTCCTTAAAAATCCATGAAATCTAAGGACTCAGGCCTTCAATGCCTTTGATGTGGCTTAGAGTGAGCTTTTGAGACATCCCACCCCCTGAAGCAAATCATCATTACCTCCCGTTCAACCTAAGCTCTCCCCATGACCAACTCTGCAGTCTGCAGAGCTTGTCTTCGTTCACTTTTGCTGCCACATTCAGCATGCGGTGCTGGACTCGGACGATTCGCTCACGCGGGAGGAGTTTTTTTTAGCCCTTTTGAGCCGTAGGTTGACAAATTGGGCCGTTGGATAGCAAAATCACGCTTCGTCGTCACTTAAGGTCTCAAAGAGGGCAATCAAAGCAACATTTCATCTCCTGGGAACCATGAGTGGAAGAGCTTTCCAATGGGGGTATCCGCCACCTCTTTCATTTCAAGGACAAACTGTGATTTGACCCGACGCCCCGTGAAGTATGTCACAAAACTTGGTATTGCTGAGGGAATGGTGCCTTAGTGCCCTGGGAACATTAAAAGAGGATATACATGAGGTAACCAACAAGCCAAGGTCTAAGCAAAACAAGCACTTTGTGCTCGCGCTCTCACCTAGCGAAGTTTGTCCTTACTTTAAGGACTCGTCCTTAAAAGCGAGGTACCTTTATCCGTCTAGGTGTCCTATGGGGCCGAATACAAAGGGGAAGTACAATAGTGCTAGGAATTGAGTGGGCACGGAGTACTTTTAACGGTAAGGAGTAAAGGGAGGTGGAGGGGCTTGTCGTGATACCAGTGGGGGGCACTTGGGAGGCGGCGGGGGGGGGGCGCGCGCGACGTGGCGGCGGTGAGAAGACAGAGAGGGAGGCGAGACCACGAGAGACCTCGAGATCACCCACGTCGATGCGAATAGTACTCTCTGTTTACATGAATAATTTGAAGGTTGCTCCGCGTCTGCACCCCGCTTCTCCGCACCGTCCTCTCCACCCTTTCCACCCCTTTCAGGCCAGATATATACGTCTTGTTTACGAGATTCTTTCGAGGAAGGAGGGGGCCCTCGGGTGTGTAGAAGGGGCAGAGAGAGAGAGAGAGAGAGGGAGCGATGGCGGTGCGGCTGCTCACGCTGAGCCTCGCGCTGGCGGCGGCGGTGGAGGAGGAGTCGGCGGAGTTCAAATCGGAGAACGCGAAGCGACGCGATGAAGCCGCCAAGTGAGAAGACTGGCGATACACCTCGCTCCCCCCCCCCCCCCCCCTCTCCCTCGCCCTCTCTCTCCCCCCTCCCCCTCCCTCCCTCCCCCTCCCTCCCTCCCTCCCCCCTCCCCCCCCCCCCCTCCCTCTCTCCCTCCCTCTTTCTCGCTCCCCCTCTCCCCCGCTCCCCCCCCCTTCTCTCCCTCTCACCCTACCTCCCTCCCTCTTTCTCTCCCCCGCTCCCCGCCCCCCCCTTCTCTCCCTCCTTATCTCCCTCTAGCTGATCTCTCTTCAGCTCTCACCCTCCCCCTGGCTTCTGCACGACTCTTGTATTCCCTGTCCGTCTTCTTGCGTCCTCCTCGGTCTTCCCTTCAACCCCCCCTATCTGCAGAATTTTCTCCCACTGTGCTGTACTTTCACCTCTGATTCCTCGTCTTCCACTCCCTATGCTGGTCTCCTTGTATATCGTTCCATTCCTCTCCTTGCCCCTCCCCCTGTCCAGCCACCGTGCATGGCTTCTCACAGCTCCCTCCAAAGTATCCTGCTCATTCCCATCCTTCTCCCCCTATCTCCAAGTCGCGTGAGCGAGCTCCCGCTGTTCTACCCCTTTGGTCAAATCCCTCTCCCCCCCTTGTCGTCCCATCCCTCTCTTCCGCACCTTCCTCGCGCTCTCGGTCAGATACGTCTACTGTGCTTCCGACAACTGCTACGAGCTGCTCGGCGTCAAACGCACCTCGGTCCCTTTCGCAATTAAGCGTGCCTATCGCCGACTCGCCGCCGAGTGGCACCCTGACAAGAACCCGGATCCGCGTGCCAAGGAGATTTTCACCAAGTACGCCAACGCGTACGAGGTGCGCGCTGGACCACGTTTAGAGACGGCGAATGTGCAGCGGGAGAGCATGGCCCCCCTCCCCACCACCACCATGTGTTGTGTCCCTTCTGCACAAGGCTCGCATCCCATCGCGCTGCCCGCTCCGGGAATGAAGAGAAAAACGTTCCAGCCAATCGGATTTTAAGGAGACGAACTCAACATTCCACCAACGCTGACCCGGAGCGGCGTGTCGCACGATGGCCATAACTGCGTGTCGCACACTTGCGTTCGCTCTTCCAACCACGCACTGCACTTTGGGCTGGGCGGTCCAGCGGACTTGTTACACCCAAAGGTCTTCCTGCTGTCACTTCCGAACTACGCTTTCCTTGCAACGCCCTACCAACTCAGGTGCTTTCCGACCCCGAGATGCGCAAGAATTACGACTACTTCCTCGACCATCCCTACGAGTTTCCCATGCATTTTATACGCTTCGGCAGCGGCTCGTGAGTGCATACCCTAGGCACCTGCAGGGCGCGCGCATGCGCTTGCACCCGTTCCCCACAGCCCATGCACCATTCGTCTTGCAGGTACGCCCCCAAGACGGACGCCCGGATTGCCATCGCGCTATGCATCGTGCTCATCTCCATCATGCAGTACGTCTACCAGGTGCATGCAGCGCGTGTCCGCGGCTGATGCGTGCGAGCCTACACCCTGACCTAAACTCGTATGCGATTGGCCCTCCAGGTTCAGCGGCGGTCTAATCTGATCGAGAGCGCCAAGACGACTCGCCAGTACCAGACCAAACTCAAGGCGCTCATGGAGGAGCTCAGCGACACGGGCGCCAAGGGCGGCACGAAGCCTACCTCTGGCAAAGCGCGGCAGGCGTCGGGGTCAGCCAAGGGGTGTGGCGTCCGTTGCACCATGCTCGCTCCTCCGCATTCACTTCTCCCCTCTCCCTGCCGCGCCCGCCCGCCCGCAACCGGTTTTTTTCTCATGGAACGCGTGCCCCCGATCCGCCGCACCTCCCACGTTGAGTAAACTGCAGAGTCGGAGCCCTCGAACGCCCTCTCTCTGCGCCCCCCCTCCCCGCCATCCGACTCACGCTGTCGCCCCGCCATCCTACCTTCCCATCCCCAGCTCCAAAAAAGGCGGTGCGTCCGCGAATGACGAGATCCGTACTGCTGCCGAGGCGAAACTCCTCGAGGAGATGGAGGCCGAGCTCGGGACGCCGCCGTCCATCTATAACACACTGCTCTTCAGCATTGGCTCAATCGCCCGCTACATCTACAATGTGAGCACCCACCGGCGCTCTCACGCACGCCGCCTCGACTGCGCCGCCTCACCAGTGATGTCCCCGTCCACAGGTGGCCACGGGGGAGCCCGTAACTGCCACTCGTCGCGCGCTCGGCCTCTCCTCGTTCGACTGGTCTCGAGTGCCTGAGGAAGAGAAGGCGGCGCTTGTGGAGCGGGAGCTATGGGTCAAGGAGAACCTCGAGGCATACCTCCAAGAGACAGGGGTCGGCATAGTAGCTGAGAAGAAGAAAAGCAAGAAGGCGGCAATGCGCAAGAAAGGGATGGGCGTGCCAGAACCCATGGACTAGTTTGTGCAGCAGACCGGCCAGCGGGGGCACGGTCTGATGGGCGTGCCAGAACCCATGGACTAGTTTGTGCAGCAGACCGGCCAGCGGGGGCACGGTCTCACTGAGGTCAACTTGGAGCCGGCCCGCAGCCTCGATAGTGCCCGCCCGCTCCGTCCCGGGCAGCCCAGGCAATCTAGGCTTTGCGACGGGTTCCGCGGCCCGTTGCGTCCGATGATGTGCCCGACCTTCCGCGGCCTTTTTGGGCGATGATCCGCGCGCAGCCCACTGCGACGCCCGATGTGAGTGCGCTCGAGGTGTCCCTAGCCAAATGTAGGCAATGCTCACCCATGCCCAAGCTGTGTGCTCCCGGCGGCACGCTCCCCCATCACCCCCCGACCATCCGTGCCCCAGTGCGCCGATACTTGCGCTTCAATTTATTCACACACCGCTACACATTGTGCGGTCGGAACAGCACCCATATTATATCAGGGCGGTCTAACCTGCGCCTCATTTCAAAACTCTGAAAAACACCATCGGAACGAGCCTCAGCCGGAGATGAACCACACCACACAACCGATTCGGCTAGAACCGCCCAAGCGGGTATCGGGTATGGGCAGACAGCCGCGAAAAAGAAAAAGAGGATTGATACTACTAAACGACTTACATCCATTATTCACAATTATCAGTAAACTGATAGGGGCATGGAGCGCGCGCCGCCTCCCTCCCTCGCTACCGCTGCCCTCGCGCCGCGATGGACGAAGCTCTTATGGACACGCCGCTGTCCCTTTGATGACGCCGGCGCTGGGGGAGTGGTGGCAGAGAGCGGAGGCGGTGTTGGTGACTGGGCCTGGCTGTGGTTGGAGTGGTGGTGCTGTGTCTGGTGTGGAGCTGTGTGTGTGGGAGTGCGGGGACTGCGAGTGTGGACTGAGGGTGTTCGGGGGCTCGGTGTGACATGAAGAGTACCAATTCTTAGCCTGCATGCCGATACACGACGGACGGGAACACGCGAGAGGGATAGGACGACAAGGGGACAGAGGGTGCTCCGGCGGAGCGATAGCACTGGAAACAACAAGACGGAGGAAGATAGACACGGGGGGAATTGGGGGGGACGGAAAACAATAGGAATAGGGAAAGGATAGAAGATATATGGACGAAGGGAACGGGGCACTGGCTGGCGGGTCGGGGAGGGGGCGGGGCGCGGGAAAACCCCGACCCCGCTGGCCAAGGAAACAAAGGGAAGACCGGAATTACATGGGAAAGCGCAAGGGAGGAATCTCGGCTGCATGCGGGCGCGGAGAGAGGGAGGAGAGGGAAGGGCGGAGCGCCGGGAGGGGAGACATGTTCTAAGAATAGAGCGTGTCGTGCTGAGGCATGGATGGAGGGCGTTCGCGCGCTCCCCCTAACGCAACAGAACCGATCCCCCCGCGGGCGCGACCGCCAATTCTTTACGGGTAGAGCGTGAGTGCGCGTGACGGAGGGGGAGAGAGGGGGGGCGAATCGCACCATTTCTTGGCGAAGATTTTCGTAGCGTCAGAGCGTCAGGTAGCCCCCCCGGGAGGTTTTTTATTGGGCATCGCGCCACGGTCAAAAAATGCAGCCCAACCCTTACTAGTCGTTAAAAAGCCCCTGCTTGACCGCTCTACAACCCTGACCAACACCCTCGGGCCCAAGCAACAGTAGCCACAAACCACAAACCTCCCGACCACATACTCCTGCTCACTCTCCTCACACAACACCCCCTGAGGGAGACTACAGCACACACCCGGATGCGGCGAGAGTGACGTATCTAAACACAATGAGTGGATCTAAGGTCAAGTCAAGCTATTTGGGAGATGAGGGGGGGGGGTTAATCCGAAGCAAAAAAAAATCCCCTCTCGGGGGGGAAGGGGGGGGGGGTAGTCCGAGACAAAAAAACTCTTCTCGCCCGCGGGGGGCGGGGGGGGGGCGCGACTCCCCCCGCGCGGGTGGCTGGTGGAGAGGGGGCGCACTCCCAGCAGTTTAGGGATTGTGGCGGCTAGTGTCAGTACTAGTGTGCTATTGTGAGACTAGATAGCAAGATAGCGACTAGTGCGTGAACGTGGCCTGTCAATGTATTTATAGCGTTTGGGGCTGGCTCCCCCCATTCCCCGCCCGAATTCTCGCGCCAACTGTCTCTCGCCTCTCCCATCTCGCGCCAATCCAGAGAGGGTCTCGCGGGGGGCCTCCAACGGTCGCCGCAGAGAAGAGAAAAGAAGAGCCGTGGAGAGAGAAAGAAGAGGGGGGGGAGGGGGAGGGAGGGGGAGGCGGTGGCCTCGATCCCTCGATGGCGGTAGGCGTTAGGAAGTGAAGAAAGGGAGGCGGAGGATTATAAAAATGGGGGGGGAGGCGGAGGCGGGAGGGGGGGGGGGGTGCGGGAAAAGGGGTCGAGAGAGGAGTCTCTCTCTCCTCTCCCGCCGCCGCTGCTGGTAGAGTCTTGAGGAGAGAGAGAGGGAGAGCGAGGGAGCGAGAGAGAGGGAGGTAGAGGGGAAGAGAGAGAGAACGAGAGAGAGGCGGACAGGTGCGTGGGCTTGGCTTGGCGCGCTGCGTGGTGTGGGGGGTGGGTGGGAGAGAGAGAAAGCGGTGGGAAGCGATGGAGGCGGAATGGCTGCGAGGGGGTGGGGTGGGGAATGGGTAAAGGAGGAGGAGGGAAGGAGGCTGAGGGAAGCGGGAGCGGCGGGTGGAGGTGGCGGCGGAGAGAGGGAGGCGGTGAGGGGTAGGTAGGTAGGGAGGGAGAGAGACAGAGGTGAGGGAGCAGGCGGGCATGGGAGAGAGCGAGGGAGAGGGAGAAGAGAGGAGGAGCGATGAGGAAGATTGCGATGCAGGCGAGAGGAGGAAAAGGCAGGGTACGAGGGAGTCGGACAGATTGGACGCAGTAGGGACGAGGGAGCTGCAGGAAGGGAACCTAGGAGGGTAGAGGGGGGGGAGTGGAGCGCGGCAGAAGTCGGCTAGGCCGAGGGTCGGTTTCTGATCGGAGGAGAAGGAGAGGACGAGAGGGTCAGATAGGGAGAGAGAGCGCCCGCGGCAAGAATTGGGGAGTGGCCAGTGGTTCTGCGCGCACGGGTACGCATCGGTGGCGTGATCGCTGGCGTGCTGCTCCGCTGCGAGACTGAGCATTGCCCCCCACCCTTTGACCACAGAGGCTCTTTAGTTCAGCTTGGCCGCTCTCTGTGAGCAATGATGGAGAGCGCTCCGCCTGCCAACGAGATATTGTACAGCGGTGACGTGCCAATGGTGCTCAAGCACCCGGATCGCGAGGACAGGCACGCGACGCTCACCGTCGAGATGTCGTACGGCGTCACCCAGCCACGCAACCAGCGTGTACTTCACGTCCAGCTCACAGATGAGGTGCGTAAACAGTTGCTCACCGCGGCTCTCGCAACTCCTCTGTGCCCACTGTCGGCAACATGGGCGCACGCGCCTCCAGGCCGAGGCTCCATGGCGTTCACGCCCGAGCCATCTCTTCGCGCTACCATCCGTTTGAACAGGCGAACGCCTACCTTCTCTACACGCTTGACATTTCCGAGGACGAGTTCCACGCGCTCAAGACGGAGCAGTCGCTCCTAGTTGACTTCCACACCTTCCCCTCGAAGCTAGTGGAGCTGCTGCGCCAGTGCCAAGCCGCCGCGAACGACGAACACCCTAAATTTGTAGCCGTGCTCTCAACCGGCGGCGCGCCGCCCGGTCCTTCGGCCAGCGCGCACATTCTTCCGCTCGGCACGAGCGGGGCTGTCACTGCAGGCGGCGGGTCCTTCGTATCATCACACCAGTCATCTGCGTTGAGCACTCTGGCAGTCACGACGGGTCACACCGCCCCCACACTCACCGTGACGGAAATCAACCCCTTCCGCCAGCTTTGCCACCTCAGCCTCCGTTTCGTCGCCGGCAATGACCAAGCGGTCAAAACGTGCGCGCTGCCTCTGCCCGCCACCTTCACGTTGAACGACGCTCGCCTCAACTTTGCGGCCCCGCGCCCCCGCTCGCCTGGGTCCGACTGCGCAGGTACCTGGCGGACAGACTGGCTGATTACAAGGCGGAGCTTGCGGCTACGCGTGACGAGCTTGCGATGCGCACACGCCAGCTTTCTGAGACGGCGGAGCACGCCTCGGCACAGGCTGAGCGGCTGCGCACCGCCGACGAGATGCATGCCAGAGAGATTGCCTCGCTACAGGCGCGTACAAACACCACCGCCAGACCTGTGTTCGAAAGGGCGGTCTGCGTGTCTGTCGCGTCGCTCTGTGGTTCCGTTGGTCCGTGCCGTGTGATCACCCTTGCCTGCCCTCACAGGCTCGCCACTCCAATCTGACGGCTGAGGCCAAGGAGGCTGCAGTGGCAGCCCAGCAGGCACTTTCGCGCCAAGCCGAGGCCGAGCGCGTCCGGCTTATCGAACGACACGAGACTGAGGCAGCAGCCCTTCGCGCGGCCGCGAGCGAGGCCGAAATCAACGCAAACACGCTCACGGGTCGGCTGCATGAGACGGAACTCTCGCTCAGGGAGGCGAACCACCGGAACGAGTCGCTCGAGCAGGAGGTGGGCGAAGCACTTCAACCCGGCGTGCTTGGGCCGCGTGCACAACTTGGCGCGCCGCACTCTTCCGCCCACCTGCCCTCCCTCTCCCCACCTTTCCTTCATTGGCCTCCAGGTGCGGCTGCTCCGCCGGCAAGTATCCGAGCTACGCTCCGAGAACTCGACGCTTGCTGCAACGAACCACGCCCTCGAGAAGTCCGCGGGCGCCTCTCGCGTTGAGATCGCCGCTCTCGCGGCCTCAGTGGCCGACAAGGAGTCGCTTGCTGCCAAGTCCTCGTCGCTCCTCGATGCAGCGAACGACGCCAAGCGCTCGCTTGAAGAGAGCCTCGCGGCGCACAAGGAGAACAACGCGAAGCTGCAAGCAAAGCTCAAGGTGCGGCTGACAGCGCGGCCACGACGCGACGGCCGTGCAAGGACTGCTTGAACTGACCGCCCAGGCAGCTCCACCCGCACTGGCTCATCTGCGCACCTCCATCCCCGCCGTGGCAGGCTTCGGCCGCAGAAATCGTCAAGGGCAATCAGATCATCGGCAAGCTGCAGTCCGATGTCCGCTCGCTGAAGGCAAAGCTCAAGCTCCGCGCGTCCGAGGCGCAGCAGCAGGTGGATGCGCTCGGCCGGAAGCAGCAGGCGGTCGACGCCGCTGAACGCACAGCGGCCGACCTGCGCGCTCAGCTAGTCGTCGCACAGAGCGACAAAGCAAAGGCGGAAGAGGCCTGTGCAGAGCACAAACGTCAGCTGACCGAGGCGCAAGATTTGCTTCGTTCAAACCAGCAGGTAATACAATGGCTCAACAAGGAGCTCAACGAGGTGCAGGCTGGCAACCGAGTGAACTCGGCCGCCGCCCTCCTCGCGGCAGCTAAGGGAGCGGCCTACCGCCCTTCGCTACCCCGCCTTGGTGGTGGCGTCATCGAGCGGCCTGCCTCCATGTCGGCCTGCGACTCGGGCGCCTCCACCTCCGCCTTGACGCTGCCACAAGATGTGGCCGGCGAACCCAAGGGGCTTGGGGGGTTCCGGAGCGAGCTTCGCTCCAAAGCGGCACTCGCCGCATTGAGCGAGGGCAGCAGCAATGCAGCCGCCGGCAGCAGCAGCAAGAATGCAGAGGGTGGTGAGGCCGGCGCGCGCACCATGGGCTTCAGCGAATATCTTGCACCTTCGATTGCGACCTCGTGCTAGCGGAGGGACTGAGCGTTGGCATGAAGTGCGGCCTTTCTCTTTGCACGGCTCACAGCCTAGCATTGCTTGCCAGCGCACTGTCCTGCAGCCATGGCGTCCATGGCATGAGCCATCGGCCCTGGCCTCTCGTTAGCGGTGGAGAGTATGCCGTCGGGTAGAGGTCCCCCAACGGTCGCAAGTCGCCTAGTAGAAACGGTGTTCCTCGCCCGGCAACCCAATATGTGGTCCATTATGCGCGCACTCTCCGCCTAAAAATGATCTCTCTTGCGAGTGCGCGTAACGGAGATCCGTCCTTCCGAGTGCCTACGCCTCCATTCATGTATTTTATGTGCTGTCATGCGCAACGTAGTATGGAATTTCAAGGGGCGGTACGAATGTAGAGCACGTGAGCGTTAGTGGGCCGTCATGGCTATTACGGTTGCGAGTGCACCTAAAGGCTTATGTTTAGTTTCGCTTGCGCGCGCCCGCTCAACTAAGTTCATAGCCTAGTTCAGCATGGGGGGGCGCCTCGCGTCCCCCCTCTCAGGCACCAATTCCCCTCCGGGGGGCCTGTCGGTCATCCCCATGCTCTGCCTTCTGGCATGAGCAGGGCATTCAACACAACCACCCAGACCCCCAGTGGGCGCGGGCCGCGAGCCGCACTCCCAGGCCCCCTTGGCAGCCTGCTCTCGTACTGCCGAGCTTGCTCCCCCCCCCATCCCTGGCCGCCACCTAAGTTGTTCCACCGTATACCGGTTCCACCGGGTCTTGAGAGGCTTCACCCGGTACCGGTACCGGTACCGGTACCGGTACGGTACCGTACCTGTGGTACTTATTATAATACTCTAATTATACCTTTAGATACTCTTAGTGTACATACTGACAGCTACACAATATACGCAATACGCCCACCGCCCACACCGAGGGAGGGATCGCCGTCCACGCGCCACGCGCTCCCGCCACGCTCGCTATGAGCTATGAGAACTCCTCCTCCTCCTCCTCCTCCCCCTCCCCCCCTTCCTCCGTTGGGGGATCTTCAACTTCAATCTCCATTTCCTCTTCCCACTCGAGCACAGCGCACAGCCCTCCCGGACTCCCGGCTACCATACTGTACGCACCACCGGGTCCGGCGGACCCGGTACCGGTCCACCGGTACCGGTACCGGGTACCTGTGGAACAACTTAGGCCGCCACAAGGGGCTGCGCACGCACCGCGTGGCCCTGTGTCCTATGCATGCGCACGGCGTGGATGTAACACGTGTGTAACGCGTGCGCGCTTTGCACTTTGGCATGCTGCGCCGCCGCCCGCAAAACGCACGGGCGCCCTGGGCAGGATAACAGCCGTAGCGCTCCACGCACGCACGGCCATGCGGCCAAGAAATTGTGGGCGACGTAACCGTAGCGTTTCTATACTAACCCGGATCAACGGGAGGGGCACGGGGGCATGGGTGTAGTCGTTATCAGCGGCAAAGCGCATCAACGGCACGGGGCAAGGGGACATTCGACATTCGATGCAGCGGCATGGGAGCTCACTCAGGCTAGCAAAGCGGCACAAAGTGGCACAACGGCACGGGGCAAGCGGACGTTCGACATTCGATACGGCGGCACGAGAGCGTACTCCAAGTGGCACAAAGTGGGCGAGCAAGTGGGTAGAATAGAACACGCGTTTACTCGCTAGCAAAAGGTGTGCCACACGCGCACGTAGAAGTCAACTGCTTTGAACTATGCTAGGTTGTTTTTGGGTCATTCTCGCGCATGGGTGTCGCCGTCCCTTCGTGGCTAAGGCCCGCACTCGTTCACTCAAGATATGGCATGGGCGACCAGCTCACCTCGACAAACTTGCCAGTGCAATCCGCAAAGGCGGGCTTGATCGTGACGTACTCGGCGTCGGCGAAGGATGCTGCTGCCTCCTCCCTCTCCCGACAACCCACTACCCAGCGCAAGACCAACTTGGCAAGTAGCTCCGAACTCAGCTCATGTGGCGAACTCGTCATCGCGTTTAATGCCGACGGCGCCTGGTGCGCGTGCGCATCAGGCCAGCCACCGTTTATCAACGTCCACGCGTGTGCCGCCGAGATTCCGAATTCGCCCAATACGTCCTGCACTGTAGACCCATTATCAAGCCGACCCTGGACAAAGGAGCGCACATAGTCCAACCCCGAGTGATCCTCATCAGCAACCGGCTCATGATGCCGAGCCGTAGTCCGCTTTCCCATAGAGCTTGCGCTTGCACCGTCAAGCGCTGTCTCGAGGTCCATATGTGGAACGCACCGATGGCCCGGCATGACGACGCCTTTTGAACGCCTCTGAGAACCCCCGCATAGTGATGCCGCCGCGTCACTTTCACCTCTCGGCGAGGATCCGTTGGCCACGCCTTGGGCTAGAGGTTGAAAGGTGGATGGTTGGTGGATTCTGAGCTCAAAGACGACCGAGAGACGCGGAGCTGACGCACGACGCACGCGATGAGGCGCCGCGGGGTAAGTACCGCGGCTCATGAGCTCCATCGACTCGCCGCACATGACCACAAGCGAGGCCGGCTCTGCCAGCGCCTCCACATCTACCCACGATCCGGATTGTGCATCGAGCACTTGCAGCCCGGGAGTCTCCGAAACTAGTGTGATGGTGAGTAGCCCCGGGTCAGTGTGAGTGTGCATATTGGGTGCCGATCGTTTGCTCTCATTGGGATACAAGAAGACATCCAAGACGGACGGATCGCCGTATTCATGAGCCTGCTCTTGTCTGATGCGGTCCGCCTCCGGCTCGAGCTCTCCCAATAGCGCCTCGCAAGTCTTTTGCAGTACACGAGTTGACTCGAGTACCGCTTCGCGCAGCCGGCTGTGGCGGCCGGTAGGCCAAGGCACCAGCTGCAGAGCTCGCTCGTCGGTGACCAGGTGCAGCTGCTCGCGCACTCGCTCGCCTCCGTCCATCACTGTGCGCAGCCCGATGCCCGTGAGTGGCAGCGCAGCGCACGCTGCCTTTTGCCGCGTGGATGGCCGGCGCTCCACCTCGCACTCGCGCAGTTGCGCCAGCTCGGCCTTGCAAGCTCCCGGTAGCCCTGCTGCCCCCCCAACCCACCGCCGCCGCCGGCCAAGGCGCGATGCCCTGCTCGGAGCAAGCCCAGCGAGTGGCAGCATGGACTTCTGCCCTTGCAACCAATGAGCCGTGCAGTGTGGAGGCTCATCCAGCATAGAGCATCTTTGGGTGACATCCGGGCCAGAGCGGCGAGAGGAGCTCGGGCACGAGGGGGGCGCAGGCACGCGAGAGCCAGAGGAAAGGGGAGTATTGGAGAGGGAAGCTCCCCTCTGGCCTCTCTCTTCCCCTGCGAGTGCCTCGAGGCAGAGCGCCTCGCAACGCTCGAGGATGGCAGCGTCCGCAGCGGAGAAGGCGGAGCGGACGAGGCAGAAGCCATGCGCGCGGAGGTTTGCGCGCAATGCCGCACCCTTGCACCGATCCTCATCCACACCTCTGCCCTCGCCCTCGCCCACCCAGGGCAGAGAGAGAGCGGGGAGAGCGGAGGGGGTCTCCAGGCCTTCGCCCTCTCGTGGCTCTCTCCTTGAAGTTTGGCGCGTAGAGCCGCAGGACTGCGCTCCGTAAGGCATGGCGGGGTAGAGAGAGGAAGGCCCAACCGTATCTGAGCCTCCTGGGTCGGCCCCCTTCCTGCGGAGGCTCTTGGGATCCATCCGATCTCTCTCTCCCTCTCCCTCCCTCTCTCTCTCCCTCCCCCCCCCCCCCCCCCCCCCCCCCCTCTCTCTCTCTCTCTCTCTCTCTCTCCTCTTCCCTTCTCCCCTCCCTCCGGTCTCTGGTAGTCCCTCTCTCTCTCTCTCATCATCGCTACTTTTCTCTCTTCCCTCTCCCTCTCCCACCCCGCGCCCCGCCTCTCTCTCTCTCGCTCGTAATTCTCGAGGAGAGTCTCTCTCCCGCCCCCTCTCTTTTTCATCCTCCTCTCCTCCACATTTGGTTGCGGCTGTGCCCTTCTCGCCCTCGACTCGAAACCAACGTGAGAGAGAGTGGCAGGAGAGAGAGAGTAGAGAGATTTCTTTACGAGATAGAACAAAGAGGAGAGAGAGAGAGAGAGAGAGAGAGAGAGAGAGAGAGAGAGAGAGAGAGAGAGAGAGATCTATATTTAGTAGGGGTGGCGGTGGGAGTGTCGTGAGAAACTCTGCGCTAGGGTGGGGAAGAGAAGAAGAAGAAAGCAGCTGTGAAGAGAGAGAAAAAGTCTGTGAGACTCGGCGGCAGTGGGAGAGGCGAGAGGCCCGGCCCATAGAACAAGTAAAGAAGAGAGAGAGGGCCTTTTGATGGTGGAAGGTGGTGGTGGCCTATGAATAGGCGAATAGACAAAATAGATCATGTTCTACATACTGCGAGCTCCATGGGAGTATGGGAGTGCAGAGGAGAGGTGAACGGCTGCGCGCTAGAAGTACAGGTCTAGACTAGGAGGCAATGGCGGCCACAACGGCATTGGGCTTCCTCACAAGCTGCCGCGCCGTGCCTCAACATTGGCCGGCCGGATCACAAGCCGCTCGTGCAGTGTCCGGAGCTGCTCCGTCTGGGCAATCCAAGCCTCCACAACACCCAAAAAGTCGATCCTCTCGTCGAGTGTGCCGATGTGGCCGCCTCCCTTCACCTCGTGCACCCTGCACCGGTCCGGTGGCAGCATCTCCTTCAAGCGCTTTGCCTCTATGTCACTCTCAAGTAAGCGATCATCAGTGCCCGCAATGATGAGGACGGGCACCTCCATCTTGTTGAGCCCAGCGTCAACGAGCCGGCACCCCTCCTCCAAGTGCGAGATGCGCGTGAGGAGAAAGTCCCTCGGCACCGGCCGGGAAATCTCGCGGATGAGGTCGGCGCTCGCGGCCTCGTAATATCTCGCAAGCTCCGGGTCCTCCTCACGCCGCCTCTTCATCTTCTTGTTGACCACCTCGTCCCAGACTGCCGAGAGGATGAAGCTGGCGTCAATCGTCTTGCGACCAAGGATTGCGAAAGTTGCTGCCTCAAAGAGGAAAGGAGGCACAGCACGTAGCATCTGCACGCCTGCCTGAAGTTCGGGTAGCTGGCTAAAGGCTGTCGCCGGATTGACGAGGATGACCCCATCAATGAGCTGCGGCTCTCTCAGTGCAACGGCAGCAGCAAGCAGACCTCCGTACGACTCTCCCATGAGGAGTGTGCCTCTTCCTGCGTCAGCCCGCGCTGCACACTGACCACTTAGCGCCTGGCAGACCTCATCGACCGCCGCGTCGAGCGTGGGAGCCGCGGGGGGCCAGGCAGGCTGGACTATGAGCTGCCATCCAGCGATGCCGAGAGAAGGAAAGTGGAGGAAGGGAGAGGCGGAGGGCCCTGCGATGCCGGGGAGGAAGAAGAAGAGGGGGGACGGCATCGCAGTCGGCGCAGGCAGGCGGGACGCGGGGAACGAGTACAGGGCGAGCGGGTCGAGCAAGGAAGAGAAGACGCCGAGGAGGCCGACGGAGAGCATCGAGCCGACCGACCGACCGGGCGGGAGGCTCTCTCCTCTCCACTTCTCTGGTGTTCTTTTGTTTTTGGGGGGTAGGTATATATAGAACATATGCGAACCCACAGGAAAACACGACGGATCCAGGATGCAGAATGCAGAACACAACGACCAAGGTTGCCCAAAACAGAAATCAAGGAGAGACACCAGAAGATAGGGGACTGTCTCTCATGAGGGAAGCCCCCGGGCATGACCCTCATACGATCGAGCTACATAAGGCACGACTCCAGCACCAAAAAAAAAAGCACCACGCACTACGCACCACGTACCACGTACCACGTACCACATGCCACGTGCCACGTGTCAGAGAAAAAAACTTTTAATATTCCCACCTCTCACGTGGCACTGGGTCACACCTTCGTAGCCACGCCCATTCCCCTTCCTCACCCTCATTTCCCGCCTTGCGGCAACTCCCCTCTCCCCTCGTGCTCTACTTAGGGCTGGCCCGGGTCATGCGGGGGTTTCGAGTTGGGCGGAGCGCGCCTGTCCTCAGCGGTAGCCCGGTCACTCACTAGGGGGGTGCGGAGGGCACCATCTGTAATGGGCAAACGAAGGCCTAAATAAGCTTCCTATATGTTCCGGTATGGGAGATCAGCAAAAAAAAATCTTCTTAAAATTCCCCGCTACGCGTCCGGCTTGAGGCAGTGTGCTTATGTACCTCCCTACTACCCAACCTTAACCCCTAACAACCCCCTCCCCCTTTCCCAGTTCCCTCTTTAGCGGAGAACCTGGTTCCGGGGAGGCAGCTCGCGCTGCTTCGGCCAGGAGTTGGAGAGAAGGGGGCGGGAGACTGTGGCTCGTCCCTTGATCTAGTTTCGCCTCGGGTTTCTCTCCCTTATATATAACGTAGGGTCTTTATTGATATCCGCTGTGGTTTCTATG
Source organism: Isochrysis galbana (assembly GCA_018136815.1). Classification (NCBI taxonomy): domain Eukaryota; phylum Haptophyta; order Isochrysidales; family Isochrysidaceae; genus Isochrysis; species Isochrysis galbana. The sequence goes on along the minus strand of CM030942.1, from coordinate 2,670,095 downwards.
AAGGGATTTAGCTACCCGGTGAGGCAAATTGTGTGGTGTTGTTTTGAGGCGGATTCGGCTCCGATTGTGGGTCCGCCCGCTTGCGCGAGGCGCGAGGGGCGGCGGATTTTGCTTGGCTTGCTGAGGTGGGGCTTGCCTTGCTTCTTGAGGGAGTTTCCCTTTGGGGCCGGCCGCCTCAGCGTAGGACTTCCGTGCATTGCTGTTGGAGGGGTTGGAAGCCGTAAAGGCCCCAAGAATTGTTTGTTGTGTCAAGTGCCCGCCCACGAGCCACGAGGGGTGCACTGCTGGTGGCTGCGCTTTCGTTTAGCTGTTTCGTCTTTGCTCCTCCCTTGCGTGGCTTTGTTTCGCTCATTGCTCTCTCGCATGGAAGCTCGATTCTAGCAAGGGGGTGTCGCATCCGCGATCGACCTTTTTGTTTTAGAAGTTGTTTGCGTTTCTATGAAGCCGCCGTCAACGAGCCTCAGCCGGAGATCATAAACCCCAGCCGGAGACCATAAACAGCTACATTGTCATTGCCAAAGTTGCATTTGTCAATGCGATTGTTAATTGTCTAGGAACAAGTAATGGCACACACACTCACTCTCATAAACATAGGGGATAGGCTACTACAGCTGCTTGGCGCCCCACAGTTTGGCCACCGCCGCCTCCTCTGTCTTCCGCCTGCGGCTTCGCACCTGCGCTCGCATCTCCGCCTCCGCTTCTTCTTCATTCAGCCAAGGCGGCATGGCTCGACTCGTATGTGACGCGGAGCCGCGCCATCTTGCGCGCTCGCATCACCTCCGCGGAATCAGGCGAAGAGGGAGGAAGGGCCACGCCACACGGGGGGCTAAGAAGAACCGAAGAAGGGCCGCTGCTGCTTCCTGAACCCCGCTTGGCGTAATCGCGTGCATGGTGCTGTGGTGACTCTAGAAACTGGTGGCCGGGCAATGACAGGCATGCAACGCCATCGTACCTGTGGTTTATGGCGCCATGCCAACGCCCACCGCCGCGACAATCTTCGTATTGCCGGTCGCGATATCGCTCATCGCGATATCGCTCATCGTGGTATCGCTCATCGCGATATTGCCCATCACGATACTGCCCGTCGCGATACTGCCCGTCGCGATAGCGCCCATCGACATACGACCTGTCACCGTACGGCCCACCGACGCGGTCGTGCGAGCTGTCGTTCCAGCCGTCATCGGCTGCGGGGGCCTCGGCGGCAGGGGTCAAAGCGGCTGGGTTATCGGCGTCGGGGGCCGGGGCAGCAGGGGCAGGAGCGGCACGGGCCTCGGCGGCGCGGGCCTCGGCGGGGGCAGCGCCGGCAAGGGCAGCGTCGGTGCTTTCTGAAGCAGCTGGGTCATTGGCAGCGGGGGCCTCGGCGGCGGGCCCTAAGACCAAGTATATTGGAGAAGAGGCCGCCGTCGCGTACCTCTGCATGGAATACATCATGGCGGTCGCGTACGCTGAAACGGATCCCATGGTGCAAGTGCACCGAGCAGCTGGCAAACTCTACATGGAGAACAAGAAGGCCGTCCTCGCACGCGTCACGGACCTCGCCACCCAAGATCAGCCAAGCGACATCGTCGCCTGCCAGCAGAACGACATCGAGGAAGAGGGATGTGAGAAAAAGACGAGGAAGATGAAAACTCAGCCCGCATAGGGGTTACCGCGTGTATAGAGAGTGGGGGAGCGTGATTAGCTTTGTACTCATCATCTTCGTAATAATAATATTATTGTGGCTACCCAAAAAGAAAACAAGCACATATGGATAACAAAAAAATCACCTGGCCCTCTTTTGACGGAAAGCGACTTTTGCAGGCTAGCCACTAGTCACCGTCGCGGGGTCCTACATTCGTCCATTCGCCCTTGTTGCCCTCGCCTCCTTTGTCGCCTCCCTTGTCGCCTGCTTGCCCCTCGCCTGGCTTACCTCCTTGCGTGCTCCTCGCGTTTTAGGCTAAGTCGCGCGTTCAGGTATCGCCGGTGCAAGGAACCGCCCCCTTGTGTGACCCTGATTCCCCCTCAGGTGTTGGCCGTTGGATTATATCGTGGCGCTATTTTACTTCGGTCTTCATCAACTCACTTAAAGGGTTTTCGAAAGATTCCCTCCTTATTCCGGTGTGTAACTGTCGCCCCCGTCGCCCGTCGGATCGTCCGTCGCCCCGTCGCTCTCTTGTCGGCATTCTCTTCCTTGTTCGGTCTGTCAGCGGGTTCCTGTGCGTTCCGTGATAGGGATACGTTAGTGTGGAGAGTGTTGGCGTGAGTGTAGTGTCATCTCGTCGGTCCATCGGCCGTGGACCGTCTGTCGTCTGTCGTTCTTCGTTCGTCGCTCTCGTTCTCGTTCTCGTTCCCGTTCTCGTCCCTCGTTCTCAACACTACCTCAATACCAAACCTCACCAAGCCCTCAGCCTCAGCCTATCCATCCCGACCCACCCAGCCATGTCCGCTCCGTCGTCGCGCTCGCCCTCGCCCAAGCCCGTCCTCCCGCCTTTCTCTGCTGAGGATGTGGTCCAGCCCGTCATTGGCCACCCCCCAACTTCCGCCGCGCCTCTCGCCGCTTCCCTTCCGTCCCCTCTGTTCCCATCTGAGGCAGTGGTAACCTCGGATCCGTCAATAAAGTTTTGTACACACTACAGTACTTTTGATGGCTCGCGGCACCGACACCGAGCTGTCCGAAATTCGACGGAACGCGACCTACCAAAGCTAGCAAGTTGCCAGCAGCGCACACCGTATTACGATGCAATTTCATTTCACTATTAATTAATTTCTCAATAGTCTCACCGCACACGCGACCGTGCAGCCTCTACTTTCTACTCACGTAGGAAACTTTCTACACCCCCAATCCGCCGGCCCTTTCCCCCCCGCCATCAGGCGACTCCCCCCGTGCACTACTAGGGGGATAGGGGAAAAGGGCTTAGATATGGTCGGTGGCCCGCGCCCCCCCCCGGCGATCCGTTCCCCCCTTCCTCCTACGCCTACCGGGCTGGCGGCGGCCTCGGTCCCGACTTATCCTGTAAACAGGTGCGGGACTTACATATTTTCCGGTGAGCGGAGCTCTCGCTCCGCCCACCCCCTTCTCCGCGCTCTCTCTCCCCTCTCCTGCAGGCACGCGCGATGGCGCGCCTGCGACAGGCCTGCAGCTGCCCCTGGCGACCCCTGGAGGCCTCTGGAGGCCAGCTCAGGGGGCAGAGGAGGCTGGGGCTGGGCCCTGGCCTCCCCTGCCTCTCCCTCGCTGGCGCTCCTGTGCCTCAGGGGTCCCCAATCTGCACCTGTCTGCCTGTCGAACAGGGGGGGAGGGGGGGTTGGAGCGATGGGCTGGCCACGACAGGCCAGGACGCGCGAGGCAGGCAAGCCTGCCAGTGAGAGAGTGGGTCAGCAGGGCATTCTGCTCCTGGCAAGCCATCAGGCGTGCCAGGAGCATGGGTGGTTCCTCCCCCATGGCAGGGGAGGAGTGGAGAGAGGGGGGGGCTCGTGCCCCCCCATGGGGCAACCAAGTATAAACTTAGTTGCAATTTCATTTCACTAGCACTAGCACCAAGCTAACTCGCACCAAGCGAGCAAGCGGGCGTGCGCGTATCGCGTATTTTACCATAAGCAATGTGAGAATTCGCACAAGCATGACATGGGATAGAACGTAGTAATGGCAGCGGCGTTTCGCTTCGCGTGCGAGTCGCAAGTAAACATAGAACGGGCCACGAAAAAGACATCAAGTCAGCATAGCGCACACGCACAAGCAAAGACGTCCTCACACACGCATGGGTAATGCATGCATGCATCAGACAGGACATCGGGCACAGACGTATGGCGCCGATGAGGCGCTCATCAAGAGACATTGATCAAGGGAGAGGGGTGGGGCCGGAGCCAAGCCCCCTGCGAATACAGATTCGGAAAAGTCAAAATTCGGCGATGGGCGCCCAGTGGGCGAGTGAAGAAGACCGGGGAAAAAGACGACGGGCTCAGCTCATTTGTAACGAGATGCGCAACAAACATAGCACAGCGGCGAACCCCCTCACTAAGAGGAGACAACACGTTGCGATATACTTGAGCTCGAGGTGCTGGAGCGACGTGGAGAATGAAGACGACGGCGGTGGCGGCGCATATTGACATCGTACGCCTCGGCCTAGGATGGTAAACATGAGCTGGACAATGGACAGTTGTGGGAACATGCCGGCTTGCGTGAAGCCAAAAATCATGCCATGGTAGGGTAGGCGGCACCGCGCCTTCGCTTGGGCGGGCCACCGCTGGAGTCTACAAATCAATGAGCTCGCCCTGAATAAACAAGTCAATACACAGTTCAACACTGCGTCGGTCGTCTGCGTATATGGTAGCGCTCTCTGAGTGGTATCAGGTTGGAATTTCGCTCTGGGCAGCTACTTTCTCGCGAAATACGCTGAGTGGCGAACAGATCCGCCGCGAGACACGGACATCAATAGTTGCGGGCTCACGGCGCGAGAATGGGCGTGATAAAACGCAAGTTACTCGGTCTGAGCCTGACTTGCACTTCGATCGTCGGGCGGCGACACCTGCTCACCCTGCGATTTATGCCTCAAGACGGGTGCTAGGCTTACGTCCGGCTATATCGGTACAATTCTTGCCCTCGTTGCCATGAACTCGCGTGTACCCGAGGCCGCTGCTCTGAAGGGTGGCACATGACCTTCTGGAGCGCGATCGTTGCAGACGTGCCACGGGGAACGAGTGCGGGGCCTGTTGCTCCTGCCGGCTGTGGGCGTCCATGCCGGGATGGATATGCGGGTCTGGCTGGGCAAAGGTGGCCTCTGAAGGCGCGTTTTGCGTCCACTCTTTCTCTTTCCGGGATGGATATGCGACCAGCGGCGATGATTGCGAAACGCACCGCGCGCCGATGCTGAGTCTTGATGAGACGCGCGGCGCAACATCGGCATTTGGGAGGACCATCAGGTAGGCAGAGGAGATGGACGGGAGGTCGTAGGAGGAGATGAGCCGGTCGGGCTCGAGCTGAATGCTGAGATGGGCTGAGAAGAGCGCCGCCGCGCGAATCGAATCCGGAAAGCGGAGCTCGCGCCGCGCGAGGCTGATGACTTCTGCGACGGTCGCTCCGGCATGTAGCTCGACGGCTTCGGCAACGCGTTCGTGCCTCCCGTCGATAATGGTGAGCCGTGGCTGCGGCGTTGCGTGGTGGTGGAGGAGCATGACCGTGCCGGCTCCAAGCGCGCTTTCCAGAGTGGCGCCGTCATCGGAGAGCTTTCGGCCCGCAGAAAGCATCAGTAGAGCGGCGGGATGGGTGTCGAGCCGGCCTGCGAGGGCAGCACGCAGCTGGCCGACAGTCGCATGCGGCTCGAGCTGGAGGTCGAGGGTGTGCCGCGCGTACTTGGCCCGGACGCTACGCATGGCGTGCTCGACCTCGTGGCCGGATGGGCGACGAGCGGAGGGAGAGTGGCGTTGCCGAGCGAAGGACGGGAGCGCTGGGTCCTCGGCCGGATGGCTCTCCTCCTCCTCTCTCTCTCTCAGCAGCCGCGCGGCGCAGCTCTTCTTTACGGGGAGGGGTCCTCTTCTTTACGTAGACATTGGCGCCCTTCCCAAGCAAGGGAAGACCGGCAGGAGGGGGGCGGTGGGGCGGGGGTGGCGTGTGAGAGAGAGAGCGTCGGGCCGAGACGCCGGGTTCGAATGGGGAGAGCGGCGGCGAGCTCGCGATCTGGAGGCGCCGTCGCCGGCGCGCGCCGCCCGCCATTCGTAGGGGAGTCGGAGCTTCCGATGGGAAGGGGCGGGGGGGGGGGGGCGGGGGGGGGGGGGGGGGGGCGGGGGGGGGGGGGGCGGGGGGGGGGGGGGGGGAGACGGCGCAGATGGCGAGCGCACGTGAAGCGTCGGCCGAGGCTGAGGCCGGGCCGCGGCGGCGGGGAAGGGGGGGGGCGCGGGGGGGGGAGGCGCGAGATGCCGTGAGATCCGGAGGGCGTGGGGCGCCGTGGCGCGTGGTACCGATCTCCGGTGGGGAGATTGTGGGAGGTCGACGCCGTGAGATGACGTGCCGCAGAAGATTTGGAAGACGCCGCTGTGCGCCGGGGCGATCTTAGCGAGTACTTTACTACATTACTACAGTAGCCTGGCGCACTTTTACTTCCTAAGTAGAGCAAGCCGCCCCTATAACCCCCCTTGCCGACAGTCGCGCGCGTTATGGGGAAAACGGCCGCAAAAATTTATCTAATTTTTTGCTTGATCAAAACAAAACTGAACGCTCTGGATCACTCGGCGCCGGCTGCCATCGTCGCGATGGCGCCCAGGAGCCCCCGCTCGCCAGGGGCTGGCGCGCGAGTGAACCAAGCGAACCGGGCCGCGCTGGCCGGCGTGACCGGCGCAGCCGAGGTCATTCATGGCCACGCGCGCCTCTGGCCCACTCTCGTCGCCCAGGTTGAGACGCAGATGCGGGCGCAGCAAGCGCGGCGCAAGCGGCTCATCGTGGCGCTGTGCCTGGCGGTCGCGCACTCGCGTGAGGGGTAGGAGGTGCGTAGGGTGCACAGAGTCCGCGGTAAGTGGCGCAACAGCTCGCTGTTTGCCTACTTCACCGAGGGCGATGACCTCACCTTTTACCACCACATGCGGATGCGTCGCGAGCTGTTCAACGAACTCGTCTGCCATGTGGAGCAGTCGGGCTGCATGCGGAAGCTGCCCGTGGCCGGTGCGGTGGCGGGTGGACGCATGCGGCGTGCCTTGGCGCACTTGGATCACCCCTCCACCTCCTTTCAGGTGTATCACAGAGTGCCGTCATCTACCAACACTATCCATCGGTCCTTGCCGCTTACCGATAGAATCGTCTTTACCGGCTTACCAATAGAATCGTCTTTACCGATAACTTTGTCTGCCGGATTCCTCTTCATCAAGTCATCCGCCTCCTTCATCATGTGCACCACCTTCCAGACTCTTCTCCACATAATCATCTGCAGTTGATGCACATCGAGTTCTAGAGTTCCCGAGTCATTTGCACATCGACTTCTAGACCTCGCCTTCATCTTAGGGATCTCAGCTCACTCTAGATCGACTTAGTGCATCTAAGGAATCTCACCTTCATCAACACCCACGACACTTCATCGGCTCATACTAAGACAATACCCGCCGATTCCCTATTTCTCGATTCCTTCTCTCTTCCCTCGCGCGCCTTCCTGTTTGTCTCAAAGTATTATCCAAAGAACCGCGGTAGGGTATATGTAAGGCTTTGTGTTCGTTGTGACTGTTGTTGAGACACCGTGGCCCAAAGGTATCTTCGTGAGATCTGCAGTGGCACCAGGTGTCCCAGGTTCTAGACTCCGCCTCCACCGCCCTCACCGCCGCCTCCCTCACCGCCACCGCCTTCACCGCCGCCTCCCTCGCCACCGCCGCCTTCGCCGCCGCCTCCCTCGCCACCGCAGCCTTCGCCGCCGCCGCCTTCACCGCCGTACCGCCGCCGCCTTCGCCGCCGCCGCCGTCACCACCGCCTCCCTCGCCGCCGCCGTCACCACCGCCTCCCTCGCCGCCACCGCCTTCACCGCCGCCTCCCTCACCGCCGCCTCCCTCACCGCCGCCTCCCTCACCTCCGCCACCCTCACCACCGCCGCCGTCTCCGCAACCACCATCAATCACCACCGCCTCCCTCACCGCCGCCGCCTTCTCCCCCGCCTCCCTCCCCGCCACCGCCTTCACCGCCACCGCCCTCCCCGCCACCGCCTTCACCACCGCCGCCCTCGCCTCCGCCTCCCTCACCGCCGCCTCCCTCACCGCCGCCTCCCTCACCGCCCTCCCACCATCCTCGTAATAGACTTCAAAGCTGAATGAGGCGGAGGAAGTCCAAGATACGCAAGAAATGATACTACCGGAGAATCTTCATCAACTACCGCAAGAGACGAAGGAACAAGTCACGACGTTGGGAGGAACTGCGTATTAGGCGTCGGGATTGTGCCAGGCGCACATGGTAGTGGGAGTCCAACCACGCAACTTTCATTGGCAGCAGGCCCCACCACTTACTTACGATGAAGACGGTTGCGTTAACTAATGAAGCACAAGGCTTTTTGTTCTTTGCTCATAACCCTGGGACAGATCGAGAAGTAAACGCTCAGGGGCTGCTTTCTATTGCCGCCGATCACTCGCCCCGCGTGGATCAGCCTTTGGGAATCCCTCCACACACATGTCGCGCACAACGTCTACAAGGACGAAAATTTCACCGAACCTTACACCCAGTGCAAGAGCAACGGAAAAGCCACGGTCTCCCGCCCCCTTCCTTCTCTCCAACTCCCGGCCGAAGCAGCGCGCGCGGCCTCCCCGGAACCAGCTTCTCCGCCAAAGAGGGAACTGGGGAAGGGGAAGGGGGTTGTTAGGGGTTAAGGTTGGGTAGTAGGGAGGTACACTAGCGAGCTGCCTCACGCCGCACATGTAGCGGGAATTTTTAAGAAGATTTTTTTTCCATTCCCTGTGTTTCCCGGGCCAAGCCGAGACGAAAGATACGTGAATGTGCGATGTGCATCCGGCCCCCCCCGCGGGGGCGCCGTGCGTGCGCAAAGCAACTTCCAGGAAGGTGCACGCCGTGCGTTCACTCTTTCCGCGGGGGAACTTTGGGCGCGAAGGACGGGCGGGAACTCCGGGGGCACCCCCCTAGGACCGGGGATTATTACAGTATATGACGAGAACATTAACGTAAACAGCTGGTCTGGCCTTTTGGTCTCTCTCTCTCTCCCCCCCCCCCCCGGTCCCCTCCCCCCTCTCCCCCTCCCCCTCTCATCGACCTACCAGAGAGAGAAGGCTCCTACTGCCTGTCTCCCTCCTCCCTCCTCGCTCACCCTCCAGCTCTCTCCTCGCCCTCGTCTTCCTCACGATGGTGGCGACTCGGCGCGCATCCGTACGGTCCTCCGTCCTCTCCTCTCGTGCTCCTGCTCGCTGGCTTCGTTCGACTCTCTCGACACGGCCACGCTGCTCGCACGACTCGATCCTCCTCCTGCTCCAATGACGCGGCGGAGGAGGCGGAGCCTGTTCGCGTTCCTGATGCCGAGGAGGAGGCCCTTTCTCCGACTGAGGAGTCCACCACCACCAGCACCGACGAGGACTCCGGGCCTGTGGAGGAAGGAGGCGGAGAAGAGAAGAACGAGAACTGTGCGTCGGACGCTCCGGGCCTTCTTCTTCCCGTCGCGCCGGTTGCGGAGGTCGAGGAGCCAGCCGAGTCGATGGCTACTGTATTTGGAGACTGCATTTCACTGTATTTGTACGAAGGCCAAATACAGACTGTATTTACTGTATTTGCACTCTCCCCCACTGTATTTCCCATCTAGGGTCTTATTGAGGAGCGCGATCTTGCGCGGCTTTGTCCAATCCATGCGCCACTTCTTGCTCGCGTCGTCCGCATCGGCCTGCGTTCGTGGGTTGTGGGCGAGAGTGATGGAGTGGGTCAGGTTGGTGCAGGTGCAGGCGAACGGACTCGCGCGGCACACCCACATCCCTTGCCTGACCCACATCCCTCGGCGCCCACGGGCCGCGCAAGCGCACCGCCATCGCTCGCGAGGGAGAATAAAGAAAAGCCACAGAGTTCTCCTTCGAGCCCAATGGGGCGTAGACAAAGAAACCTGCTTTCACCAATGTCTCACCTCGCCGTTTGACGTCAAACTCGGAGTGAAACAGTCTCAAAACTCAAAACCCGCCGAGTGGTTTTTTTTGTCTCCCCGCCCCCGCGCCTCTTCCTTCACACCCCAAGGCTGCTCTGTTCACACCGATTTGTCCAAGAGACAGACAGGGAACATCTCGACGAGTCCAAGAATAGCGGATATAAAATCCTCTCGAGTAAGTCTCTCTCTCCTCTCTCCTCTCAGCTCCTCTCTCTTCTCTTCTTTCCCCTCTTTCATATCTCTCTCTTCACGAAACACATAGAGTAAAACCGACTCAGAATCATCATCCTCTCTGCCTCCTTTCTCTCTCTCTCTCCTTCTCTCTTTTCTCGTCCTCCCTTCCCCGCTCTCCTCCTCCCTCCCGGCTCTCTTCTCTCTCTCCTCTTCCCCCCTTCCCCGTCCCCTTCCCCCTCTCCTTCCCTCACCCTCCTTCCGCCCCCCCGCCCCCCCTGCTCCTCCCCTCCCTTCCTTCCTTCCCCCCAGATGCTCTCCCGCCTCTCCCGCCTCGCCTCCCTCGCTCTCTACGGAGAAGAGCATCCCCACCCACACCGAGGAGAAGGAGAAGGAGAAGGAGAGGGAGAGGGAGATGGAGAGGGGGAGTGGGCAGGGAAGGCCGCAGAGCTCATCGGCAGGATGGACACCGAGCGAGCCGCCCTGCGTGCCCAGGCACACTCGCTCCTTCATCCGTCCACAGAGCGCTCTGACCGCACAGACCACTTGGACGGATCTTCGCGCCGCTCTCTCTCTCTCTCTCCTTCTCTCTCTCTCCCCTCGGGCGCAGCGAGAGAAGCCACGCAGGAAAGTGGCCACGAGGGCGGCGCGCCGCCACTCGTCGCCTTCTCCTCCTGGCTCGCCGACTCGCTCTCGCGGCAGGCCAATAAAAGGATGAGGAGGCTGGTGGGCCAGAGCGTATTCACCAACCGCTTCCTCGACCCAGGCGTCGAGGAGTCCTTCTCTCTCTACCTGATGCACCACCAGCTCAAGTACGTGCAGAGGGCGATGCTTGCGCTCGGCGGCATGCTTCTCCTCGCCGCCATCTACCAGGCCGCGCTCCTGCGCTTCGAGCACGACTCGATGGGAGCGGGAGGGGTGCTACAGGGAGGAGTCTCCATGATGATTGTTGCCGACGAGCACGCGCTCGACACACACGTGGCGGTGAGCGCAACTCGGCCGTCGAAGCCGCTTGTGCACGTTACTGCCCCGCCGCCGCGTCCTCCCCCGAGCTGCCTCATCGGCCTCCTCCCCACAGGCCGCCGTTGTCGTCTTCGCCGCCAACGCACTCTTGCGCTCGCAGCCTGTCGCACCAGCATGGCCGCTCGTCATCTCGGCGGCTTCCATCCTCTGCTACTCGCTCTACACAGCGGCGACGCTCCGTGCCTGCATCAACGTGATCGCCGCTGAGGCGGACCCGGCCGCGGCGACGTGGGCAGCCAACACCTTTCACGCCTACCGTTTCCTCGGCTTTGTCTTTATGATCGCAATGATCTGTGCGCGCCGCACCTCGAGCAGCCAGCCGCACGCACCGTCCGGCCGCGCGCACCCAGTGCGTCAACCCACTCCGCCTTGTCGTCCCTGCCCTTGTCCCCAGGCGTGCTCGCGTGCCTCGACTACGTCTACACCCTCGCCACTTCGTTCATCACGTGGTTCACCTTTGTTGCCGCCGAGACGTACCTCTTCATCCGCCTGCCCTCGACGCACCTCGCCGCCTCGGCCGCCTCGACCGATCTGCGCCTCGCGGCGGCGGCGGCGCTCGTTGACGCGGTGCTAGCTGCGCCCGTCGCAATGCTCGTGCTCCTCTATGGCGCGCGCCGGATCAACCGATTTGAGCGCCAAATCTTCCTCACAACGGTGGCCCTGCAGGTGAACACAGCCCTCGCGTCCCACCCCCCACCCCACCCACCGACCGACCCTTTTCCCCCCTCCCCCACCTCGGTCCCCGCCGCAGGACGATGGCGAGCAGAAACGTGATCTCATTGCCGGCAAGCACACGGTGCTCCTGGCGCTCTTCTCCAATCCCACCGTTCCGCCCAAGCTGCGGCAGGCGTTGCGGCTAGAGCCCCTTCGCTTCGGCCAAGAGATGCGCTTCCTACTCCGCTCGGTACCCAAGGTGCTCTTACACCGCAATGCGCCAGCTCACCTTGCGTACACGCCGCCTACGCTTCCCCGCTGGCCGCGCTTCTGGCAGGTCTACCTCGCGCTCGTCCCTGCTGCCACGCTCGCCGACGCGCAACGCTCACTGGTCGAGCACTCGCCCCGCATCCTGATGTTCTCGGGACACACGCTGCTCGGTGCCCTCGCCTTTGAGAAGGTGCGCGCGCGAGCGTTCACCACCACCGCTGATTGCCCGCGCACGACCCTTCCACCCGCCGTGCGCTGAATTGTAGCCTGACGGGCGCATTGACTCGTCCAACCTTGAGGAGCGCAACCAACAGTTTGTAGCCACGCTCGTCAAGGCCACCGCGCCGCCGACGCCGTCGCGCCCCGAAGAGCCCTCGACCTCGTGGTCCTACTCTCGCCGTGGCACCAACGAAACGGGCACAGCCCTCGCCTCGCACAGCATGCCCACCGACCTGCACTCGCAGAGCGGCTCGTCACTCCACGGTTCGGGCCCCATTAAGAAGCGCGCCACGCTACCCGCCACATTACCCCAAGGCGCGCGTCCACAGCTTGAGTGTGTCTTCCTCAACTCATGCGAGAGTGCCAAGCTGGGTCGTGCCATCGCTCACGGCTTGGAACAGGACATCGTGGTGATCTGCTGGTCGAGTCTCACTGAGGACACGGCTGCCAGGGAGTTTGCGCAGGTGCGCTGACCCTGCGTGCTTGCGTCGCGCCCGGCTGTCGCACCACTCGTGGCACACACGCATCAAACACCTCAGCGCTCGCCGGCACAGGGCTTTTACGACACGATTGGCGAGACTCTAAGGGCGACCAAGGGGATGCCTCGTCGCCTCCCGCTCGAGGCTGCTTTCCGCGCCGCGCGCGAGCGGTTCAAGGAGGGTGGCTTCGCTTTCGGTGACCCCGCCGACTACCTCCATCCAGAGCCCAACCACCCCCACCACACGCACCCCGACTTTGGCGGCTGCACCGGGTGCAACCCGCCAGTCCACGGCGCAGTGCTCTTGATCACGCGAATAAACGGTGTCGTGACGGAGTACGATGGCGACACGGCCGACGCCTGGCTCGTAAAGGCCAAGGTGAGGCACGCGCTGTCAGCAGGCGCGCACCTATCGCCAACGCGTGATCCCTCGTGCCAACGCGGCGCAGCCCCACCGCCGACCGCCTTCGCACGCAATAGACACTTTCCCCTTTGCGTTTTCCGTTCCGCAGATGGAGCGCATATCTGGCGAGCCATCCCTCGCCAAGATGCTCTCACGCGACACTCCTTTACCACCCGCTGTGCGACTCGCCTCCCGCCTCCGGGGCTCCCGAGCGTGGCGGGCACAGATGGCGTTGCTGCTCGTCATCGCACTTGCGGTGGTCGCCTGCGCACTCGCCTTTGCCGAATACGCCTTCCCCGCGAGCAATGTCGCCTTTTCGCCCCCGGCGCCACCCAGTGGATGGGACCTTGATGACGCCGTGATCGACGGTGCTGAAGCGGCTTCTCTCCCCACCGGAGCCACATCGCGCGACTTCCCCCTTGGCGTGACTGGCAGAATCTTTGGTGAGAGTGCACGCGAGGGTGACACGGCTCTACAAGCGGTGAAGACGTCCTTTCTCCTTGGATGAGCCCCAGGCATGACACTAACTCGCAGCGACCATCGCGCCTATCTCGCTCTTTGGGGTGGCGGCCTCGTCCCAGCGCCACGCCGGTGCGCACGGCATGCGCTTGCGCTTCGTGCCCCACAACGTCTATGCTCTCCAGAGGGCAGAGATGTGATCCCGCGTGAGTCTTCTTGGCTCATGCCTCGTGCCGACATTAAACAGTCGTGCCGCATATGACACTACCAGATGTGCAGCGCGCAAGGTCACACGTCTCACCACTACACACACCGGCGCAATGGACGCATCTCGCGCATGCCAACCATGCCCATTGCCAGGTCACTATAGTGATTCGGCTGCGACGTCATGCCTAGCCAAACACGATGGTTGGCCAAGAGAAGGCTCGATGATGAAGCATTGCCCAATGCCGCAAGTGACGGTCGGGTGAGACGTTTGTCTTGTTGTTCCAATTAAGGCGTTGGACTGGTGGCACCGAATCAGCGTGCCGTGCACGATATAAGTTTTAGGGTGGTCAAATAAGAGCAACAGCCGTTATTACCCCCTAAGGGTGAATATTGACCGAGGCAAAATTGAGGTTATGTCACGAAACAACTAGTTGACAATATTGAGCGAATAATAATAAAAAGCATCTGCGCGTTAGTACCACTGCACTGCCACTGCAGCCCGGTGCTATCACGACACCCCTCAGCGCACCTGCCCGCACGCCTTGAAGTGATGGCACAAGAGCCACATACACATATGCATCCCTACAGATCTGCCCCCTCGCAAATCCCCGGCTCCCATTATGACCCCCACAAATTACAGTGGGGGAAACCCCAGTATAAGGCGGACCGACGTGCTACGTCGGGCGACTCACCAGGAAAAAGCACCGGGGGGGGGGGGGGGGGGTCCATTCGTCCTTGAAGTAGGGCGATAGCCCGGTCATTCACGCTTTTCAAGCACTATTTTCCAGCTCTCCCCTGGTAGGGAAGGGCGGTCAAAGCCAATGATAATGACTGCACTAGCTACTAGCTACTAGCACGTTGGGGGGGGTTGCATTTGTTTGACCGTCCTCCCAAGCCCATAAATTGTCGTATTCCATACGAGGACAGACTTTTACTTATAACCTGTGAGTTATTTTAAGTCTCAAGGTCTCGTCGATGGGCATCTCGCCTCTTCTCCTACTTTCTCTTGAAGTCATCAAACGTTCCACGACTGTCGTCCGTCTTCTGTTATACCTCGCAAACGTTCCACGACTGTCGTCCGTCTTCTGTTATACTTCGGTCGCAGCTCCCCCAGCGAGGTCTGCCCTTGTTGTGGTGACCCCTCTGCCGCATGCTCTGCGCGTCGCTGAATTGCCCTAGTACCGACGCCTTGCCGTCCGTCCGAGTGTGGTTAGTGTTCGCCCTGTTTGGGTTAGTTTGTCTGACTCTGATGGGTGGGAGTTTTCTTGGGGATATCACGCGTGTAGTCCCTCAAGCCTACCTTGGACCTAAGAAGCTCTCACTCTCTCTCTCTCTCACTAGCTCGCTAGCTAGTCTCGTATCTACTCTCCGACGCCGCGCGTCGCCCTCCTCCGGCCTTCCGTCCGTCCTTCCACTCGCCACGTATGATGGCAGACACTGTCAGACCCGATTCTTATTATGACCTTTCTGACATTTTCCCGCAAACAGCAATCAACGAATCCTATAGGGCCGCGTCAGCCGCCGGCTCGATCGAACGGCCCTCTGCCTACGAGCCAGTAGTCATCGCGTGTTCGACAAGCACAAATTCTGCTTTGGCGCCTACCTACGACCGCGCCCTCTCATAGTCCCGCTCCCTCTCTGCCCATGGGAACAGCGGGAACTCCTTTCAGCCCACAAGGGGTCCACTTTGTCGGAACCGGCGGCTCTGAGCCTCCGCAAGACCCTTCCGACACGGCGGCGCCATCCGCCGCTCTGTCAGACGAGCCGCTGCTCGTCGACCCACTCCGCGAGCGAGCTGAGCTCGCCTCCCTCAAGACCTCGGGCTACCCGGGGCTCGACTCCCACCCTCACCCGCTTGACTACAGTGCGTGGGAACACGTGAGCGAGGCTCCCTCCGTCGCCGACCTCTTGGCCGACCGCCTCGCTCACATGCAGTCCACGATCGATGCTCAACAACTTCGCGACGAAAAGCGCGACCGAGAGCACGCGGCCCTCCTCGAGATGATAGCGGGCCCAGGGATCCTAGCGCCGGCTCGATCGAACGGCCCTCTGCCTACGAGCCAGTAGTCATCGCGTGTTCGACATAAATAAAAGAACTCCAGGGGCGGGGCTCACGCGCCGCAACGAAAAATTCCGCGAGGAAAATGGAAAATGGTGTTCCCCCCCCCCCCCCGGCACCATTTAGCATAAATAAACGCAACAGGGAGAGGGGGGGGAGGCGAATCGCACCATTTCTTGTGGCGAAGATCTTCGTAGTGGCAAGAGGCCCCCCGTGGAGGTTTTGTATTGGGCATCACGTCACGCTCGCAAAAAATGCAGCCCACAAGCCCCTTGCCCTATTAACTATTAATTAGCGCTAATAATGCTTAAAAAGTAAAAAGCAATCCCAGTTTGACCTCCGTACAACGTCGCAAAGGCACAGGATACGCACAACGAGCGTGATGCTCTCCACTCTCAATGAGCGTGATGCTCTCCACTCTCAACGAAGCTGGTTTTCTGATCTTAGTATCACGCACCGCAGCCAGTGTCTAGTGCGTGAGCAGACTCTACTACCTAGTACAGCACTACTACGGCTTGCGCGATGACCATCCCATCAACCTACTAAAGATGCTCGACTTTTCGGCCGCAACGCGGGCGCCCTCGCCTTGCGACCCTCGTTGCACACCTCGCCAACGGGTCGCAGAGGCCTCGCCACTAGAGAGCTCCGCGCCATCGCTCGTGCCGCTTCGGCTGATGACGCCCGAATTGGACGCCATGGCCGAGGATGCTTGCTGAGAGCAGGAAGATTGACGCAAGACGCCTCCCACCGTGCCCTTCAGATTGGACGGGTCATCCACCTGGGGCAAAATATGCCACGCGCTCGGCTGGGCCGCGCTCGGCTTGACAGACGAGCGGCTGGCCGTCTCCTCTGCCGCTCGCGCTCGCTTCTCCCCCTCCGCCTCAGCTTGTCGAGACGTCACGAGCTCAGAGCGCAACCGTTCCGATCCCTCCGCCCGCGCTCCCAACTCGCCCGCTCGCGCCGGCGCAACCTCGGACAACTCCTCCCTTGTTCGCGCTCGGTACTCAGCCTCCGCCGCAGCCCGCTGCGCCTCTGCCAGCTCGGCACGTAGCTGGTCAGTAGCCTCGACCTGCAACCTCGCCTCACCCACCATCGCCATGGCACACTTTGCCGTCTCCTCCGCAGTGCGCGCTCGCTGCTCCGCCTCCACCACGGCCCGATGCGCCGATACCAGCTCGGCGCGTAGCCTATCCGCCTTATCAGCGCGCGAGCCAGGCTCGTTCGCTTTGGCCAAGGCACTGGCCGCGGTGGCCTCCGTCGCGAGCGCCCGCAACTCCGCGTCCGCCATTGCCTTCCGCGCCTCCGCCAGTTGAGCGCACAGTCCCTCAGCCGCCTTCGCCTCCGCCTGCCGGGCGACCTCTCTCGCCTCGACCAGGGCGCTTGCCGCGGTCGCCTCGGCCGCAAGCGCTCGCTCCTCCGCCTTTGCTGTAGCTTCCTGTGCCACCGCCAGCTCAGTGCGCAGCTTATGCAGATCGCTGGACGCCGAGCTGCGAAGCATCGCCTCGCGCTCGCTTGCAGCTAGTTGAGCCAGGCGAAGGCGCTCTTCGGCCTCAGCCTTGGCTTGGGCCACTGCCGCCACCGCCGCCTCGGCCGCACCTGCGACTGCCTCGCGCGCGGCCGCCTCATTCATGGCGTGGCTACGTCCCTTGAGCTCGAGCAACTCCCTCCGGAGCTCGCTCGCCTCCGCCTCCGCTGCCGCGAGGCGCAGCTCCGCAGCCACTTGGGCCTCGCGCGCTGATGCAGCCGCCGCCTCGGCCACCGCTACCATATCGGAGGCCAGGGACGCCTGGGCGGTGCACGGCGCGCCCGAGGCCGAGCCGTTGGCCATTGTGGGCGTCTCACCTCCATCCGCACGATCGCTCTCAGTTGCGGCCTGTGCAAGCTCATCCCAAGCCACGGCTGCAGCTGGTGCACCCGGTGGGCGCTGCACGCCGCGCCGCGTGAGGTGATGATGGCCAATCCCGGAAGCAAGGGACTCATCGAGGCCGTCGCCATCTTCATCGCTGCTCTCAGTGGTGCCTGCGCACCCCGTCTTCGGGACCACCTCATCCTCCATATCCACCAACAGTGGGGTGGCGGCGAGGTGTGTAAACAACGGCGGGCCGCGGGCGCGCATCGCCTCCGGTGCCGCCACGTCGCGGCGCACGGTGGGAGCTACAGCACCAACCTGGGAGCGCACGGCCACGACGTCGTCTGCGGCCCGAATCATCTCAGCACGCGCAGGCGGCACAGCTGCCTCGGGCGGCTCCGTGGCCGTGTCGCGCATCTCGACCGTGACCGTTTGGACAAACTGCGAGAGCTGCACCGGCTGGGCAGCACCGTCATCTGCATGCGCGCGCACTGGAGCCATCGACTGCTCTATTTGTTCCAGCTCAGTGCGCATCGTGCCCAGCGCCGCCCGTCCCTCGGCGAGCGCGATGTCGCGCTCAGCGCGTGCGCGAGCTGCGTGCCGCCGCACGTGCGCTAACAGCGAGAGGAGCGTCTCTTTCTCGCCGTGGCGGACGGGCGAGGCGAGACCGTCGGCCATCCTCCCCGCAAGCTGTTCAGCCTGACTCTCCGCCTCTGCGGCCTCTGCGTCGCCCTGCGCGAAAGCCTCCGCCGCACGCGCAGCACGGCTATTCGGCCGCCCTCGCCCCGTGGGCGAACCAAGCGCTGACGCTGCTGAGGCAGGCCTCTCGGCTGGCACGACCGCACCGACGGCGGCGCGGACAAGAGCGGCAGCCCGCCCGCCCTGCGCCTCGTCCCTCACCCTTCCCTTATCCGCCCTTCCCTCCTTCTCCACCTGCCTAGTTCCCTCTCCATCCTCCTCGCCCACTCCCACCACCACAAAGTGAAAGGTGGGTATCTCATCGTCCGCCTGCCGCTCCTCTCTCTCGACGGCCGAGCCGAACCCCACACTATCACCCACACGGAGGGGCGCTGTGCTGACGCGCGCCCCGTTGACGTACGTCCCGTTGGAGCTCCCGTTGTCCACCACGAGCCAGCAGGCTCCACGGGTGTGCGGAGGCTCGAGCCTCGCGTGAAGCCTCGAGGCTTTACACGGCTTTCCCCTGTCATTGAGCCAGAGCGCGGCTCTCTCGCGCCAGCGGCCGACCCAGTGAGGCCCCTCGCCCTCGAGCACCACCTCGGCCACGCCTTCTGGAGCGCGGGTGGGGCGTAGCCGCAGCCGGTGAGGAGGGGCAGACGCCATGGAGAGAGGGAGAGGGAGGGGGTGAGGGGGGGGGGCGAGAAGGGGGAGGGAGGGGTGGAAGAAGGAGGTGAGAAAAAGCGAAGAATAGAGAGAAAAGAGAGGGAGGGGAAATGGGGAGGAGGAAGAGATTGAGAGAGAGGGAGGGAGGGAGGGTGGTGAGAAAAAGAGGGAGAGAAGAGAGAGAGAGGAAGAGAGAGAAAGAGAGGGAGAGAGGGAGAGAGAGGGATATGTCACGGTCTCTCTCTCTCTCTCCCTCTCTCTCTTCTCTCTCTCAATCTCTTCCTCCTCCCCATTTCCCCTCCCTCCTCTTTTTTCTTTTCTCTCTCTTTTTCCCTTTCCTCTCTCTCAATTTCTCTCTCTCTCTCCCCCCCCCTCTCCCCCCCCGCTCACAAACAACTCACGCCTCTTCGCAGTGTCAGTGGAGGGCACAAACACCGGACACATCTTCAAGTAAACAATGAAGGATCTACCTTCAGCATTTCACAACTCGAAGTCTGAGCAAAAGCTCAAGAATATCGCCACTCGTACTATGAATGACCCGCGGGCTTTTCTTCTCTGTTTCCGCGAGTGAACGGCGACGGAGCAGCGAGGGGGGGCCTACACATCATGTGAAACATTTAGCCCCTGTGGGAGTTTAGTGTATATTGCCGGCGCTTTGTGAAGAAGGTTGTACCATATTGGCTCTCACCCCGGACCCCTTCCAGTGTACAGAGTAGTTGTTTTCCCTTAGGGATTTTAATGGTACGAACATCTCCAAGCGCTTGCTTCCAAAAAAAGCCGGCAGCGTGTTGTTTCCACGAATGCTCGCCGTAAGGCTGGCGGCCTGCGAGCGCTTCGGCTCCGGCTCCGGCGGCTTGGGGCGGCCCCTGTGGGGCGTCGTGACGGCGAGGGGCTGGGGCTGGGGATCAGGAGCGGTCGGCGCGCGCTCCATCGCTCGAGGCTCGAATTACAACAATAGTTTTAGATTCGGAACCAGTGAGTAGTAGCCCCCCCCTACCCACATGGAGGTGGGTAGTGGAAATCGGATGTGGGTAGGTGAGTAGCACGATACCCAGTTATCCGGTTACAGGCCTTAAAAGAGGCTGCAACCTCAGGTTTGGTTGTTTTTTTTACAAATGCCCCGTGAATAGGATATAAAAAAATTCAGGACCCCCCCTACCCCCCCTACCCCCCCCCCTCCCCCCCCTTCTGTACCCCCTCCCCCTGTTTCTTTGCCTCTCCTCTCGCGCCAATGTCCCTCCTCCGTCCAGTGGACAGTGCATCGGAGCCCGAGGCGGAGTGCGCACTTGCGCTCGCGCGCATGCACCAGGGCCCCTGGTGCCCACTGAGCGCCATGGGATGCCTGCACATGCGCACACCTCCTACCATCCTGGCAGAAACCCAGCGCTGCTGCTCGCGCAAGTTTGCGACAATGCATGATCTCAGGGCACACGCTGCGGCCGAGGCCGAGCATGCGCATCATGCAGTGATGCGTGCGATCGACAGTCTTCAGAGCGCGCAAGCAAGGGTCGGCTGGGCTGCGACTGTCTCATCAAGCGCCTGCATGTGGCCGACGCTCAATGCGCCACCAATGCCAACCACTGACCAATTGCAATGGCTGTGCGTCTCCCTCAACCTCAAGGGCCGGGTGCCAAGGCGCTGGACCCGCACTGCATTCTAGGGCGGTCAAACGGTCAAACAGGGCTTTTTAAGTACTAATATTGGGGGGGGTCGACATTTTTGACCGTGAGCGGAAAGCCCCGGCGAGAGCGCCTCGGAGGGTCTCCCCGCCTTTTCAGAATCCTCGTCCGAAAAGACGGTGCGAAGTCCCGTCGGACCCCCCCCCCTTGCACACGCTCTGGCGGCTCACACGAGCCGAACTGGACGTCGCTCCCACTGAGAGATGTGTTTCTTTAGTCTAAAAGGTGCCTACACACCTATTAAATTAGGGGTCCGACGCCCCATATTGCCAATAAAGCAAATTTCAAACCCTGGTGCCCCAGCGATGACGTCCGCGCATGCACATGCGCACCACACACAGCTCGCACACGGCCCATTAGGCTGTCATAGGATGCTCCATGACTGTCCCGACCCTCGCCCCGCAGGATTCGCCCGGGCTCGCGATTGACGAGGAGCTGGAGCACCAGGACGCCATGGCGCTCGATGCTGCTCGCTGGTCGACAAAAGTTTGTTGGCCGCTGGCGGGACAGGTGCGCTGCCGATCGCGCCCGCTCTGGCGCAGGTCGACGAGGCCCGTACCTACAGTGCCTCTGCCGCCCCAAACGTCAGGTTCCCGACTCGTCTTTCGACGCTGTGAGGCAGGGAGAACACCTGCCGCCAATGCTCAACCAGAGCATCGGCGGCAGGTGTTCTCTCTATGTTTTCGTCGGCTCCTCGGATTTTCACGTGCATCATAGGGCTGGTAGCAATCTAGAAATGTAATTTAAGCTAGCCTGCAGCGTGATCTGCGACGGCGCGACGCGCGCGGCCGAACAGTACTGTGGAATTGATAGCTTTTTGTTTGACGTCTAAAGGGAGAATTTTTCTCCGCACGGAGGGCTCAAAAATTGGGCAGAAGGGCGAATTCGGAGCTCTACACCGCCCGTTCTTTTGGCTACTAGTAGATTCAATATGTAATCTAGCCAAGCACCGGCCTGAAAGCTTCAGGCGTGATGGTTGCGATCGATTTCTGTGGGCAATCGTGTCGTGAATCACGATTGGACACCGGCTGCTTTGCGCTCATCTCGAGCCAACTTTTGGAATTTTTTGTACACACGGATGACCTCCAAGGCCATTCACGTTCGGAGACACACAGGTCGTGCCCGCCAAGCACGGGCCAGTCAATGGTTCTCCCGTTTTTATAGCACAACATCCCAACATGGAGCACAAAAAGTAGTTTTGTTTTCGCATTGACGTGCTGAATTGACGGACATGCTCGTGTTTTCGAGCGTCTCACGTTCGATTTCGAGAGACAACCCCTCCTTTTCTCTCGATGATTCGACAGTCTCATATGGTAAGACTGGTTGGCTACCGGATCATTGGCATTTGGGCATGCTGATGGTCATGTATTGTGCTCATATGTGTCTTGGACTGGTGAAATGAAGACTAAAATAAGAATTACTAAGATTATAATTTGGCAAAACTATAATCAAGTTGATCTTTTTCTCCTGCGGCGGCGCGCGATGGCGGCCGCAGCGATGGTCGCTGGCCTCGCCAGTGGCCTCGCACGCGGCCTGTGGCCGCTCTGGCGAGGGTCTGCGCGGCCAGGAGGCCAGCAGGCACCCGCTCCCACCATGCTGAGGCGGTGCCGCGCGTGATGGGGCAGCCCATCATGCGCAGCACCGTCATTTTGACGCTTCGCGGCCTGCCGCGCACTGCATACGCGCGAGGGGCTGGCAGTAGATGCCAGCAGGGGCGAGGTGGAGGGCGCAGGCGACGCGGTGCGCCCGCGCAGGGTTTTGTACTGCCTGCCCGGGGGTAACCGTGCCCGGGGAACGCAGGCGCGCGTCGCACAGCGCGACCTGTGGTGCACTTTTGTGGTCGACGTCGATTTCGCCCGAGCGCGAAAACGTTTTGGGGCCTGTGTGTTGAATGGCGTCGAAAATGTGCATATTTCTCATTAGATTCTGCCTAATATACCCATTTCCAGTAGCATATCCTAAGATCTCGCGATAAAACCTCGATCTTGACTTAGTGAATTTTCACCCTTAGAAGTTAAAAGCCCTGTTTGACCGCCCTATGCATTCGCACGTCGTCAAGAGTCTCGTCGGGCGGCCCTGTGTCGGCTGCAGACTCGACTTGCCGCGGTTGCTGAGAGTGGCGTGCCAAGTGTCCACGCTGAGGCGATGCAGAGCGTGTTGTGGAGCCTCACTCTCGATGAGGTCCTCACGCTCCGATGCGCCTCCTCGGCTCACTGCTGGCTCGTAGCTTAGTTGTTCCACAGGTACCGGTACCGGTACCGCAAGATTGGTCTTTATCGCGCGAAGGCTACTCGTTTCTGTGGCAAGGCCAGGGAGATGGGCCGTCTCCATCGACTGAAAGCCGAGCTACAGCAGATCGTGGTGTCGCCGGCGTACGGCCAACAAGTGTTTCGCAACTACCAAAGCGGCGACAGCGACACGAACGCCAGCACAGCCGCCCTCATTCGCGGGCATGAAGATCCGGTTGAGCATATCATTCTCAACGAGGCTGGGTTCTGGAAGCCGCTCGTGGATGCCCTCACGATCATGACTCCCGTCGTGAAGTTGTTGCGCCTCACCGACAGCAACGCATCCGCCATGGGCAAGATCGTCACGCGCATGAGGGCCGTGCGCACCACCATCGCGAACTCAACCGTCGACTACAAGGCAGAGGCTCTCGCGATTCACGACTATCGGTGGTCTTACCTGAAGTCCGACATGCACCTTGCAGGCCATGCTCTTGACCCAGAAAACATCAGTATGTCGCCACCGACTCCACAGAGCAGATGGCGCTCATTTCGGTGATCGAGCGCATGTCGCTTCGTGACGAGATGAGGAGGCTGACTTCTGAAGGCAATTTGGCAGAAGCCAACGCGCTGTCGATTGAGAGCCCCTCCGTGCAAGCACTCGCGCACGCGACGTCGTTGGAGCTGGCTGAGTATCAGCAGATGAACGGTGTGTTCAACAAGCCGATCGTCCAGATGCTGGCTAAGGCGCTACCCCCGAATGTTTGGTGGTCTCAATGGGGCAAAGGTGTGCCGCTGCTGTCGCGTGTGGCATGCTCCGTTCTCGCCCAACCCGTGAGCGCATCAGCGGCCGAAAGAAACTGGTCGGTCTACGGCGCCATCAAGTCTGACAAGCGCAGCCGCTTGAGCCACGACAACGCCGACCGCTTGGTGTACTGCCACGAGGCGTTGTCTTTACGTACCAAGTTGGAGCGGGAGCACGGGGGCTACAAGAGGCAGACTCTGAAGTGGGAGTCTGATTCAGACTCGAACTGCTCGGGTGGTGAGGAGGAGCTCAATGATCTCATGGTCTGAGCGCGCGGATGGCGGTCTGAGAGCGCAGCTGACTATAATTACACGGACGGCCGCTGCTAGCTCCTGTTCGTAATTGATCGGAGAGATGTCATGTATGTTTGTGTAGTGGTATGAGTGACAGTGTGTAGGGGCAAGGGGCAAGGAGGTGGGGGGGGGGGAGTTTGGAATCAATTATACCTGACGATGAGTTACCTGTTACCTAACCTCAGGGACCGTGATCTAATAGTTACCTGGTGTTTGACAAGCACGATCTAACACCTGAATCTGGAGGTGTTAGACACCGTCAAACACCTTCGCAAAAATGGTGTTTGACACCGATGGCGTAGCGAGTGTCTAACAGTTGCCTAACATTGACTAACACCCCGCCAAAAACGCTGTTTAGTGGTAAAGACGGCTAAGCTAAGAGCTAGTAGCCTATAGTATAGATAAGAAAACATGCTAACTAAGCTAAGGCTAAGAGCAAGCTATAGCATGTACAAGAATATGAGTACAAACAAACACGTGTGCGCCAGAGCCCCCTTCACTACTTGTACACCGGAGGAGCGGTGGGCCTATGCGCATTCACGCCTCGCGGGCCACGCAGGCGACAATGCTGCCGGAATTCTTGCAAGATGGGCATCACTGGCACTTGAGCACACGACAGAGACTTACCAATGCTATGCCATACATACCATCAGGTTGCTCAGATTGGCTTGGCCTAGGTTGCTGCGATCCGCGGTTTTCGTGTCGTTCATCAGCGAAAACACACGCTCACACTCCGATGTGTCGACCGGAACCATGAGAACGATGGCAACGATGCGCAGGATGTTGATGAAATCTTCCGTGAAGTGGGTGAGCATGTGCGCCCAAAGGTCGTGGAAGTGACCCGTCTTGAGGCCCGGGCTATCGCAGATGTGCTCCTTCAACTCGCTCCACTCCGTCAAGATTTCATCTTGCGAGATGCCGGGCAAGAAGTTCTTGTAGGCGTCGAAGAGCACCTTGATCTCGACGATGCCGTACTCACCAAGCATTTGCCTGTCGAGTGGCCAATGGCGATGGTCGAATGCTTTCATCGCCTTGAGGAGGGGGTTGTCGAGCACCTTGCCAAAGCGCGATGTCAGCTCATCGGTCAAGGCGTCAATGATGGCCACGCGGTCCTCTTTCAAAGCTTTGCGCCCCTCCTCCACGTCGTACAGTTGGCACGTGCCGAGGCAATTGGCGTCGCCATTCTCCCGTCGGCATACCAAAGGCTGGGAGGCGGGGGGAGGAGGAAGGGGGCGAGGGGGAGGGGGGAGCGGGAGGCACGGTGCCCCGGGAAAAAGTCTGGCGGGAGCGGGAGACAGAGAAAAAGAGAGAGCCTTTTGGCTTGTAAAATACCGAAAAAGACGAAATAGTAAAGATATAATCGAAGCGGGGGACAACCCACGACGACAGCAGCTGTCGCGCCCCCCGCCCTCCTGCTTAATTCTGAGGGGCTTGGTCTCATATGCTCAAATCCTTGGGAATCCCATGGATTTATATATAACTTCTGGGCCTCGTGAGCATCGGCGAACTAAGCCTAGCTTAGTGCGCAGCAGCCCCGTCGTGGGCTGCAAGTTGAGGGGTTCGAATCCGGGGCGCACCTTGTGTGCGTCCTGGGCCTCAGCTTTTTTATTTGCGTGCGGCTAAGGCGTGCGGGAAAAGCGCTGTAGATACGTAGTATTACTAGTAGTAAACTTAAACATGGCTGTCTAACACTTGTCTGTTAGACAGGAAAACACCTCCATTTGGCCCCCTTGTCAAACACCACCCCCAAAGTGGTGTTTGACCCCCAAAATCCAAAATCCTGATCTAATATTAGATCACAGTCCCTGCCTATCCTAATCAAACCTTGAAGATGCTAAGATGCTTGGGAAACAATGCTTCAATTAATAATTATACAACGTCCGAGTTCCGTCCGGCGCACCATGCGCCCTACGGCGGCGCCCGCCCGCCGCCTCCGGCGGCGACATCTTGAATACGGTATTCAAGGGCCCTGGCGGGCCCATTTTTGAATACATGAATACGTATTACCCACGTAGGGTCACGTCTACTCACGGCTCGGCGTGACCCGCATGCTTGGCGGCCGCGCCGCGCCGCCCGAGGCCTAACGGCTAACGGCCCGACGCGTCATGGACGGCCGGCCGCTGCGCGGCCGCCGGAGTTTCTTAGCTGGGGGTCCCAGCTTCTCACCGGATCGGCGGCCAAATTCATGGGAAGCTTTCTTACTGCTGGGGTTTCTTAATGAATGGTGCACCTATACTGTATGTGTGTGGTGTGGGTATGGGGGAGAGGGGGGGCCTTCTGATCCTGTGATAGACGAGGCACGAGGGGGGTGGGTGCGGGAGGGGGTTGCACCGACGCAGAGAGCATCATCGGCCTCTCAGCGCTGCCGACCTCCGGCCCCCACCACGACGCCCCCACCGCCGGCGAGGAGGGCAAACAAACCCCGCAACCAACCCCAACCCTTTCATCCCCCCCCCCCCTTCCCCTCCCTAACTAACCTCCCCCCCCCCCCAACACACACACACTCCCCCCCTCCTCCTAACCTAACTAACCTTCTCCCCCCCCCCCCCCCCCCAACACTCCCCCCTCGCCCCCCAGCTCCCTCCCCCCACAGCTCCGCCGCCCCTGTGTCAGTTCAACAGCATTTTCATTCCCCTAAACCCTCTCCTCTCTAACCCCCGCACTCGCCCTCCCCCTCCCCCTCCCCGCCCTTCCCCCCCAAACAGCTCCGCCGCTCCCCTGTGTCAGTTCCACAGAGGCTGCAACAGAAGAACCGTCGAGATCGCGCGAGCTCCCACCGCGTGCGCCGCCCCCCTTCGAGTCCAGAAGCACCGTTGAGATCGAGCCAGATACAATCTCGCACGCTCTCGCCCCTCGTTTGGGACCAACGTTACCGGACGATACGCCGGGAGCCCCCCCCCCGCCCCCCCCCCCGCCCCCCCCTCGCCCCCCCGCGCTTCTCCCCCCCCGCCCCTCCCCCCCCCCCCCCCCCCCCCGATCCTCGGTCGGCTTCTCGCCAGGTACGTACGCTGAGCCTCAAGCCCATGCCGCCCAGCCTCGGCTGGCCTCATTGCTCGCGGACGATGCGGAGCACCTGTGCCAGCCGGGTTCACACACTATGATCTCGTAGTTCGGCCACAGGGTGGTGACACGAGTGGTGCGCTCTGCCACTGTGGCAGGCACCTCCATTGCACACGCGCACTTCTCGTGATCCATCAATCCCTTCTCGCTAGCGAGAGCTGCCAGCACCTCAAGTTGCTCCGGGTTGGCCTGCCTCTTTTGTCCTCCAGAATAACATTGCAACCCATTCGCTCTCGTGCAGGCTCATTGCAGACGAAAGCATGGTCTTCAAGCCCTCCTTCTACCTACTGTTTGTGTTCAGCATCGCCGTTTATGTTGACCATGTTGATGCTCTGTGCGACAATTCCTGCGCCACTGCTTTCGATACAGAATGTGATGACGGAAGCCCTGGTGCTGAATATAATCTTTGCAGTCTTGGAACCGACTGCAGCGATTGCAGTATCACGCCATCATCGCCACCGTTGTCGCCGCCACCGTTGTCGCCGCCACCATCGTCTCCACCACCTTCAATGACTTGCGAACAAAGTGTATGCAGCTGCAGCTGCGTTAGCATTGGCATATGGAACCGTTGTCATAATCAATCAGAGATAGATGGTTTCATTGATTCTGCGGGCGGCTGCGCAGCATTATCGATGGATGCTGGATCCGATTGCATTCTTGCGGGATCAACTGTAGAGGCAACTATCCCAAACACGGTGTCATCAGCCTGCACGATTTCATCATCCTCGCTCCTCGCTAGCGCTGCGGCCTTGAGCACTGGTGTGATCGTCGCCGTCGTCATCGGTAGCATTGTTGCCGTCGCGCTTGTCGTCGCGGCGTTGATCGTGGTCATTTCTTGCATGAAGAAGGGACAGGTAAGGAGAATCCCGAGAATCGCGTTGAATCCCCGGCAATGTTTGACTTGCGCGTCTAGTTTACACGTCTTTTCTTGACGTTTTTGTTCACAGGTAAAGCCGACGGTTCCCTCGTCGTGAACTGAGCCGGTGGTTGTCACGAACAGCTCCTAGTTGCGGCGAAAGTCTCCACACAAGGGCGACAACGCGCCATGTGGCAAACATCCGCAAAGCAACCACCATCCACGGATATCTGGCAACTCCTAGCACCGACTAGCATCGCGGGTCTTAGTGGCATAGTGCTCTGACTTTGTACGTCCATATCGGTGCGCACGGAAAAGTTATGTTGTTACTTGGAACGCTTAGTCTGTGACTCAATCATCAGTCAGCAGTGAGATTTGTTTGAGGCAGTGTTATCAATGGATTACTTCTATGATGTCTCCGATGTCTTTTACTTTTAGTTGCTGCTGTTCACTCTCCCGCGCAGGACGATAGTCTCCCTGATGCTCCGTGTTGCAATTAGGTATAGGCTATAATACCGCACAACTAAGTTTAAATAACTTAGTTCACCATAGGGAGGCGCCTCAACTCCAACTCCCCGATGACGATGAAAACAAAAAGGAAAGCAAGGGAAAGAGAATCACAAATGACTGGATCTCCTGAATAACGGGCCCCAGATGCAGATGAGATAATGTCAACAAACTAGCCGCTGCGAGTGCTTGTGCTACTCCTAACTACTCTCCCTAGCCTACCACACCCACACCCCATTTCCCCTCCCCCAGTTTCCTTCTCGCTAATCCCGGGGGAAGGTCACTTGCCGTCGAATATGGGACAGACTCACGTTGAGCCATCAAATGTCCATAGTCCGTTCATGATTGTTATGTCCATATAACATTTTGAAGAAAGAAGGATTATATCACTTTATTTAGCACGCTCCCCTCAACCTACTTTTATAAGTAGGGGTCAATGGGGGCCTCGCGCCCCCCCCTCTCCATCGCGGACACCCCCAGGGGTGGGCCCGTACAATCAACCACAGCCCCTGCCCTTTGGCAGGGGCTGGGCAATCATCACACTGGCCCAGACCCCTAGTGGGCGCGGGCCGTGATTCGCACTCCCACGCCCTGCGTGGGCCTGCCCTCGAGCTGACCCCCCCCCCTTCCCTGGTCGCCAGGCAGACAGATGCCTCTGGGCGGCTCCCATGGCCAGCGAGGCAAGCGTGGGAGAGGCAGGGGGGGGCAGGGGCTGAGCCCCAGCCGCCACTGCCCCCTGAGCTGCCCTGGCTGGCCCTCTGGGAGCCCCCAAAGGACCTCTGAGAGCAGGCCGTGGCGCGCCGCATGGCGACGCGCCGCAGGGACACAGGTGGAGGAGAACGGAGAGAGGGAGAGGGGGGGTTTTGCACCCCCCCCGATGGAGTGCGGTAAGTAATGGGACCCGTTTGCGTAAGTGAACGGGCGGAGAGGGGCGGCTGGCGACAGGTGGGAGATGAGGAGGGAGAGGCTCAAGGCGCCTACGAGAACCCTTGTGGCAGGTATCTCGAGGCGCAGTCTTTTATTCCTCGAGGACCGCTCGTGGCGAGAGCTATAAGGGCCGTTCCGCTTCATGGACGAGAGGACCCTCCCCCCCCCCCCCCCCCGGTGTTTTTCCCCGGTGAGTCGCCCGACGTAGGTCGGTCCGCCTCACTGGGTTTTCCCCCATTGTAACTTGTGGGGAGTTATAATGGAGGTCGTTTGCCTTCATTTGGTACCCCTCGTTTCCAAATACGCAATGCGCCGGTATAAAAGAAATCCCCTCCCGTGGGGACTCTCACCCTACCATGAGCCCCCCCGCATGGATCGACAACAAGTGCACCATCCGTTGTCGACTCCACCCACACAAGAAGATTCCGGGCGTTTGCTTGAACGGCCCGGCTTGCCTCTTCCTTCACCCAGAGTGCGCCCGCGCCCTCGCACGCCCCTCTGCACTCGAGAAGGGACTACGATCGCGACACACGTCCAAGGGGAGGACTCCCCCGCGCCCCCGACTCACCTTTGACTCCACACTCGGGTACCCAGGTGAAGGACCCATCAAAATCGCGACCTATAACCTGAACGGCACTAAAGGCGGCAAGTTGGCCGCAGTGCTGTCACAAGCGCGAAAGGCAAAGATAGACATACTGCTGCTACAAGAGTTGCATGCATACGAGGATGGGACACACCTCCGGGCCCATAGAACGGCCGCCCTATTAGGATGGTCGTGGTTTGCCGCCCCAGGAGAGCTGAGGGACCCTGCCAGCGGCGTCGCTGTGGCGATAAGATACGCAGCCGGGAGGATAACCGTCAGACCGGACACACTAGAGACCATAATCAAAGGTAGATGCGTATCAATAGAAATAAACATTGACGAGATAAAATAAAAATATCGTGTGATATCTGTATACCTTAGCGCTACACCCGGCCCCCTGTCGAGTCGAGCGGAGCCGGAGGGCTCTGAGCCACTCCGTCGCGAGCGGCACCGGCGGCTAGCGCGGCGCTTTGTCCCTCCTCCCCACCGGGAGTCGGGTGAATGAAATTCTGGACTGGGTCGGGCAACCCCATTCGGGTGTATGGACAGGGAACGAACGGCGAACGAAGGACTGTGGGGCAGCGAGGCGCTCCTAGCGGCCCTAGTGTGATGGGTTGTAAGAGATTGTTAGACCTACAAAGAACTCTTCCCTCAGGGAGGGAGCCTAAGCTGCTTGAGTGCAGCGACGCAGCGAACAACGACGGACAACGAAGCTGAGAACAACAGGATACACCGACTCACGAACACACCGGAATCATTCACCCAAACAAAGCAAATTATCAAGCAACCGCGACCCCAAATCACCGATAACTCAAACACGTCGCGAGAGACGGAGAGAGAGAGCGAGAGAGAGAGAGACTCCGCAGCGACGGCCGGAGCGTGTCTCCGTTGTAACTTCCCACGTAGCGGAGAGTCCGAAGGGGAGCGTCCTGTCGCGGGACCACGGCGATCACTTTGGATACAGATCGCGACGAGATATCTTCACGACCGAATAAATCTTGCCGTTGAGCGTGAACCTTCTAGACGCTTCTAACGAACAACCCTGAGTAGCAACCAAGGGGAAGAAACACCAAAGGGGCCAAGGGCTTGCATGTAACTTGCATCAAGGGGAAAGATTCCCTCACCTAGGAAGCGAACCTACACCGGTCTCCAAGGGGAGATAGCAAATTAAACCTCAAATCTCGAGCGGATAGAGCAACCGACTTGCTCGCCAAAACCTTGACCGAGAAGAAAGAAGCAAGGACCTACAAGCCAAGGGTAGCGGACCTAGGGAATGTGAGAGGAAGTTTCCGAACGCCAACGCCAAACGCCGAACGCGGGGATTCAACGAAACCCTAACCAGGCCAAGCAGAACCTACGAAGAACAGGCCTGGACAACAACGAAAGTCAGCAGGTCCCAAGAAAGAACCGGAACCCAACAAGAAACGACAAGCCTTGCAAGAAGCTAAACAAGCCTTCACAAGGTAACCTGAGAGCCTGAGACAAGCGCGCAGCGAGTGACAGGCGACCTGGCTCCTTTGGGTCAAGATTACCCGAAAGGAGGAAACCTGGAATCTAGACCTGACAGACAGGCTAGAAGGAACGAAACGAGAACTCGAATTCTAGATCGCTAGGGACGAACCCTACCAACCTAGATGTACCTGAGCTTCACCGTGTGGCCGCACGGCGAAGGACCTGGAAACAAGAGCCTGGAAATCGCATCATCTAGGATGAATGCGACACCCCCCGACTAAGATCGAGACGTCTCCCGATGTCGAGCGGTGAACCTGGAAACAGAGACCTGGAAACTGGAACCTGAGCTGACCAGAGGTCAGAATCGGAACAAGAAGCAACGGAACATAGCGAGCGAAACGTGGAGACAAGAACACCCTTTGGATCCAAAGCGAGCACGAAATCGGCGGCTTAACGCGGCGGCCTCTTTCGTACGCACTGCCCCACCCACTTCTCCCTTTTACAGGAGCTTTGCTCGGGTGTTGCGCCGGGTGTAGAGCGCAGGCAGCACGCGTTCAGCACCTCCATGATTCGCTCTGACAGAAATTTGAACTCGGAGCCCTAGCCGAGGCGTGGGGCTAGCCTAGAGGGACGGGTCCCTTACCCAAGACATGGGATGAACGAGAATGGAGCCTGGATCGAGTGCGCGAAGACGGCGCATCGAGAACGGGAGGAAGAGGAGTATTCCTGGCCGACGAAGAAGTTGCTTCCGG
The DNA here is from genome assembly GCA_018136815.1 of Isochrysis galbana. Taxonomy (NCBI): domain Eukaryota; phylum Haptophyta; order Isochrysidales; family Isochrysidaceae; genus Isochrysis; species Isochrysis galbana. Next base: position 2,638,251 of record CM030942.1, on the reverse strand, counting down.
GGACTCAACATCTTCTGGACAAGTCTCTTCGACGGAGCGATCATAATCATCAAGCAAATCAGAACAACGACAGAGCAACTCGGAACGAGGCTCCCAGGTGGCTTCTCGAAGAGAATAGCCACGCCACTTCACGAGGTACTCGGTGGAATCGCCATGGCTACGACGATCGAGCAACTTTTCAACAATGTACTCGTCGTCAGCCAGCGGCTCTTCATCAACGAAAGTATGATACGGCCGGAGGTTCGAGATATGCACCTCCTCCTTGACTAACCGGTTCTCCAGATCACGGAGTCGGTACCTAGTGTCGGACAGAGCCTCTACGACGCGGTAGGGACCCGAGTAGATGAATTGCAACTTGTTGGCATGGCCTGGTAATCGCATGCAGACGCGATCCCCAGGTTCGAAACGAGCTGGTCTTTGAGACTTGATGGTAGCGTCACGGACTGACTCAGCCTGAGCGGCTAGGGTAGCCTCGAGAGCGCTGGACCAAGAGAGGCGGAGGCTCGCATTGAGCCTGGATGCGTACGAGCGAACGTCGGCGGACGCCGCCTCGAGAGCAGTTGGCGAAACGGTCTTCGGATCAGAGAGTTGAGCGGGCAGACGCAGCTCACGCCCAAAGATCAAAGACGCTGGAGACCGGGAGGTAACACGACCGGAAGAAGCCCTCAACGAGAGGAGTAGGAACGGCAAATGGTCGACCCAATGACCGCCACCCTCGTTCGAGGCGCGCATCAAACGGATGAGCGTTTGCTGAGCGCGTTCGACGAAGCCTACACCTTCATGTCGGTACGGCTCTGTACTCGACAAATCAGTCCCGGTGAGCTCCAGAATACGCGAAACAAGAACCGAACAAAGATTCGAACCGGCGTCGGTTCGAAGCTGCCTAGGGACCCCATAACGCGTCACAATCAAGCGGATGAACATGTCCAAGGCCACCTCCGACGAGGGATCCCCATTCGACGGCTCAGCCTCAATCCATCGAGTGAGCGAGTCGATGAAGACGACCAGCTTGTCGTAACCCGAGACTCCAGGCACGAAGTTGTGAGTGGGAGCCAGTGAGAGCACGTCGCAGTAGACCACATCAAAGGGGTAGGTACCCACAGAGAGACCGGAGGGCGACGCTAGAGCCCTAGGTAGCGGCTTGGCGAGGGTGCACTCGTGGCATTCCCGGACGTAGGACGCAACGTCGGAAGACATGCCAGGCCAGTATACCCGAGTACGAAGAAGACCGGACATACGAGAAACTCCAAGGTGACCGGAGCGATCGTGGTAGGCAAAGAGGTAGCGAGACCGCAACGAGGGCGGAACATAGAGCACTAGCGAGTCCGGGTCGGTGGAGTCAGGAACGGTGCGATAGTAGACGAGCCCATCGTGAACGACGAAACGGCGAAACATCTTGGATTGCTGAGCGGAAACGGGAGCGGGAGCGACAGGACTGGAACACGAATCATCGTCGGCAACGGGGCCTGAGGCGGCGGCCGGCGGAGGCGACCCTTGGCCTGATGGCTCGTGGTTGGCCGTCTCTCCTGAGCCTAGGAGTGGCTCTACGAACGGATCTTCCGCCAGGGCCGCTTTCATCTCTGCGGAAGTCGGCGTACCCGGAGCCAAATAACTGGACTGGATGGCGGGCCCGGAATCGGAGGCTCGACGACGAGATCGGTCCAAGGCTTGAAGCCCTCGCGCCGTAGCTACGGAGCGCGTGATGGCAGCCACCGGATGAGACCGTTCATGCTCGGCTAGAGACTCTGAGCCAGGCTCACGTACCGCTAACGACGCTGGGCCGGCGAGTGGTTCGTCTTCGTGTTCCGGCTCCAGGGATGCTAGCCGGGAGAGCCCGTCAGCATCCTGATGAACAGCTCCTGGTTTATGTTCGACATCGAACCGGTACTCAGCCAACTTGAGAGCCCACCGAGTCAGCCGAGAGGCTGGCCCACCGGCTACTTGATCCTTCATGGTATGCAGCCATCGCAGCGTGGAGTGGTCGACGACTAACTTGAACCGACGCCCCCAAAGGTAGGGTCGCCAATTTCGGATTGATTCCAGGGCAGCCAAGAGCTCAATCTCGGTCACCGTCCAATGGCGTTCGGCCGAGGTGAGACTGCGAGCGCAGTACCCAACGACTCGTTCACGGTTATCGTCTCCTAGCTGCGAGAGGATGCCGGCGATACCCAACTTGCTAGCCCCATCGGTCTTGACGATGAAGGGCCGATCATCCCTGGGTGGAGTCAAGACGGGCTCCGAGGTGATCGCTGTCTTGAGCTCTTGGATAGCTCGGCGACACTCCTCGGACTGGGACTCCTTTGCCACGTCGCAGCCCTTCCGCGTGAGGGCAGTGAGAGGAGCAGCCTTAGCGGCGAATTGGCGAATGAATCGACGATAGTAGGAGCAAAGGCCGAGGAAAGATCGAACCGCTTCCAAGGAGTTGATGGATGACGGGTCGATGTCGGCGACAGCTGCGACCTTCTTCGGGTCCATCTTGAGACCTTCCCTCGAGACAACGTGACCGAGGTACTCCGTAGAGGTGGCAAAGAAGACACACTTGGACATCTTGCAGGTCAGGCCGGCCCACTCTAGCCGCTCGAGAACTAGGTCTAGCCGGTGAAGCATTTGCTCGAACGAAGCCTGTGCCCTGGCCTCTTCGGAAGGTCCCACGCCCGTTGACCAGATGCCCACATCATCGAGGTAAGGCATGCAGATCTCCCACGCTAGCGCACCGAGAACGATGTCCATCAAGCGGCACATGTAGGAGGGACCTGATTGGATGCCGAACGGTAGAAAGTTGAACTCGTATTTGCCGCGGTGGGTAGTGAAAGCGGTGATATGTTTGTGCGACTCTTTGATCGGGATGCCCCAAAAACCAGAGGCTAAATCGAGAGTACATAAAAAGAGAGAACTGAGCGGCCCTTGGCCGGACGCTAGCCTATCAATAGCCTCTACAATGAGGGGTAGAGGGCTATCCTCGACGCGTAGCTTGGCGTTAGTGTCGCGGTAGTCCACGCAGAATCGAACGGAGCCATCTTTCTTGCTGACCAGGACTACTCGGGAAGCCCAAGCCGAATTTGACTTGCGAATAATGCCGGCGGCTTCCATCTTGGCTACCTCCTCTTCTATGATGAGCTCGCCTGCGCGGCCCACTCTAGACGGAGCATGCCGGTGAGGAACAGCGCCGGGGTTGAGTGGCAACTCCACCTCGAGAACGTGCGTATGGTTTGGAGCCCCCGGGTGCAACGCGAAAGCTTTGATGCGCCGGGCCAAGAGTTGGCGTACTTCTTCTCGTTGATCGTCGGAAAGAAGCCGGTCTGGATCGATGGTGGCTGAGTCGAGTAGGGCTCGTTGCTCCTCGCTCAGCGCGGTGACAGGGTCACAATCCCCCTCGCTTCCAGTCGGAGTCCAGCCCCGGTGCAACTTGAAGCGCACCTGGAGCGAAGCTATCGGATGCAGAGACGGCAGGGTCAGCGCATTGACCCCGGTGTGGACGATCGTCACCGCGATGCGATGATCGTCCGTGGGCGTGACCACCGTGGGCATTACGAGAGGGGACGAATCGAGAGCCTCGCGGTTTGGTAGGCGGTCGACCAGCATCGCGCAGTCCGAATGATCTCGGAGAGCCAGCGGAACCCTGACCCAGATGGTTGCGCGGTGGAAGGCAGGAATCGTCACCGCTTGCTCCGTGTAGAGAAGATATTCGGACGAGGTAGACGCCGGAGCTTTGGCCGCAAACTCGTCGGCAGACTCAAAGAGAGGTGTATAGAGTGGCTGTCTAGCATCAGCAGCAGCCTCACCCTCCGATCCGGCCGGGATCTCTCGTGTTGCCGTCGACCTCTCCAGAAAGTCGACAGTCAGCGGCTGACCGGGTGACATCGAGATAGCTCCGACGAAGCCGGCGTCCGCGACTGGGGGCGGCGCCGTGGAAACTCTGACTACACATTCGGAAAGGACTCTTGAAGAGTCTTCTGAATCGCCAGAGGCCGGACGGAGGCGGAGGCTTCCTTCCGAGCTCGCGGCGTCGAGAGAAATGGTAGCGGAGTGGGCGGCCAAAAAATCGTTCCCGAGCAGAAGCATCGCGTTTCCTTCGATGACCGCGAACGAATGACGGAAGAGGCGACCGGACAAGGAGAAGACGAGGCTAGCCCGGCCCCTAGTGATGAGAGGAAGGCCGTCCGGCCCATGTAGGTTGGGGACGGTAGCGTCCGATACGCGTTCGACGCAAGCGTCTTCAGGTAGTCGATCGAGAAGAGCAGTGGTGATTACTGACGGGCCCGCTCCAGTGTCAGCCAGGGTGCTGTTCACCGTGAGGGCAACGTCCGGGAGAACGAACCCTTGAGCTGCGCGGTCGCCATCGGCACGGCAGACCACGAGATCGCGGACATAGAGGCAGTGACGAGGGTAGAGCGGCGGCGGCGTGTCCGCGATAGATTCTACTGGAAGCGAGGTTCCGGCTCCGGGTGACAGGGTGGTTGGATTGGAGGCTAGCCTGGACGGAGAAGATTCATCGACGTGGGGCACTCGCTCGATAGCGGCGGCTACCGTCTGCGGCACGAATGGTATCGAGGAGCGTGGGGATGCCTTTGCTGAACTAGAGGGGTTAGGCACGCCATCATAGCCTAGCCCTCGACGGTCCGTCGGATGCCGAGGTTGATCCACTTGGCGTGACCATTCCTTCTCCAGGGACTTCTGCAAGTCTGTCTTCGGAAGCTTCGACAACTCGGAAAAACCGGCCGCACTGAGGCCTCTAGCGGCAGCCCCATCGCAATACAGTGCCCGTGGAGTATCCTCTCCTTCGGCGGCGTCGGAGGGCTTGGTCTCGAGGGTCTGCATGCTCCGGTGTTCTGGCATCTCGGGCGTGTCATCTTCTCCCGAGTCGGGCCCAACATCCCAGGTTTCGAGTGGCCTTTCGGCTACGAACGAATTGGTCAGTTCGGCCACTCCCTCGTCGCCAGCCGTGAAGGAGGCGCTCGGAGATAGTGCATTGATGCCTTGGGGGCCCAGTCGAGACAAGATGGAAGGTTCCGACGGCTCCGCAGCTGCCGCTTGCTCAGCGATTTCTTGGGCGATGGAAGGCGTGACATCCTGCCACCGATGGACCCCCGAAATTACATCACGATCGAAGACCTGCCACTTGCTGCGGCGCTTCTTCACCGTGTTTGGAGGGCCTGGCGTTGTAGAGCGGTCCTTTATGGGCCACTCCCACGGCAGGAAGCGGTCTCCTTCCGCCTCGGCCTCGTCTTGCGATACGTTTGTTTCCGAGTCCTCCTGATGAAGCAGGCGAGAAGCATCGGCAACGGGGCCTGCGTCCGGGATCACGACAACCGAATCAGACACTGGCGAACCGCTGGGAGGCGTGAGGTGAGAGCTAGAAGCTGCTTCGCCTCTCCCCTCCATGAAGCGAGCCAGAGCCGTCCTCGGCTCAGCCAGCTCGAAACCGGTCGAGCAAAGCGAAGGGCGTTCTCTCAAGCTGGCAGCTGCTTGGGAAATTGCCCAGTCCACCGTGAAGTCGAGCGAACGCGACGCCTTGGCTTCGCGCGCATAACGGCGCAAGACCGGCATCCACTGGGCCGCCATTGCACCGGCAATGCCCACATAGGTGCGGCTGCGAAGGGCGCCACGGTGGGGCGACGGCGATAGATCCGCCATAGCAGATAGACGTCCCTCGACAATCTTCGAAGGCTGCAAGGACGGGAGTGAAGCCGTCAGGTACAGGCCAGTTGCTTTTTGATGGCCCGTGCCGTGCTGCCACGGCTGCACAAACTGCCGCGGTCGCAACCCCCCGACTAAGGCGGAGGCTTCCGCGTGCATTCGAGGATTTTCGACGGCAACGAAAGGCGCGTCGGCGCTTGCCATGGCGAGGAAGACTCTAGCGGCGGATTCGAGAGCCTGGCGTCGTCCCGGCTCCCGATCGAGCCACTGGCAACTCACCGCCGACAAATACGTGCACGGCGGATGCGCGACCACGAGGTCCCAACCGAGGTTTTGAATGTGAAGAGCATCTCCGCAGAAGTGGGGAATGTAGTCGATCTCCGACGGTCGTAGATCGCACGTCGCGACGTGCGCTCCGGCGAGTAGGAACATCGAAGACACGACCCCGCTAGCTTCACCGACGACTAGAACACGGGGTGGAGGAATCCCCTCGGCCGCGTCGAGCGTAACGGCGTCGTGGATCGCCGCTAACTCAGCGCAAAGCTCGTCAAAATGCGTCGGCAGTACGGCAGAGGGTGATGAATGAGTGCTCGCGTGCGGCCGCCGCAAGGCTAGAGCAGCTTCGGCGAGATGGCGGGGCAAGATGACGGAGGAACCGCTAGCCCGGGCACGGGAGGCGGCTAACATTTGGAGCTCGCGGGTAGGGGCGCGGGCAGCTTCAGTAGACTTGGCGGCCGGGGAACAACCAACCACGGCGATCCGGTGGATGGCCTCGCAGTAGAATTCAGGGGAGGGGTCGTCGCCCTGAAGTTTCGGTGGCTAGACCTGAAGGGGTTGGCCCCGCGGGCGATCCCTGGAACGGGATCCTCCGGAGAGCCGAGAGAAAGAGGAGACGCCGGCGTCCGTGTGGGCGCGACGAGAGATCGTAATCGACGCCACTGCGTCTCCCGAGTCTGGGGTGGCCACGGCGTGAGCGCGGAAAGCCGCAGCTCCCTTGGAACCTTCAACTTCATTGACTCCGGAAGCCGACCCTTCCGGGTCGGGAACCAGGTCGGAAACGAGAACAGGTGCAACTTCGAGACGAGAGAATGAACACGATGACGGAGAAATATAACGAACCGGGAGAGAGGTGAGGAGAGAGAGGACTAGTCTCTCGCCTCAACTGCACGAGAACCTACGGTAGACAACGACAATTCGTCGCAGAGCGGCTCCGGCTATGGCCCTTGGGAGAGAGGTCTCCAGTGGGGTCCCGCCGGGAAAGAGCAGAAACAGGTAAAGCAGCAAAACGTT
>CM030942.1:2592930-2631224 GCA_018136815.1 Isochrysis galbana | reverse complement strand
TGGCGATGCCCGAGGGAGAGTCTGGAGTGGGCTCAACAGAGACAACGAGAGAGCGATTGAAGGCGGGGTAGAGTAGGGCTCCGAGGAGAGTGAGGAGGGTGGCTGTGAGGCCGACAGCGAGCCGAGGCACGCGGCCGTGGAGACGAGCCACGTAGGCCTCGACGAGGAGGGGCATGGTGTGCCTTGCCTGGGGGAAGGGGAAGGGAGAGGACGAGGGAGAGGGAGAGGGAGAGGGAGAGGGAGAGGGAGAGGGAGAGGGAGAGGGAGAGGGAGAGGGAGAGATGGGGAGAGGAGGGAAGATGAGAGGGAGGGAGACGGGGGATGGAGGGAGAGGGGGAGAGAAAGAGAGGGAGAGCGAGATGGACAGAGAGGAAGCAGCCAGGGGGCCGGGAGAGAGAGAGCGAGGAGGGTCTATATCCAGGGCTTTCCCTCACTCGCCTCTAGAATAGTGTGCCTCTCTTCTCTCTCTTTCCATCGCTCTCTTTCTCTTTTCTTTACCCCTCTCTCACGCTCCCTTCTCCCTTCTCTCTCGCGCTCTCTCTCTCCGAGAGAGATAGATAGATAGGGGCTCTAGATAGATAGACAGATAGAGATAGAGAGAGAGAGAGAGAGAGAGAGAGAGAGAGAGAGAGAGAGAGAGAGAGAGACAGAGAGAGAGAGAGAGAGAGAGAGAGAGAGAGGCAAGGAAGAGAGAGCAAAACAGAAGTAAGGAGGGGGAAAATCAAGAAACTTCTCTCTTGCTCCTCCCTCCCTACTTCAGACGCCTCGCTTCTCTCCTCTTCTCCTTTCTCATCTTCTCTGTACTACTCTATTAATACTTCTGTGGTTCAGCCATATTCTCGTACTCTCGCTTTCTCCTCTTCTGCATTCTCCCCTTCTCTACTTTCTATCATATAATATAAAATTTCTCTGCTCGAGTCGAACTCGTACACTCGTACTCGCTAGCCCGCCGCCGCCAGCTTTCCCTCGTACTACCAGAAAGTAATCCCACTCGAAAGAATAGGAAAAAAAATCTTAAAAAATAACTGCTACTTGCACGGCGCGAGGCAGATTGCTAGTTCTATCCCTAACTTTGGCCCAGGCCAGAGTTTCGTTTCGGACCCGCGACCCGCCCAAGCCCAAATTTCGTTTCGAAATTTCGCACGCATTTCACTAAGTTCTAAGTTTCGGGCCCGCTCCACCCAAATCTCGGGGGTGTTTTGCTTTGCTCTCGGTTATAATGGCGTTAGCGCGCTCCGCGCGCATCGATGTACGCACCTAACTAACATTATACAGTATTCGCGTACGTGCTATACGCTACACTAACTATATACAACTCATACGTCATACGTCATACGGACGCAAAAAAATTTTCTTAAAAATCTCCGCTACATGTGCGGCGTGAGGCAGAGTGCTAAGGAACCTCCCTACTACCCGACCCTAACCCCTTTCACCCCCCCCCCCCCTTCCCCAGTTCTCTCTTTAAACGGACGCAATCAATAGTAAGTGCTTCGTCGCCATTGGCTCAGTGAAGCCGCCGATATTCCCAGTTATAACTACTACTAATTTTTATTTAGAGGGCGTCATGCGCATGCTGTGCATGCGGGGGGGAGGCGACGGGGGGGGGAGGGCGCTTCGTTCGGGGCTGTCGCATTCGCGATGTCTCAGAGGCAAAAAGAAATAACAGTAAACAGTAAAAAGAAACAGAGGAAGAAAGAAGAAGAAAAGTGAAAAAGAAGAGACAAAAACCCAGAGTATATAGGGCGGTTCTCAGCCCTTCCCATCGGCCCTATGGCTACGTAAACTCTCGCGTGGCATAGTGGTTCAACCCACCGCCTCCACCAACCTTTTGCTCTGGGTCGCGAGTTCGAGTCCGGACGGAGCGCTCTGCAGTTCGAGCCCCGCTCCTTCTCCTCTCCGCTCTTCTTCTACAGTTAAATTCCGCACTCTTCTTCTACCATTAAAATTCCACGCTCTTCTTCTACGGTAAAAATCCTGCCTCTTCCTACTGTTAAAATATCCTGCCTTCCTACCGTTAAAATTCTGCACTCCGTCTACCGTTAAAATCCTGCCTCCGTCGCCTTGCCAAGACATTTCCTCTGCCTTCCTGCCGGCTTCCTTGCCAGTTCCTTCCGCCCCGGTTTCCCGCTTGTCTGCAAATCGGTTTCACCGCATTACGACCAAGCTTAGTGGGGAAACTCCTCGTCCAGTTCCGTTACCCGAAAATCTCGTTCATCTCGCCGGGCCCCAGGGCCATCTCGTTCATCTCGTCGGGCCCCAGGGCCATCTCGTTCATCTCGTCGGGCCATCAAGGCCATCTCGTTACATCTCGTTCACCTCGTTACAATCCAAGCTGCGGCTTTGATTTCCACAATTTAGAGACATAAGGATTCCGCTTGCAGAAGGCTCGCGAGGACGCTCGTGATTAAGTCGGGGGGTGTCGCATTCGCGATGTCTCAGAGGCAAAAAGAAATAACAGTAAACAGTAAAAAGAAACAGAGGAAGAAAGAAGAAGAAAAGTGAAAAAGAAGAGACAAAAACCCAGAGTATATAGGGCGGTTCTCAGCCCTTCCCATCGGCCCTATGGCTACGTAAACTCTCGCGTGGCATAGTGGTTCAACCCACCGCCTCCACCAACCTTTTGCTCTGGGTCGCGAGTTCGAGTCCGGACGGAGCGCTCTGCAGTTCGAGCCCCGCTCCTTCTCCTCTCCGCTCTTCTTCTACAGTTAAATTCCGCACTCTTCTTCTACCATTAAAATTCCACGCTCTTCTTCTACGGTAAAAATCCTGCCTCTTCCTACTGTTAAAATATCCTGCCTTCCTACCGTTAAAATTCTGCACTCCGTCTACCGTTAAAATCCTGCCTCCGTCGCCTTGCCAAGACATTTCCTCTGCCTTCCTGCCGGCTTCCTTGCCAGTTCCTTCCGCCCCGGTTTCCCGCTTGTCTGCAAATCGGTTTCACCGCATTACGACCAAGCTTAGTGGGGAAACTCCTCGTCCAGTTCCGTTACCCGAAAATCTCGTTCATCTCGCCGGGCCCCAGGGCCATCTCGTTCATCTCGTCGGGCCCCAGGGCCATCTCGTTCATCTCGTCGGGCCATCAAGGCCATCTCGTTACATCTCGTTCACCTCGTTACAATCCAAGCTGAGGCGTTGATTTCCACAGGGGCCCAAATTTCGCTTCGGCGCTATGCGCCGTTCTTCAGCGCCTCGCTAGGGACCCGCGTGTTCGAATACTTCCGGGAGTTGGTCGAGGTATTGTGCGCAGTCTTCCTTCGTGTATGGTGTGTCGGGTCCCCGTGGATTTTTGCATATGGCGTCGCCCCAAGTCCTTGTGTGTCGGCTTCGACGCTTTCTACGCAGTTGAAGTCTCCCCCCATCAGCGTTGGCGTGGTGGGTGTTGCGGTGGGTGCAACCGCAGACGACACGCGTCTCATCTCCTGCAAACAACGGCAATCAACGAAGAAAGAGAAACAATCTGCAATAACAACAACGAAAGGGAGGGAATGATTAATTAATTAATTTCTTAATAGTCTCACCGCACACGCGGCCGTGGACCCTCTACTTTCTACTCACGCAGCAAAACTTTCTACACCCCCACTCCGCCGGCCCTTTCCCCCCCGCCATCAGGCGACTCCCCCCGTGCACTACTAGGGGGATAGGGGAAAAGGGCTTTGATCTGGTCGGTGGCCCGCGCCCCCCCCCGGTGATCCGTTCTCCTCTTCTCCTCCTATGCCTACCGGGCTGGCGGCGTCCTCAGTCCCGAATTCTCTTGTGAACAGGTGCGGGACTTACATATTTTTTGGTGGGCGGAGCTCTTGCTCCGCCCACCCCATTCTCCGCGCTCCCTCTCCTCTCTCCTGCGGCACGCGCGATGGCGTGCCTGCGCCAGGCCTGCAGCTGCTTGCTGGCGACCCCTGGAGGCTCCTGGAGGCCAGCTCAGGGGGCAGAGGAGGCTGGGGCTGGGCCCTGGCCTCCCCTGCCTCTCCCTCGCTGGCGCTCCTGAGCCTCTGGGGCCCCCAGTCTGCACCTGTCTGCCTGTCGAACAGGGGGGGAGGGGGGGTTGGAGCGATGGGCTGGCCACGAGGGGCCAGGACGAGCGATCCAGGCGTGCCTGTCAGTGGGAGAGTGGGTCAGCAGGGCAGTGGCCTCCTGGCAAGCCATCAGGCATGCCAGGAGGATGGGTGGTTCCTCCCCCACGGCAGGGGAGGAGTGGAGAGAGAGGGGGGCTCGTGGCCCCCCATGGGCGAACCAAGTATAAACTTAGTTCTCGAAAGGGAGGGAATGATTCCGCGAAGACACGCGAGATGCAGTGAGGTACGATCTCCGACAACTCTATTATTAGAGTGGGGGAGAGAAGTCACATAGGAGGGAGGGGAGGAAAGACAGCGGACGGAGCGTCGAGCGACAGCAGCGAGCGAGCGAGCGACAGAGTCATGATGAGCGAGAAGGAGATCGACATCCGCCACACCGAGCTCCGGAAGTACTTCTTGGAGGCGCGCAATGGCTACACGACGAAGGGGGGCGAGAGGCGGTCAATGTCGCCGTGGGAGCACGTCCCAAGCGAGGTCGACGCTCGCCGTGCTGAACAAGAGCGGCGGGTTCAACGGGCAATCAAGATGGCCAAGATGATGAAGAGCCCCCATGGGTCAGGGCGGGGTGATGAGTGAGACGGGCATGTGCACCATGCGCATGTGCGGGCTTGTGCGCATTGTGATGGTCGTCGAGATGTGTGGCGGGGGCGTGCGGGTGAGTGAGGGATGTCTTCAAACTGTGAAATCAAGCTCGTGCTTGATCGTGGGGCAAGTCTCAGCGGGGCTAGGGCATGAGTGAAGAGAAGTCTTGAGAGAGCGGGGGAAAGGGCGCGCTACATCGCGACGACGGCCCACGAGACACCACCCCACATCACTCACTCACCAACAAGAAAACTCCGAAAACTAACGCAACATCGCGCATCACAAACAAATCAACGAAACAAGTAAGGACGAACGAACAAATGCGGCGTGCAATGCGGCGGAGCTTCGAGGCAACTCGTTGGCAAAAACAAAACTCACTCAATTTTCTCACACACTACACATTGATAGAAGCACCGCATCCGCCTAGAGTATATAAAATACTCTGGATGCGACAGAGAGAAGACAAAAGACAGTCATGGAACATTTGATGACATCGAGAGAAAGTAAGAGAAGAGGCGTTATACCAATCGACGAGACCTTGAGGCTTAAAATAACAGGTCGTTTGCCTTCATTTGGTACCCCTCGTTTCCAAATACGCGATGCGGGGCCACCACGAGGGAGTCCCAGTCCTAGGGGTGGGAGGGCGAGGGAGGGTGAAGGCGCGGGGGCGGCCCCAGTCTCGGCCGCGTCACAGGTACCCCTCCTGCCCCTGCGCCCTGTCCCTGCGCCCCTGCTCTCCCTCTTTGTCGACCCCACCTCTCCCTCCGCCCCCTCGACTCCGGAGTGCTCCTGGAATGTGATTCCCGCCCGAGGTCGTATGCCTTCGTTTGGTACCCCTCGTTTCCAAATACGCTCCCGGTACCAAAAAATCTTCTAGTATTTGAGTAAAGGCAGACACCCACCTCACAGTGCTCAACCATGTCTACAAATGGAAGGGCGCCTGCTGATATAGTACTGAAGCGATTGGAATGGATCAAAAAAAAGTCTGAAGGCAAGCCGCCTACCCACATGTTAGAAGTAAAAGTCTGTCATCGTAGGGAATACGACAAGTCAGGGCAAGCAAAATTTCGAAACGAAATTTGGGTGGGTCTGAAACGAAATTCTCGCTGGAGCCAATATAAGATTCTCCCTAATATACCCATTTCCAGTGTAATGTAATAGCCTAAAAATCGTGTGATTAAACCTCAATCTTGACTTAGTGAATTTTCACCCTTAGAATTTAAAAGGCGTGTTTGACCGCCCTAAACCCTAAATATAGACTAACCTAGGGCCACACCGGTCTCCAGATACCCCGATAGAGTCGCACACACGGAAACGTGAGACAAGGGCGGCTAGCGACGGACGAAGCGGTTCACTCTCGGGGGTGCTGTTGGCTGTTGGCGATCGGGAATAAAATTTCCCCCCGATAGCTATCGGGGGGGGGTTGGCTCCTGGGGGGAAACATACAGATATACAGATACAGCCGGGGGGTGAACCCTTAGGCACGCGACAGAGGGGAAACGAAGTTTGGCGAAGGCGCGAACCAAAAATAGTTTCTTGCCACTGTTGGCGAGGGGAGTGGGGGGGGGGGGGGGACAGCAACTATCGACTAGAGGGAATCTACCTCGGCAGTCTTTACGTTAGTTCCCCTGTTCTTTGGAGAGGGAGAGGTCCCCCCCCCCCCCCCCCTGTTCTTTGAGAGGGGGGGTCTAGGAGTATAATAGATGGGTCGAGTCTCTAGAGGAAAAGAAGAAGGGGAAAGGAGGGAGGGATCTTTTCAAGGGAGAGAGAGACAGGCATATATATGTATGTTTGTGCCTTTGAGAGAGAGAGAGAAGGAGAGGGGAAAAGAAAGAGAGGCGCACGACACATCTCTCTCAGAAGTACACGAGAGAGATAAAGGAGAGGGGAATCATAGAAAGAGAGGCGGGCAGTTCGTGAATAAATGAGGTTTGCCACGAATAAACCGACCCACAAGTGCGTCGGGACAGACAGCAGCACGATCTTCTCCCTTCTAGAGAGAGAGAGAGAAAGGGAGGGAGGGAGGGAGGGAGAGAGAGAGGGAGAGAGAGGGGGGAGGGGAAGAGGGGCAGGAGGATGCTGTCCCTCCTCTGCGGTGTGCTGGGCATCGCGATGGCTCCTCCCCTCGCACTGCGACAAGGGTTCTCCGAGGGAGGGGGAATAGAACTAGAGAGAGAAAGAGAAAGAGGGAGGAGGGAGGCCGAGGAGAGCGCTGTCTCTGCCGCTCCCCTCTCTCCGCTCCCCCCTCCCCCCCTCCCATTTCCCCTTCCAGTGGCGCGGGCGGCCGCTCCCGCGATGGAGCTCTCGCCAGCTCTTGAGCTGCTCGACGAGTGGTTGAGCTCTGCGCCATACGCCTCGGCCTTCACCATCACTGCCATCAAGGCGACGGCCTCTGACCTCATTGCCCAGACCAGAGAGCAGAGCGTAGAGCAGGCAGGGCGATCGGCGGAGGGCGGGGGTGGGACGCGCCGCGCGCACCGTCGGACAGCCCTCTCCGTCTCGCCGCGCACGCTCGCGACGCTCCCCGCGCTCCTGGAGCTTCCAGATATCGTCTGGCGACGCACGACCGCCTTCTTCTTATACGGAGGGCTGTACCAGGGCGCCACGCAGTACTACCTCTTCAACGAGTGCTTTCCCCGCTGGTTCGGCACAAGCGATGATCTTGCCACGCTAGCAACTAAGGTGCTCTTCGACCAACTCGTACTCACACCCTTCCTCTGCCTACCTGTCGCCTACCTTATCAAGGCGATCGCCTTTGCCGAGTCGCCGGCCGAAGGCCTCCGCAGGTACATTGCCGACGTCAAAGAGGATCTGCTTATCAAGTATTGGTTGATCTGGACGCCGGCACAGTGCTTTACCTTCGGCGTCGTGCCGCCCCAATACCGCATCGCATTTATCGCCCTCGTCTCCTTCTTTTGGCTCATTATCTTGAGCACAATCTCCGCGCGCGATGACGCGGCGCTGAGCTAGGAGCAGCCACTCCTTCCCCGGGCGACGAGCGCCACTCTTGGCGGGTGCTCCTATCAGCGTGCGCGCACCGTCACGCAGCCATTTCTCCCGCCATCCCCCCCCTGCCCCTGCTGAGTCTGCCGCGTAGCCGGGCCCGCTATTTCGACCCCGCGTGCAGCGTGCTGATTGGTGGTTGGCCGCATGCCATCACACTTGGACGGGCCGCGCCCTTGGTGGCCGCTCGCCGCTTGTGTCTATCGCCGTGCGCTCCGACGCGCCGCTCCTTGGGCGGCCCCCTCTGCCTCGTCCCCCATCCACACATCGAGTTTGGTTTGCGTCGGAGCTTTTACTCGCAGTGCTTTCGGCATGGGCGATGCTGCGAGGCCCTTCCACCTTGTGGCATGGCTTCTTGATGGCAATCCTTTCGCGTACGCGCATCCCCATCCCATAGTACACGGACACTGTGCGGCGCACCTTTATAACATCTGATGTGCTTCGCGGCCAGATCTCACTCTGCGGTGGCTTGCGTCGACTCCTTGTAGCTGCACACCGCAGCTTGGACATATGTACAATTCGACTATCTTGATGTACGGAACTGTTGGGGGTTATCACATGTGTTGGAGCAGCCGATGGTGGCATTCAATGCATGCAGATGTCGGCCGCGCCGATTACACTTCAGCAACAGCAACGATTGCCTGAAAACATCGAAGCCCCCCTTCACAGTAGGGAAGCCCGTTACTCATCTTCCCATGTGTGCGCGCCCCTTTCGCCCACACCTAGTCTAGGCTGTACATCCCGGTCTTTGACGCAGCTCCAACGTCTTCCATGCATGATCGTCAGCTTGTGCTCCTACACTTTGCTGCCGCCCTACCCTTCTCTTCGGTATTTGCTTCTTCTACTCAGCCGCCTCTCGTCTGTCGGCGTGTGTTTGCGCTTCTATTGTTAGGGCAACTACGCAATGGTGCGGTGTATCGCCTCGCCTTTTGACCGGTGGCCCTCGCGCCATCCATGCGCGCGCACGAGCTGTGGCTCTCGTTGGTTGGCACCCGCACCAGGCATGTAAAGGATGGCTGGCAACGCTATCTGCTATCTCTCTATGCGCCTATTATTTTTAGCTTTATTGAGAAAAAACTATTGTTATAGTTTGAACTATGGAGCGTGCCGCGACCGCTCCCGAGCCTCAGGCGACCCTCGCCACTGCGCCCCACCTGGGACGCCCCACGCCGCCCGAGGCGGCTCGTCAGAAAGCACTCTCAAAGCCCATCCAGCCCATCCAAACCACACCCGCGCGAGCGCGCGGGGTGGCGAGCACTGGCACCGAACAGGTTGCCACCATGGCTCCGCGCATCATGCAGGGGGTCGTTGAGACCCCCTCCAACAGTGGGAAACCCTCCCACCCCAAGAGCACCTCATGTGGGAGGGCAGTTCAGCTGCCCTCCCCATGGTGGAAACCTCTACCATCAGTGCACCCAACATGGGAGGGCACTTCACAACCATCAATCTTCCACAGAGAGCACTCAATGCCTCTGTTTTCCAACATGTTGACACACTTCTCATCTTCACCCCACTCTTGTGGGCCACAAGTACCTACAACTCAGTGCCCTGCCTTGGGCCCTCTTTCAACACTTGACTCCCTCTCCCACTCCCCCTTCACACTACAACCAACCTAAACAACACGAACCCCCTCGCCTTGTGTTTCAAGCACCAAAAATTTGAACTCAAGACACATGTTGATACACTTCTCGTCTTCGCCCCACTCTTGTGGGCCACAAGTACCTACAACTCAGTGCCCTGCCTTGGGCCCTCTTTCAACGCTTCACTTCCTTTCCCACTCCCTCTTCCATCTACAACCAACCCAAGAAGCACAAACCCCCTCGTCCTCTGTTTCAAGCACCAAAAATTTCGACTCAAGACAAGAGGGAGGACATGTCTTGAGGCGGCGTCGCTGCCCATGCCTAGCGCAAGGGTATAGCGCCGCCACTCAGACATCTCCTTCCCCACAGCTCCTCTTTGAGGAGTTGCTCCTCACCCTCCCATTAGGCCCCCTTGCCTGCGAGACCAATACAGGATCCTGGCGTGGGGGGCTGTCTGAGTGTGGAGGGAGGGGCGCTCCGGCTAGCGCAGGTAGAAGGCTAGTGAAGAGCTGGGTGGCACAAGGGGGGCAGTGTGCTTGCGCTTGCCGCGGCAGGGAGTCCTGTCATGAGTGAGCGCTAGTCCCATTCCTTTGCCGCTTCGCGATCCATAAAAATTTGCTAAAAATAAAAAAAATATTATTTTTAGCTTTATTGAACAAAGTACAAGCCTGAGGCCCGAGGCAGCGGCGTAGCGCGGAGCGGGGCGCCACGAGCATGAGGCGCGTCTCCCAATGTTACATCCCTATGAACTAAGTATAATATTAGTTGTCGACCGAGGGAGGCGAGAGCATGTCGTCGGTCTCGCCGAGTGCAAAGGTTTGCGCAAGCGCACCCTAGTAGTGCACGGAGGGAGCCGCTTGATGGCGGGAGGGGGGAAGGGCTGGCGGGGAGTGGGGATGTAGAAAGTACACTACGTGTAGGTAGTGGTTCCATTCGCCGCGAGTGCGGTAAGAATATTATGAAGTTTCGGCTCCGGTGGCTCGGAGCGAGTGGCCGCAGCGGAACGTTATGACGGTAGGGTGAGTGCGAGCTTCAACGTGCTGCTGCCCAAACTCTCAATTGTTTTACTGAGTGTGGCAAGTACTCTAACACAAGATCTTAAAGATCAGCGGTGTCCTCAACCACTCCAACGCGAACACGACGACAGCCGGCCTCACACACGACGGATCGCATCTACCCTAGCATGCGAGCAGACCGGACAGCAACTGCAAACTCGGAGGGCGTCAGATGATCCACAACGGCACGGCCCACGCTCGTGTGTTCGCGCAGGGCGATCAAGTCGCCCAAACGACAAGCCGCACCATAGCGGCGCGCGACATGCCCCAGATGCACCTCCTTCACGCCACAGACGCAGCCATCGCGGCCACATGTCCCAAGAGTGCCAGAGGGTAGAGCATGCGAGAAGTTTACCTGCGAGAGGCAGAAATGGCTCAGTTGAGGTGCTCGGAGTGCGGCCACTCGTGCGGAACTCGCGAGCGCACGCTCTTCATGGATGAGGCGCTAGGACAATGGCGGAGCACTTACTTGAGCGGAACGAACTTGGACGAGGAGGTAGCACCAATACCGGGCCGTCCGTGGCGCACAGGCTTATACGTCATGGAGAACTGGCCAAGGTACATGCCGACCATGTCAGCCTTGACCTCAACCGTGGTGAACACCTTGCCCTGGTGGACACCGATGATGGACCCAATCATCTCGGGGATGATGATCATGTCGCGCAGATGCGTCTTCACAACGTCAGGCTTGTCGTGCGGGCCGCAGTCCTTCTTCGCCTTGACAAGCTTCTTCTTCAGCTGCTTGACGGGGCGCTTGAGGAGCAGGCCGCGCGAGAACCTCCGACGCGCGCGCGCATGGAGGATGTCCATTAGCTGCTCGGTCGAGAGGTCGAGCAACGCATCCAGGTCAATACCACGGAATGAGAACTTGCGGAAGGTCCGCTTCTTCTTGAGCTCGGCCGCGCGCTCTTCGTCGTCCGCCTGCAGGGCACGCAGGCAAGGAGGGTGAACGGACGGGCTGTCGAACGTCCCTCGCCCCGCTGGTTTCAGTCGGCCGCCCGGCCTCCCGGCCGTTCTCGTGACCCAGTGTAGAGCAGAGGAAGCAGACCCCACACAGAGCCACTCAGACAGTGTATGGTCCACGGAGGCTGAACGGTCAGCGCCAATCCGTGCCCATGGGCCGACTCACGGCTGAGCTCATGCGCGATGCAAGCGTAGATCACGGCAGAGTAGCGCGACAGCCCCCTCTCCCCGCTCACTCGAGCCTCCCCTCCCTCATGGACCCCCTGTTCCTCTGCCCCGCCCCCCCCCCCCCCCCTTCACGCGCCGCGCACCATGGCTGCGAGAGAGAGAGTGGGGGAAGACGGCGAGAGAGAGAGAGGGAGACGGAGAGAGAGAGAGAGAGAGAGAGAGAGAGAGAAGAGAGAGAGAAGAGAGAGAGAGAGAGAAGAGAGAGAGAGAGAGAAGAGAGAGAGAGAGAGAGAGAGAGAGAGAGAGAGAGAGAGAGAGAGAGCGTGGCCCCCCCCCCCCCGCCCCCCCCCCCCGCGCCGCTCTTCTTCGAGCAAACCACGTGCCGCGATCCCCTCCCCCGCCGGTATCTTTTCTCCGCGCCCGCGCTCTCTCTCTGCCCCTCGTCTCCCCCCTCCTGGAGACCCTTCTCAACTAAGCTTATAACTTGGCGTCCACGGGGGAGGGGCACGCTCCTAGAGGTTAACCCTACTACTTCCGTAAAAGCTGTTTTTACGGTGTTGGCACTGCGAGCGGTAGAGCGGTAGGCCCCCTAACACCAATATTTTTGGCTGGAGGGCCTCCTCATAGGCAAGCTAGGACTCCCTAAGCAGCCTGGCACATGAGCATAAGGTTGTGACCACTTTTATGAGGTGCGAAAACGACGAAAATGCAAAAACAGATAAAAATTGAGGAAAACCCCATGCTACTCAAGATGACACCGATGGCACGCAAAGAAACACCGAACATGGTAGTACGCCCCTACTCCATCCCGACAGGCAAGACACCGGTATTGGGGTCGCTTGGGTTTCTCCACAGAGCACCCGCCAACATAACTACAGACGCCCTTTTGGGGTGAGACACGCGGAGAATGCAACTCAGACTGCAATATCTCCTTCTGCACACCTGTTGAGTTGCTACTCGACTGTTTCAGACGGCGCCCCTCGCGATACACTCCTCGCAGATGAGCCACCTCGTCTGTGAGATCCTCATAGTTGTAGGTCGCCACTGAGTGCGGAGCGCACAGAGAATCACGAGCTTCTTCGGCAAAGGACGACACCCACTGTAGTATGAATGTTGCCAGTGCAGTCCCCTCGTACTGCACGATACGCCGTTTGCACGAAGGAAGTGGCAGCAGAGAAAATGTCCTCGGAAGTTTGATGTTCGCCGCGTCCCAACATCGCAGATATCGCTTCTTGCGCTGCTTCGTTTCTTCAGAGTCGCCTGAGTGCACATGAGACGCAGCACACCAGTCCTCCGCCCAGCACGAGTACCGGCGTGCATGAGGAAACACATCGACGAGGTTACGCGAACCAAAGTTGTTGCCTCCCAGCCGCTGTCTTTCCTCATCCGCAATTTCGATGGCAAGCTCGACAAGCTCCTGGTCTGCTTCTAGGTGGGCCTGCAGATCTTTCACGCTCTTCAAGGTGGTGGTAGCGGAAAGTGGAGTAGCCATACACAGAAATGGGGGAGTGGCCAAATCAAGCGGCACGGTGGCTACTGCATGCGGTTCCAACTCATTCAGTAACTGAACCAAAGCGTATCCCACATATCGTGTACCGTCGTGGATTACTCCGCGTCGACGCATTTGTTCTTCCGCAAATCGGTTGAGCAGGTGAACACGCGTGCGTTTCCAAATAAAACCGCTCTCACCTTTGAGATGCAAAATCGTGGCACGCTGGAGTTCGGCAGAAGCATTGTCTCGCATTTGGAAGGGCACTGGAGCGGGAAGCACCCACTCCGCTTCCTGCTTCTCTCGCTCTGATGCACTGTGCAGTGCTCCATGGTAGCGTTTCAAGAAGGCGCGGACGTCATGCTGATTGGACTTTCCATCGAAGGCAGACCATATTTGATCATAGAACGTTTTCCAAGCACTCGATGAAGAAGAGAGCTCGATAGGAAGCTCTTCATCGAGGCGTTGCAGAACATAGTAATTTGCATACAGCCCAACCACCCAGGTATACATCCCAACGTTGTCGGCGGCTTTGCGAAAGAATGGTATCAAACTGTGCAAACGGCGGTTGAAGCCGTTTCGCACACCAGTTGTAACGGTAGACTGAATCACGCACCCGTTCGCCGAGGAGGATGAACGGTTTTCTTTGTGTGAGA
Organism: Isochrysis galbana; assembly: GCA_018136815.1. Lineage (NCBI taxonomy): Eukaryota > Haptophyta > Isochrysidales > Isochrysidaceae > Isochrysis > Isochrysis galbana. Next base: position 2,617,655 of record CM030942.1, on the reverse strand, counting down.
TGGATGCAATTGTGCAGCATGCCAAGCGTGAGCTGCGCGCTGCGCCAGAAGTGGGAAGTGGTCCGTGTTGACGAAGACCAATTTGGGAATCGCTCGGCGCGCGCTCGCCAGGCGCCCGAGCACTTGCAGACCCCACGGCTGCCGGGCGCTGTTTAGTGGGTTGTCAGGGCAAACTTGGGCACCCAAAGCAGGGAGATGATAGGGGAGACTCTCAGGGGGAGGGGGGCGGACCGTGGCGAGGCTTTGGCCGTTGATAATGTGTCGCATTCGCGAATCGACACTCGTTAGGCTTCTCTTCGTCATTCGGTATTTATCGTTATAATTCTCTGCTTTCTCTCGTTCTCGGTCAAAAACTTCGCGTGTACGCCTAGGATCTAGGGTTGTGGAGCGCTCTCTCTCTTTCTCTCGAAAGAGAAGGGAAGTTTCCCCACCTTTCTTCCTCCCGGGCGCCTCGCAAATAGGTTTAATTTGCTATCTCCCCTGCGTTTCTTTATCTGCTTCTGGGGGCAATCAGGTTTAATTTGCGATCTCTTCGTACCTCCCCCTTAAGCATATCGCACTTCTCTCGTCTTATTCGGTAAGTCTCTTGGAATCCTGCGTAGCACGATTGCCCCTCGATTCCGTTATGGTGCGATTCCCGTTCCAGACAAGATCGTCGACAGATCGCCCTTTGATCGTCGTCCGTCGTTGTCTGATCGGAGTGTTTGAGTTTGATTTCAGTCGAGTTATGTGAGAAAGTCGTGGGGCGAGAGTCGGGGTGTTTTCCTGGGTGTCTTTGTCCGTCGTCCTGTCGTCAGTCGTCATTCGTCGCTCTCGCTCTCGTCGCTCTCGCTCGCCTTCCTCTGCTGACGGGCCTCAGCCCGTCAGCGTCTCCGAAGTCGTCTCTTCAGCCGCGCCTGCCGCCGGCTTGCCACCCTCCTCATTGCCCTCAGGCCCTATGGGCCATACCAATTCGTCATAATGAGGCGGCAATGAGGCTAACATTTTCCGTTGTCTTCCCCCCCCCTCCCAAGACTACACGGTAGTCTTTAAGACTACGCGTTTGCGCAACCGATTGGAATGGCCCATAGGGCCTGAGGGCAATGAGGAAGGAGGCAGACCGGCGGCAGGCGCGGCGGAGGAGACGACTTCGGAGACGCTGGCGGGCTGAGGCCCGTCAGCAGAGGAAGGCGGGCAGGCGGGCTTGGGCGAGGGCGAGGACGGCGGCGAAAGCGACATCGAGCGAGCGGCGAGAGGCGAGGGTGAGTGAGAGAAGGGCTGTGTTGGCAGGGGCTGGTGAGGCGAGGCGAGTTTGTAGGGTACGAGTGTTACGAGAGCGAGAGCGACGAGAGCGAGAGCGACGGATGACGACTGACGACAGGACGTCGGACAACGATGCCTCTTCGAACAGTCAAGTATAACGACCTCTCTTTACCGAGTCCTTGTGGTGGTATCGGGGGTCATCGCCAAATCTTGTATTTGTTTTCTGAGTTGTTGGATTGCCTCGTTCGCTGAACGGATTTGTTCTCGACACTGGGCCGATGGGGGGGGGGGGCGCTAGGAGGGAGAAACACACCTGCACCACGCGATGCACACGGAGCCAGCGGCCGCCGGTGAGCCGGGAGCGCCAACGGCCACATTTTTTTAGAGACCTCCTAGCTCACGAGCGACCAGGTGGCGGTGCGCGGCGCCAGGAGAGAGGGAGGCGGCGGCGGCCAAGCAGCCACCCGCGTCAAAAAATCAAGCGCCCCCCCCCCGAAAAAAATAAAGCACCCCAAAAACAAAAGGCGCTCCCGTGTGCGTGCGAGCCTAAATTGTAACAATGGGGAACGCCCCCGGGCGCGTCGATAGGAATGGCTTTGGAACGGGAAAGTACGAGGTGAACCTCCAGGACCCCAAGCAGGCATCTGTGAGGATGGGGTGCAAAATGACTATCTTTTCCGAGCCCCACTCCAAAGGCGTGAGCTCGACCATCCACGGCCCGTCGGTAGACGACCCGAAAGCACAAGACAAGCGCCGTGAAGACGTCGACCTGAAGGCGATCGGGTGGACGCACCCGGTGCGCTCGCTCGACGTCGAGTGCAGTGCGGACTCCGTGGAAACACCAACACAGCTGGCCCTCCGCTTCATCTTCGGCAAAGTAATGCTGATCGCCTTGTTGGTCACGCTTGGGGTCGTCGCCGCGCTCGTGGCGGTGGTCGTCTTTGTCATCACGACCGTGACCAAGCGATTATCCACAGCGAATGCAAACTCAGGAGACTCCCCCTCCCCCCCATGAGGCAAGCGCATCGCGTTTGTTTCGAACCGAACGTTGGACTAAAAAAAATGGGCATATGGGTAAATATGCCGTCGAAACGACTTTTGATTGCCCTCGCGGTGGTCGTCGCCACCGTGGTCGCCGCCACCGTCGTGGCGTTGGTACTCACGAAGAAGCAGCCAGACAGATGCAAGGATGTGGATGGAGAGTGTGCAAACGATGGAGACTGTTGTCACGATCTCGTGTGTTCCGACCAAAAGTGCCGTACCGTCACACCGTGTGTCGAGAAAAGGGGGGGGTGCAGTTATGGCGACGAGTGCTGTGAAATTAAAATGAAAATTAAAATGTTATATCCTAGCCAACCCCACTAGCTAATTGGACACAACTTTTCAGCCCCGGACTCCCGCCATGCCTGGCGAGCCAGGTGTCCGAGTGGTACCGGGGGGGGGGGCATTGCCCCCTCCCCTCGATATTTGTCCTCCCCCCAGTGCAAGCACCGACCCTACGCACCCCAGCACACCCTCTCCTCGAGGCCACGCTGGGGGAAAACCCCTTTCGGGTAAAACAACGCAGGGGGGGGGGGCACTCGTGAGTTTAGGGGCCTAGAGCGCTAATCTCCCTCGCCCGAGCGAGTGGCCGCGGCGAGCCGCGGCCCTTCCCTCCTGGCTCTGGCGCCCCCGTCTTCTCTTACCCAAACGGGGCGAGAAGACACGTTACTGCCGGAGGGGAGAGCTGCCGCTCCCCCCTCCCCTCCCTCTTCCCTTTTCCTCCTCTCTTCCCTGCGGCGGGGGCCCATGGCGCGCGCCTGCGGCCCCTCGCTCAGGTCCCCAGATGGCCTGCAGGGCCTGGGAGCATAGCTCAGGGGGCAGGTGAGGCTGGGGCATGGCCCTGGCCCCTCCTGCCTCTCCCTCGCTGGCTCTCGAGCCCCTGCGGGTCGACTGGAGCTGGCTGGGGGGTCCTGAACAGGGGGGCCCAGGGGGAGGAGGGCGGGCTGGTCAGAGGAATGGGCAGGCCACGATGGGCCAGGGCGGGCGAGTCAGGCGGGCCTGTGGGGAGAGGTATGGGTCAGCAGGGCTGTGTGCTCCTGGCAAGCCATCAGGCGTGCCAGGAGAGTGGGTGGATCCTCCCCCATGGCAGGGGAGGAGTGGAGAGAGAGGGGGGCTCGTGCCCCCCCATGGGCGAGCTAAGTATAAACTTAGTTGCGACGAGTGCTGTGAAGGACTTGAGTGCAATGACGAGGGAGTGTGTGAGACGCCATGCCGCGAGCCAGGGTCGGTGTGCCAAAGTAACTCGGAGTGCTGTGGTGAATACACGTGTCGTAGTGGTACCTGCAGATCTGATGACTGATTGGCTAGCACGGAACAAAGTGAAAGGCGTTTTCGTTTCGTGCTCATAATGACACATAGAGACCTTGCCTTGTCGCTCCTTTACCATGGCTCTCCCACACCTGAGACGGGAGACCCAGGTATACACGAGTTCGAAGAGCACTGGCGAAGGGGAGTGCGGTATACATCCGATGCACTCATTGAAGACGATCCTTTCAAGACAAGTGTGAGGAGAGGTCCTGCATGCGGCTGCGCGGCGGCCACGTCATGCGTGACGAGGAGACCGCTGGAATTTTCATCGAGGGGGGGCACGCACTAGTAACCATGCATCCCCTTGCTCGCAGGAGCGCCCTCATGGTGAGCTCGGCCCGGTGTCCTAGGACCGAGCTTTTTTGTATTTGATGTTGCTGGGCCTTGTGGGTTCAATCTTTACGGGAGCTGAACCCGAACCGATAAGCGGCCTTTTGTTTTTCGCGTATTTGGAAACGAGGGGTACCAAATGAAGGCAAACGACCTCACTCCGGCAAAGCACAAACATCTATATAGCAGGCCTGATTTCGTTCTTCTCATCTTTGACGACAAGTGACTCGTTATTGTTAGGGTACGCGATAGTCCATGAATCATTTCTAATCGCAGCCAACTTGCCCGAGAACCAACGATGGTATGGCGCGCGGGGGGGGAGGGGCGGTGGCTGGCGGACCCCCCTTTTTTGCCACACACTATCGGCCTATCACTATAAATAGTCGATAGGTGAGAAGCGGGGGGGGAAGGGCTCGCCGTCCACCTCTTGGGGGGTCTCGGCGGGCTGCTACACTCTAGGTAATGTAGAAGAAGAGTACAGAGTACAAAGAGAGAATAATGATACCACACATCTACTTTATATACTGCTCTCGTCTCTCCCCGCCCCCCCTCTCGCTCGAGCCTCCTTCCTCCTGCCCGCGCCCTCCCCCCCCCGGCCCTTCCCACTCTCTCTTTCTTCTGTCTTCTCGTCTCTCTTATCTCTTTCTCCCTCCGTCCCCGCCTCCCCTCCCCCTCTCCCTCCTCCCCGATGCCCTCTCTCTCCCTCCCCACCCTCTTCCCCCTCTCCTCCCTCCCTTCCCTCTCCACCACCTCCTCCCCACTCACCACCACGGGTCAGGTCTTCTGTGTCAGGGGCAAACTCGCCCAGCTCGCCCGCTCCGCTGCTCTCCCAGACGCACAGGCCCTTCTCTGCTGCCCCGCTGTCTGTGAGCGCTGTGGAGGCCTCGACTGCTGGGCGCAGCTCGGAGGCAACGACTGCTGTACCAAGCACATCTACACGTCGGGAGTGGAGTGCACACATCCATTCCACACCGCATGCATCGTCCCCGCACAGACGCCGCCGCCGCCGCCGCCGCCGCACCAGCAGCAGCAGCAGCAGCTGGCTGGAGGAGGAGGAGGAGGAGGAGGAGGGGGAGGAGGGGGAGGAGGAGGAGGAGGCAGTGGGCGCGCCAGGACGGCGCAGTGCTTCGACCTCTGGTCAGCCATGTATCCCAATGAGAGGGACGACTTCCGCGGCCGCTCGTGCAAGTTCAAGCGGCAGTGGAATATGTGTGCCGAGGTTGAGGCCGAGTGCATGTGCTCATGTGGCCTCTGCGAGCCCGGCCGTGGTGGATGCGACCCGCATGCGCCTGGCGCGCTCGCCACTGCCGTCACAGACGCCCTGCCGCGCGCGAGCCACTCCCCTTCACCCGCGGCCGCACAACCCATCCCGCGCGAGGTTTACCCGGGCATTCCGACGGACGTGCTCACCATGCGCCCACCGCCGCCGCCACCGAGCCCTAGGCGGATGTCTCGCCCGCGCTCGAGCCCACCATCGGCCGCCTACCCGCCGCCATCCCCGCTTCCTCCTGGTGAGACGATGCTCATCCGCCGACCGCCACCGCCTGCGCCCTCACCTCCGGAAAGTGACGAGCCTGCCGAGGGTGCGGCCACCGGCCGCACGACCGATGTCGGCAAGAGAACTCCGCCGCCGCTGCCGCCGCTGCCGCCGCCGCCGCCGCCGCCGCCTCGTGGTACTACGGACAGGCCCGCCACAGACGCGCACATCGGCGCAGATGGCGGCGGCGACGGCTCGCACGCGCATCCACTCGCCGGTGTTGCACACGTGTTCACGCACCTTTTGCCTGGGATGGACGATGCGCTCGCTGAAACACTCCTCACGATGCTGCTGATGGGTCTGGCCTCAGTCGCGCTCTTCAAGTGCACTGTCGCGCTCTGCACGCGCGCGGGGCGCGAAGATGCGCCACTGCTGCTCCGAGCCTGTTCGCACGCGCTCTGTGGTTCAACCTTCATGCAGGATGGCGCGCGCCCGCTGTCGGCCCGTGGTTCCAAGTACGCGAAGGTGATGCGTGAAGAGGATGTAGAGAGTGATGGGCTGCTAGGTGCCAGGGAGGCGGCGGCGCTCGACCCTCGCTGCCACGCGCTCATGCCACTTTCGAGCGATCGGCGGATCACGCCCGTTCACTCCGACGAGTACGGGCGGGATTGGGCGCCTGTGCGGGTCGCCCAGCCTGGCATCGGTGAGGCATGCCCCATCGGGCACTCAGATATGTACAGTACGGGCATCCTCCGCAGTGGTGGGCTGGGCGGGCTGGGCGCCCAGATCAGCCTCGCTCCAGACCCGCCGCTCGGGCATCAGCTTGGTGCGGGGGATGATTGGGCGCCCAGCGAGGCATCGGCCTGCCGCGCCGAGAGAGAGGCGGAGGCCGCCCAGCTCGCGCTCGAGATTGGGCCCGAGGACTCGATCTCTGTTGCGTGGATGCAGAGCGACCCGCAGCTCTCACAGCAATACCACCGACCTCCCGTGCCATACCAGCCGACAATGCGAAGCTCAGTGCCAACCCGGCCCCCCGATGCGGCCCCACCCGAGGATCCACCTCTCCCAAGACTGAACCCGGCCATTGCCGCCTCCACACGGCCCCAGCAACCTCTAATGGGCCTGCCACCAGTCAGCGAGGCAGTGGAGGGCGGTGCCGCCGACTCTAACCCGCCGTCATTTGTGGTGCGTCCCGCATCGACGGCTGCCGCGACCCCGGGCAGCAAGCGCGTCACGATGGAGACACCCGACGGCACCCGGCACGTGATGTGCGTTGACCTGACGGCCGTGAGCGACGTCAACGATCTCCGCAGTGGCATGCTCGCGGCTTACAGGGACCTGTTGGGGGTAGCACTGCCGCCGACCGCGCTCAGAATTCACGCGAGGATGGGGGGAGGTGCGCACCGCGTGCTTAGACAAAAGGAGTGGGGTAGGGAGGAGGTGGGCCTTCATGGATGCGCCTGTTGCGGCCACACTGGCTGGCTAGCCTCTCGCGTGTGTGCGCCCAAATTGGATCAAGCGAAGCACTTCAACAAGTACAGCTTACCATAGTGCTTTGTGGGTCGCATGCAAGGAAGGCAGCTGAGTTATTTGAGCGCTCCCACCTGACCGTTGCGTGGCATGTCGGTCTCCGATGCGCCCGATGGATCCCAGACAGTCAGTGCTCACTGTCGGCAATCCCTGTGCACCCCAACAGGTGGGTCCGTCGCATTAACGGACGACATAGCGATGGCATCCGCACAGGTAGCAACCTCCCTGTATGTGTGGCCCTGCCTCGACATGGCGGGCCTGCAAAAGGTCAACTTAGCCTCGGCAAATCTCGCCACCGCCAGAGCTCTGACCACACATACGGCTCCGATGATGACGGTGGCCTCCGTATCATCGACATGCTCCCCACCGCTGCAGCATGCAAAACCAATTCAAGATATGGATGACTGAGTTGCCGTTGCGGCCACGCCACTATTGCGGGGTCAAGACTTCATCAGAGCCAAGTACACAAACACGCGACACCATCCACGTCGAGGAGCCCGTTTCCTCCGGGTCTTGCGCCTGCGCTGCGTCGGTGCTGCCCGCCCCTTCCCTTCGAACCTGCGACAAGCACTGCCCCCCCCCCCCACCTCCACCCGGCACAAATAATGGCTGCTTCTTTAGAGATGGCCTTACGTAGATTTCTGCATGCATGCATGCATTGTGCCTACCGCGTAAACTACTTCGAAATAGCATCTCGTCCTTCATCACCTTTCAAGGAAAAAGGGCCTTGTAGAACTAGTTTCTAGTTTTATGGTTGGTTCGCATGGACATGGGCATGCGGGGGCAGGGCGCACGCTCCCTCTCCCGCCCCCCTTTGATGCGCAAGTTGATGGGGAAGGGAACCGCGAGCGCGCCGCCCCTGCCGCTCGCCACTTGTCAGGCAGAACGGCCTTGCCACACCTACCCAGCCCCTAGTCATGCGAATCCTGACTCGCCGCTAGAGACTAGAGAGGAACCCTACCCATAAAAGTAGTGTACATTGTAGCATCGCATCTCTCTCCTAGGCTCCTAGGACCTAGGATCAGGATCTAGGATCTAGGATAAAAAAAAATCTTCTTAAAAAACCCCGCTACGTGTGCGGCGTGAGGCAGTGTGCTTGTGTACCTCCCTACTACCCAACCTTAACCCCTAACAACCCCCTCCCCCTTCCCCAGTTCCCTCGTTAGCGGAGAAGTTGGTTCCGGGGAGGCCGCGCGCGCTGCTTCGGCCAGGAGTTGGAGAGAAGGGGGCGGGAGACTGTGGCTCGTCCTTTGCTTTCGGTGTTAGCTTTGGTTATTCTCCCTTAAATAATTTAGATTCCTTTTTTGGTAATTGCTGTGATTCCTACCCAGAGATTTAGCTGCTTTAGGTGATGTGTCGTAGGTCTAGCCCCCTTGCCGCTTGCAAGAGGTCCTCCGACGTTCCTATGTTGAAATCCTTGTCCACCGTGTACAGCGGGCTTATCATTCTCTTAATGTGTTTGTTGCTCGGGGCGTGTAACCCCATATTCTCCCGTTGGTTTTTTAGCCTCTGAAAGAAACCGACTTTCGCCGTTACTAACAGGTGATATCTCGTGAGGATCGCTCTTAAGATCGACCTGACGGACCTGCCGTCCGCGTTGCCATACTGAATGTTATAGAAGTCGGTTAGAATATACCTCCACGCCAAGATACCTAAGTATCCTGAGGAGGGGTGCGGTCCGTCCACCTGATAGCAGAAAAGACGTTGGGGTATTTCGGATCCCGGCTTAAGGCAAATCCCTAAAAGTCCTTCTATGAATTCAAAGACCGGCTCCGTCGCGATACATGAGGCCAAGTGAGTGGAACTCTCGGGGGCTATGCCACAAAAGCGGCATGTCGGATCGTCGGCAAAACGGTTCGCCGTAGCTATTCTCCTATGTAGAATATGTTTAAAATGCAGATAGGAGTCCCTAGGTGTTAAAAAGTTATATTTGTACAGTTGCGATACTTGTTTCCACTTCCCCGAGAGGACCGGTAACCTTTTCTCCCATCTTAGTGTGGATTTTTGTGCTTTGGTTTTCCTCAGAGCGAGGAACGCTTTAGTCAAGACCCTGACACTCACATCCTCTAGCGTAGTTTGCGTGCCTTTTAGCGTGTACTCTTGAGGTATCGGATACGCTGTTTCCGCCGGGCCGTCGTACGCTCGTCCCCACTTCAGTGGGGTGAATAGCTCATCGGGCAATAGTTGCGGGCTGATCCGCTCGTGGATATGGGGCTCTCCCATAACATTAAGTTGGACTTTGTGGTGATCGCCTTTTCGGCGCAGATAGAAGTTATGGTCTCTGTCCACTAGAATGTCACCTAGATCATGCGCGTCCGGATCTTCTTGAGGGACTAACTCTTGCTCCTCCGGAGGAGGAGGCGGGGGCTTCGCTTGTTTTCTAAGAAGGTCCGTATAGTCAGATGTGGTATCTACTAGTCTTGATCTAGTCCATTCGGATATCTTTTCCCACGACTTAAGAAGGGGGGCTACTGAAATGTAATTTCCTCTATGGCGTATCCACCGTTCTCCGTCCGGCAAGTAAGCCGCGCATTCCTCTGTAGTGTATATGTCCCCCGTGTCCGGGTTAATCGTATTGTGTACGATAACCGTCTGAAGAGACTCCCATTTAGACCTATGTGAATGGTGAATCGCCGGAGGTTTGTGGAAAAGATCGTGCCATATCGGGGAGCCCAGGGTTCCTTCCCGTGTGTTTGTTTCCCTATGGAAGTTAATCCGTCTAAAGTTCTCGAGCGCAAGCTTCCAAAAAGCCGGGAGCGTGCTATTACCACGAATGCTAGCCGTGAGGCTCTTCACGTCGACCTTCGCGAAGACCGCCGCGCGCCCTAAGGGGGTGCGGCAGAACCATTGGTCTAAGACCGTTTTCCATTCCGCCGTTGACGGGTTTAGGTAGCGGGCTATCCATATCGCTTGAAGCGCTCGCGTGTGTTCGGCCATGGGGAGTAGTCCGACACCCAATAGGGGCCCGTCTTCTCTCGTCCCCACTCTCGGGTACGCCGGAAGGGTTATCCATTTTATACCCTCGTGCGAGGAGCCTAACTCGTCCGCCTGTAGTCGGGGAGATCTATCCCATAGTATTGTTTGAACGTCAGAATCTATGGCCTCCATGAACCACGCCGGCGGGGTGGACGTGGACAGCCAATATCTCGGCGTCCCGTATATTATGAAGTTCACTAGTAGGGTCCTTCCATGAATGGAGAGACTCGTCATTCCCCTCCATGTTGCGACTTTCTTTTTAAGCTTGGCGTATAGCTTCTCCCAGAAGGAGTCATTGTCTGTTCCTTCCCAGAATGGGACTCCTAGTAAGGTCGCAAATTCGCCTTCGCCGAGCGTTTTAAGATAAGCTAGCGTCTCGGGGACCTGCGCTCCCGTAAGTGATCCCATTCGTATTAGTATGCTCTTGCTTTTGTTCACTTTAGCCCCGGTGGCGGTTCCATAGCTTTCTAGAATGTGCATCGCCCTCTCCAATGACTCGAAGGAGTTTGCTAAAATTTGCGTGTCATCCGCAAACTGCGAAAGCCTCAACTCTCTAGGTCCTATCCTGATTCCTTTCATCTCCGGGTCGGCGTTTACTAGACGTGTTAGGCCTTCGGCCACTAGGAGAAAGGCTAGGGGCGATAGCGGGCATCCTTGGCCCTGCCTCTCCCTCGCTGGCGCTCCTGAGCCTCTGGGGCCCCCAGTCTGCACCTGTCTGCCTGTCGAACAGGGGGGGAGGGGGGGTTGGAGCGATGGGCTGGCCACGAGGGGCCAGGACGCCAGGACGAGCTATCCAGGCGTGCCCGTCAGTGGGAGAGTGGGTCAGCAGGGCAGTGGCCTCCTGGCAAGCCATCAGGCATGCCAAGAGGATGGGTGGTTCCTCCCCCACGGCAGGGGAGGAGTGGAGAGAGAGGGGGGCTCGTGCCCCCCCATGGGCGAACCAAGTATAAACTTAGTTGGCGGTATAGCCCCCGAAAGCTCCATCCACATAGCCGCGTGCATCGCGACGGAGCCCATTTTCGAATTCATAGAAGGGCTTCTGGGGATAACTCTTAGGCCGGGCTCTGAGATACCCCAACGCCTCTTTTGCTACCAGGTAGACAGACCGCATCCCTCCTCGGGGTACTTAGGTATCCTGGCGTGGAGATATATCCTCGCGGACAACAATTCAATATGGCAACGCGGACGCTAGGCTAGCGCTAGGTCCGTCAGGACAATCTTAAGAGCGATCCTTGCGAGATACTACTTATTAGTAACGGCGAAGGCCGGGTTCTTTCAAAGGTTAAAAACAGCGAGAGAACATGGGGCTACACGCCCCGAGTAACAAACATATTCGGAAAATGATAAGCCCTCTGTACACTATAGACAAGGATTTCAACCTAGGAGCATCAGAGGACCTCTTGCAGGCGGCGAGAGGCCTGGACATAAGGAACATCACCTAGGGTAGCCAAATCTCTTAGTAGGAACCACACCGGGAACCAATAAAGATCTCGCGTTATACAAACGAGAAAATCCGAGTCGAAACTCGATCAAGAGACGAACCACATTCTCCCGCCCCCTTCTCTCCAACTCCCGGCCGAAGCAGCGCGCGCGGCCTCCCTGGAACCAGCTCCTCCACTAGAGAGGGATCTGGGGAAGGGGAAGGGGGTTGTCAGGGGTTAAGGTTGGGTAATAGGGAGGTGCACTAGCAAGCTGCCTCACGCCGCATACGTAGCGGGAATTTTTAAGAAGATTTTTTTTACTATAGACTATAGAATCTACGGATCGTCGATCTCCCCGCCATTCCCATGGCATGCCATGATGCCATGGCATTTGCCAATAGCTAGCGTCAAATCTCCCGTTCGCTTTCGCCTTTCGCGCTTTTTCGCAGCACAAAAAAAACCTACGACACCGGAAGATTCGGGGCTGTTCACTTTCACGCTTTCACCTATGCCGTGCAGGTGGGTGACCTCTAGCCCTCAAAAAATTCATCGCCCTTTCGCGTCGTTTCCCCCTCGCTCGTGCTCGTGTACGTCGTATTTTGTATTATTAGGGCGGTCAAACTCAAACAGGGCTTTTGACTTCTAAGGGTGAAAATTCACTAAGTCAAGATTGAGGTTTTATCACGAGTTCTTAGGAAATGCTACTGGAAATGGGTATATTAGGCAGAATCTAATGAGAAATATGCACATTTTCGACGCCATTCATTCAACACACAGACGCCCAAAAACGTTTTCGCGCTCGTGCGAAATCGACGTCGACGTCGACCACAAAAGTGCACCACAGGTCGTGCTGTGCGACGCGCGCCTGCGTTCCCCGGGCACGGTTGCGGTTACCCCCGGGCAGGCAGTAAAAAACCCTGCGCGGGCGCACCGCGTCGCCTGCGCCCTCCACCTCGCCCCTGCTGGCATCTGCTGCCAGCCCCTCGCGCTCGCGCATGCAGTGCGCGGCTGGCCGCGAGGCGTCAAAATGACGGTGCTGCGCATGATGGGCTGCCCCATCACGCGCGGCACCGCCTCAGCATGGCGGGAGGGGGTGCCTGCTGGCTGCTGGGCGCCTAGCTCCTGGCCGCGCAGACAGACCCTCGCCAGAGCGGCCACAGGCCGCTTGTGAGGCCACTGGCGAGGCCAGCGACCATAGCTGCGGCCGCCATGTCGCCCCCCACTGTTTGATTCATCGCCGCCGTGTCTTCACCGCATGATGAATGATGAATGATCGATGCCCCCCCCCCCCCCCCGCGAAGCACCTGTTTACTTACTACTTGACTTATGATCTTCCTCGCGGCCGGCGACGAACGAGCAGTGAACAGGATCCAATTTTGGACCAATGAGAAGAGTTGGGGCGCGTGACACGAGCACAGAGAGCTCTCCTCTATCTGGAGAAGTAAAGTACATGAAGAATGGAAAGAGAATGAGACTTGGAAGGAGTACTTTACGGAGGTGAAACAACGCGCGTGATTGAGATGTCGTGTTGGGCTCTCTTGTCACCAGGGGGGGGGGGGGGCGGCTGCCTTCCCAAATCATATATAAGAGAGGGGAGAATAAAGGGAAGAGAAAGACCCTCAATGGGGGAAGGAGAGTGAGGGAACGGACGGAGAGAGGGAGAGACGAGTGAGAGAGTGAGAGAGAGAGTATGTGAGAGGGAGTGAGTGAGTGAGTGTGTATGTATGTGTGTGTGTGTGTGTGTGTGTGTGTGTGTGTGTGTGTGTGTGAGAGAGAGAGAGAGAGAGAGAGAGAGAGAGAGAGAGAGAGAGAGGAGAGAGAGAGAGAGAGAGAGAGAGGAGAGAGAGAGAGAGGGAGAGAGAGAGAGAGAGAGAGAGAGGAGAGAGAGAGAGAGAGAGAGAGAGGGAGAGAGAGAGAGAGAGAGAGAGAGAGAGAGAGAGAGAGAGAGAGAGAGAGAGAGAGAGAGAGAGAGAGAGAGAGAGAGAGAGAGAGAGAGAGAGAGAGAGAGAGAGAGAGAGAGAGAGAGAGAGAGAGAGAGGGAGGGAGGGAGAGAGAGTTCTAAGTCAGAACCCCCATTTCCCTCAAGACGCCTATCGCCTGCTGATGACGGAAGAGAATCAGTGGTGGGCTGGTCTCGCTGGATTTGTCCACGCCGACGGTGCCTGCGGGTACGACTGGCGGGAGCAAGCGAATACGACGGGAAAGGCGGAAAGTCTCACGAACAGCCCGCTAGGCGACCCAGCATGGCGCTCTCTCTTCGGATTTCTTGTGCTCTTCCTTGCTGCACCAGGATTTGGCCGAATGGTCACACGCTTGCTCGGTGTCCACCCGCTCGCAGGCGCCATGCTGCTTGGCTTGCTAGTCTGTGCACCCGCAACGGGCATGGTATCTTTTACACTGGCCCCGAGGTACCTTGGGGCACTGGGATCCATATTTCGCGCGTCTGTCGCCCTTGAATCAGCGGTGCATATTGTGCCGTTGCGCAGGCTCAGGAAGGATCCGTGGATGTGCTTGGCATCGGGTCTCATCGTTGCAAGTCTTTCCATGGTGATGGCGCTTTGCACAGTACCATGGTTGATGTTACGATATTCGGCACTCTTCAACGAACCTGCGAGTAATGTTTCGCTGCCTATCATGAGCGGAGCCTACGCGCTCACAACAGCCTCAGCCATAGGTATCGTTGCGAGTTCAGGTGAGCCGAGTTGCCTCGCTGGGCTGTTCCACGAGACAGGTGCTGCCGGTATCTTCACCTCGAGCGCTCTCATGGCAAGTAGCGCAATCTTCCTCACGTCGACATGCCTGCTCGTTTTGGGTGCGCCCATCCTTGCCAGCGCACCCAACACGACGACATATGTCGTGCTTTCATGCACGGCTTCTTGCCTCTGCACCCTCGTGGTCGCCGGGTCTCTCGCCGCTTGCTTCTTGTGCCTCAACAGCGTTGACCTGCAAAGGAGTGTTCGGGCTTTCAAGCCCAGTCCCTATTTCGGGCGCATCGCCAAGCCGCTCACGCACGTGGTTCACTACAACGCAAACGAAGTTTTGCGAGCTCTGAAAGGCGTGATCACACTGGGTATCTCGGTGGCGGTTTTCCAACTATCCTCGGCCCTTGAGCGTATGGAAGCCGGTGGCGTCACCCCGTCGGATATCTTGCACAGCTGCGTCACTACCCAGAGCTCAGGATGTCTGACCTCCAACGAGAGCTATGCCAGCAGTGGAGCTACTTGTTTGGTTGACTTCAAGGCGGCAGGAACGGCGTCTGAAGATCTGAGCGCGCACATCCCTTCAAGGCTACTCCCGTTCTGTCACCTGAGCTTCCAGCCGTGGGTGGCCTGCTTTCTCGCCTCGCTCATCGTGTGCAATCATCCGTGGAATCTCATGTCCAGCGCCAAGGTCCGATGGCAGCTAACGCTACAGCCGTGGGCGAATCATATGCACATCGCGTTGGCCATCCTTTCGGGAATGCTGCTATCTACTCCTGGTGTGCTGAGAGTTTCTGGCGCCGTTGCTTTGACGTTGTTCGTGGTCCGCATGGTGGTGATGGGCGTGGTTTCGCCGGTACTAGCGGTGGCAGCACGCCTACCGTTGCGTTGCATCTGGGCGGCACCTTTTCGCACTCTCGTACAAGCACAAATAGCGCTTTGCTTCGTATGGGAGCTGAGGGACCGGGTGTTGGTGCTCTCGGCTTACCCGTTCGACTTTGTTTCGGTGTGTGGGGTTTTCATCCTGCTCGAGCTCTGCGTCGGTCCGCCCCTCCTACGCATGGCACTGCGCATCGCCGGCGAAATGCAAGTGGACAGGGTGGGTCACGCCTGCGTGCTGGGCGCCGAGGGGGCTCCGCCCGTCATCACGCTCAAGCTCTTCGAATGGGAGGTGCACGCCGGCGCAGGTCAAGGCCATGTGGCCGAGTTTGCGTGGAAGGTGCGCGACGTGGAGACGACTGAAAGCCTCGATGAGGCATCGGTCCGTCGTGTCCTGCTTGACGCCAAGCCAGCCGCATTTGTCAGTATGATGGAGGACGATCTTCTCAATTTTCAGGCGTGCCAGCTGATGCTGGGTCACTTCGACATTCCGCGCTGCATCGTTAGATGCATCGATCCAGCGTGGCAGCGCAAGTATGCAGTCCTGCGACCACAAAATGCGGTCCACGTTGTGCAGTATCTCTCCACTTCTGTCCGAAATGTGCTCAATCAGTTCGTGCATTCGTCTCAGTCTGCAGCCGTGTTGCTCGGTGACGACTCTAGCGCAGGCGTCCTGAAGGTGACCATCACGGAGAAGGAACATGGGCTGCGCGTACGCGATTTGAAGGTGCCAGAGGACGTGCAGGTACTCAGCATACAACGCGAGATCGAGTCTTCCGGGTTGTTGTCATCGACGACCTCTGAACAAAGTTTTTGCCGCAGCCACAGTGATGAGCTAAAGGGCGGTTCCCTCCTTGGCCTCACCACAGCGATGAACAGCGATGCAGAAAGAAGCACGGAGATCAGCGAGGACTACTGTGGTTCGGATGTCTCGGAAAACAGAAGCATGCAAGCAGGAACGGTGAGGCGAGTGCCGATCATTCCGCACGGGCACACAGAGCTCAGGCAGAACGACGAGGTAACCATCTGCGGGCGGCCCGACTCCCTAGCGCTGGTGACTGGCCTGCGAAAGGGCAAGATCGTCCTGCAAATTGATATTCCAACCCGCGGCCGCTTCCGCTAATCCGGAAAGGAATCTACTCTGTGTGCCCCCGCTCGGCTGTCAGCAACTTCACCTTCAGTTGGTAGAGAGTAACCTAACTCACATGAGAGTGCCTAAAGTGTGAGTAGCATCGTCGGTGTCATTCCGTGTCACGCCTGTTGTGACGAACACCTCACACCTCCCCCCTGGCTCGCAAAGGGGGGCACAGCTGCAGTAGCTAGTGCGTCGTACCGATGAATATTATATCCGCCGTAAGCAAGGGCGTGTGTCAGCTCGTAAGCCTTAGCCTGTTGCCAGAATCAGCCATGAGAGAAAGTGCGAGTGAGCCCACGAATTCGGGGATCGAGACGGGCTAGTGACAAAATACTTACCCCTTACCGGCTACGCTGCAAGAAATTTTACAGCATAAATCTATAATCCACAAGCGATGGCGATGGTGTCCACTTTCATTCACTTTCACTTTCGACGGAACGCGACCTAAACAAGCGCACGACTTACGACTTACCGATTCTAGATGCTTTTGCGGGCGGATCTCTCGCTCACGCCCACCACCTTCCTCGCGCTTTGTTCCCCTCTCATGCACATAAGCGCAGCAGCCCGGGGCTGGTAGCTTGCAGTCGTGATGCCGCCGCCTCGGGGCTGGGTGCGCACGGGGTATGGCCATTGGAGCGTCGGTGGAGTGACTTTTTTCAACTCGTCCTTTGCTCTAATCCTTTTTCGACTTTATGCTACACGAAATACCCGTTGCAGGCACGGACAGAGGAACGACAGGTGCAAAAGTGCCAAATAACACCCAACATGACGTCATACAGACTTGCATGAGCCGACGCTCGAAAAGCTCTCGCCTAAAGCGCAACGTAGCATACTTCATACTTGTCACAAATCAAGGAGTGACAAGAGAGAATTGGTGTTAACTTTACCGCGATTCGACGATGCCGTCTCAGATAGGATCACAGCTTAATCCCCGCGATTGTCGCAGCTCATGCACCGATGCGGCTGCAGGGGCCCCCCACGAGGGAAAAATGACCGATACGAAGGCATCCAAGGCGGAGATATCCCACGTTTCGGTGTGTGAGATGATGAGGCTATCCTCATTCAGCTCGTACAGCGTGCTCCCAGTGAACGGCTTGATCGCAGGTCGCCACGGCAGCTGTAACGCGCCCTCAAGTCGCCAGTCGGCGACGAATCTGCGCTCCCCATCCTGCCGTAGCTCAATGAGCTCAATCCGTGAGGATGAAGGATCGAATAGCCCGCGCAGTGCATCAGAATACCGCTGCACGTCGCGTACGGGCATATCAGGGTCCGGCCCATCAAAGAAGCAGCGGTCAGCGTAAATGGAAGTGGTGAGGCGACCAGTCACGTAGTACTGCCGCTGGACGAGATCGTCGTGCAGGATGGCCTGCAGCTCCGCCATGCTTAGCCCTCGCTGCTTGGGCCTGCTGCTACTCTCGTCGCTGCCTGCAGCGAGCCGAGCTAGCTCTGCCGGTAACTCCCACGACTTGTGCCGTGCGGCGAGGAATCTAGCGATGGTAAGCCCCCCCTCGATAAGGTCTCCAAACCTTCGGCGCCAGAAGGGGCACTTGACCCCTCGCGCTCGTTGTTGCGCCCGCTGAAGCCAGAGGACAGCAGGTTGCCGCTCGATGGAGGGCACCAGCTCCATTCTTACAGAGTTGGAGCGCTGCAGAACGGGCGTGCGTACGCGCGGCGGTGGCCGAGTGTGTGCCGTGATGCTGGTGCGTGGAGCAGCCAGGCGGAGGGAGAGAGTGGTGGCGCTGAGGAGGAGAGAGAGGAGCGAGTGGATGCGGCTCCCCATTGGGGGAGAAAGAAGAGAGGGACGGGGGTATTTCAGGGCTTTGGGGAAGAAAGGGGAGGAGGGGTGGCGATGGGAGGGGTAGGGGGTAGGGGGAAGGCCGGGGAGCAGCGCGGGCGCGGCCGAGGGGGGGGTGGGGCAGGAGAGAGAGTGGGGTGTTGAAGAAGCCTCGGGGTGAGGGGGGAACCGCCTCTCGTTTACATGAGAAAACAGGAGAGAAGATGTGGAAAAAGAAGGGGGCGAGTGGAGGCGAGGGTGCAGCGCTGGTGGGGGATGAAGGGCGGCGGGGGGGGCGGGAGAGAGGGAGAGTCAATTTGGGGGGGGAGGGCGACCTCCGGCTCTCCCCCCCCGCCCCTCCCCCCCGGTATCTCTTCTGAGGCGCCCCCCCCCCGCGCCCCTCCCCCCCTCGGTATCTCTCCAGAGGAGCGGCCCCGCCCCCCCCGCCCCTCCCCCCCGGTATCTCTTCTGAGGCGCCCCCCCCCCGCGCCCCTCCCCCCCTCGGTATCTCTCCAGAGGAGCGGCCCCGCCCCCCCCGCCCCTCCCCCCCGGTATCTCTTCTGAGGCGCCCCCCCCCCGCGCCCCTCCCCCCCTCGGTATCTCTCCAGAGGAGCGGCCCCGCCCCCCCCGCCCCTCCCCCCCGGTATCTCTTCTGAGGCGCCCCCCCCCCGCGCCCCTCCCCCCTCGGTATCTCTCCAGAGGGGCGGCCCCGCCCCCCCCCGCCCCTCCCCCCCGGTATCTCTTCTGAGGCGCCCCCCCCCCGCGCCCCTCCCCCCCTCGGTATCTCTCCAGAGGCGCGGCCCCGCCCCCCCCGCGCCCCTCCCCTCCGGTATCTTCTTGCGTCTCCTCCCCCCGGTATGGGAGGCGCGCGCCTCCTGTACAAAGTAAAGGAAGGCCGTGCGCGTCCCATTCACGACGACTTCACAGCCATCGCGCGCCAGCCACTCCTCTCTCCCTCCCTCCCTCCCTCCCTCCCTCCCCTCCCCTCCCCTCCCCTCCCTCCCTCCCTCTCTCTCCCCCCTCTCTATCTGACCCACTAGCTTACTCGCCCTCTCTCCTTCCCTCCGCTCCCTTCCCTTCCGCTGTCCCTGCCTCCTTCCTCCTCGTAGACGCTTTCCCTCTCGAGGCGCAGGCAGATGAGCTCAGGCGTCGTGTATGTGCCGGATGACGAGGAGACCATCGAGGACGAAGCGACGCTCCCCGAGGCCGAGGAGCCGCCCATCTGGACGGTCAAGCCGGCGGCAATCGAACGGCAGGTGTGCTGAGTGTAGAGGGCGGGTATGCGAGACAGGTGTAGTGTGATGAGCAGGATGCGGATGGGTAAGGTACCGCCCGCCCCAAAAGCGAGGCCGAGAGTCCAGAGCGGGGCAGGTAGAACTTGCGAACGACGGATGACAGGAGAACGTGGGCGCAGCGGTGCTGCCTGCCATCGTGCCGGAGGGCGACGCAGGGCGGACGTCATGCAGCCGTCACGGGGGCCAATGGCAGGCGGCCGACCCTTCTTTGCATGTTGTAGATCTCGATATGCGTCCTTCTAGTGAGCATTCTCTTCGTACTCATGGTGCTCATCGGCTTGGCGTGGCGGCAGTACGGGGGCCTCATTATGATGAACCGTTCAGCAGCAAACAAAAAAACCGCAGGTATCACGCCCTGCTATCGCACCTTGCAATGCTCGCAACAGTGAGCCTGATGCTCCACACCTGATTACGTCGCAGGTGTCGAGGAGTCGCCGGAGACGAGTGCTCTACGTGGTGCGCTCAAAAAGCATCGATGAGCAGCCCATTTCGAGAAATGTTGAGATTCTGGGGAAACTGCGACACCCTTTCATCGTATGACGTGTGAGCCGACTTGCATGCACAGTGAGTGGCATGCGGATTGCAAGCGGCAGTGAACTTGACCTTACATGATCTGCCGCAATTGCACAGTCGGGCTTGCCGTTGCGCCGGCCCCTGAAATGAACGCCTAACTCTGCGAGTTGCCTTCATCAAGTTCCGATACCAAGACACTATCGTGTTAGTTTCTCTTCGATGGCACGCACTCTCCCAGTTTGGCGCCCCTCCTCTACCGCGTGTGCCCTTGGGCGAGAAGATCCCAAAGCTATGCCGTGGAGGGCGGTTCACGGCGGGTTCGTGGCAATTGTGGCCAGAGGAGGTTTGCTCGGTGCTGAGAAGATGCCACCTGATGCCTAGTATTTTTTTGCTTTTGGTCCACCCCGTTGACTTTGAAGTCCGACTTTGGAGTGTAAAATAAGTGTATCCAGACCCACACTTTGGACGGTTCCACGGGCAGAAGCACCCACGCACACGTATAGGCCGAGACGGTATGAGGTGTGGAGCAGGTGTGGAGGGCGGGCATGAGCCCGCCTTCTCAGAAGAAAACCCACAGGAAGCTGTAGAGGGCCAGAGGAAAGGTCTCCTCTCCCGCCCGGTTACGCTACTCGCCCCACTTTCTTTCGTTTCCGTTGCTCCGTTTCGATTTCGAGTTCCTTCCGTCGGCCGAGGAGAGGAGGATAGGGGGAGAGAGAAAAGGCTGAGAGCGAGAGTCTCGCAGAAAAAAAAACTTCTTAATAATCTCGCCGCGCGCGCGACCTCGCACCCTTACTGTGCAGCCACGTCTAAGGCGTGGAACAAGTTACCCAGCTAACTACTTAGTTGGCTATCTACCACGCTTTGGCACTATCTTTAAGTAGGTACTTAGCAGTGGAGCACTATCTCTAAGTAGGTACTTAGCATATGGGGCATAACCTGTTAATACCCAATTAATACCGCCCGCGCGCGCGCGCGTGCGTGTGCGTGCTGCGTGCGTGTGAGCCCACGTAATGATAAATAAATGCGCGAGCTCAAGCTCAATCAAACAAACTCTCACTCAATCACAATTGGCTGCTGCGAGCAAAGCATGCTCTAAGCTTTCATCTGCTTGGGAAGCCTTGAGATCATCGTCATCGTGCAACTTACCGGCCTTTGTTAGAGAACATCCGTTCAACTCCGGCCGAGCTCGCAGGCCTACCGAGATATCGTCGGGCCATCTTAGCAAGAACGGGCAGCCCACCCGGGCCGCTGTGGTCGCGCCGCTTCCACCATCCACCATGCTAACACTAACACGCCGAGGTGCCTAAGTTGTCTTCGTCTTCAGCCGGCAGGTTCAAGTATCAAGTACCGCTCCAAATCATCAAGCACCTCAGCTTCCACTTCCTCGGATGCCATCGTCATGTCGCTCGCACTAGACAATAGAGGGGGCTATGGGAGCGGAGAAAAGGCGAGGAGGGCGTGGGCGTGGGCGGGCGCACAATGGCTCAACAAAGAGTAAACAGTAAACAGTAAAGCCAAACCCAAACAAATAATTAATAAAATAAAAATAGAAAAAATAGCTAACCAATTATCTAGATATCTCAGTTATCTAAGTTAACTAGCTAGACTTTGGCATTATCTCGAAGTAAGTACTTAGCTGCGGGCACTATCTTTAAGTAGGTACTTAGCCATGAGTCACTATCTACTTCTAAGTACTTAGTGCTTACAAGCCCCTGTTCCACGCCTTAGCCACGTCCGCTCCTCTCCCCCCCCTCCACCTGCCTTGCGGCCCGTCCCTCGTGCGCTACCTAGGGGCTGGGTGTGTGGGGTTTCCTGCAGCAGACGGCGTGTTCCGATCCCCGATAGGTTGTCCTCCTCTTCCTCCTGCGCCATCGGGCTATCGGTTGTTATTATATTGTATCGTGTGTCAGTGAGGTAGACGGTTGGTTCACGGTGTGGCCGAGGACGAGGGTCTGGTAGGCAGGAGGGCCGCGGGTTGGGTTTGTGCGCTGTTATGCGAGTCTCTCCGCTATGCGGAGCGCTTGCGCTACCGCGGATAGGTTTGTGCCCAGCGATAGTGTGTCATTGTCGTTGATTGTGAAAACGGGGGCGCATAGTTCACGCGGGGACTTGAGTTTAGGTTTCCTCCCTTGGGAGGCCTTGTTTGTGCGTGCGGTCGAGGGCCTGTCTGGGGGCACGAGGCCTCTGGCGAGGATCGTGAATCTGCTGACCTCGGTGGTGTGTGTGGCTTCTCCCAGATAGTTAGTGTCCGTGAGTATCCATATATTATTCATTTTAGTGATGTATGTGTCATCTTCGGACACCTTGATCTCCCTCGCTTCTTCTTCCGGCGGGGTTGCGTCGTCTGAACGTCTCTGTCGCGAATTGGAGGCGGCTGAGGCCGGAGGCGGGGCTGCTTGCGCCGTTTCTAGGAGTCTCGAGGCGTGACCTACCACGCACTCCCACGAGTTTAAGAATTCCTTTTTGTTTATTTTGGATCCTTCGTGGAAGAAGGTCTCGGGGAGGTGTGCGAGAGTCTCGCAGAGCGACTGCAGAGCGAGAAGTCGAAGTCATGTCTGTTTATTTCCTTAAACGAGCCAACAATTATAGTAACAACGAAAACAAAATTCGAGTCGCAAATTGCAAATTTCGAGACCAAGATCTACAGCAACCTGATCTTGAGACCATGGGGAATCCGAATCTGTGTGTCTTGTGCGTCAGTAGCAACACGGGGGCTGTTCAACTGTGAGTGTGGGCGTGTACCTTACATGAATATTCATGCCTACGGCCTACAACTACAGCCTTCGGATGGGCAGGAATACAATATACAATACACAATACCAACGCCCCGGTGATGGCGGGGTGATGGCGCCATTGCTAAGCGCACGTTGTTTGGTCGAACCTTGTTTTGGGTGAAGAGATCCGGAGAGCGTGCGCTCAGTCGCGCGCAGAGGAGGGACGAAATCCTCTCGGCGGGGGTACCATGTTTGGCCCAGCCCATCTTGGGCCTAGTGACAGTAGTGAGTAGAGCAATGTAGATCAGAGTAATCATTGAAGGCGAGCTAGCGCGACAACAAGCCAACGACGGTGCGACGGCGACGAGGACGTAACCCCTTTGGGAATAGTGGAAAGTGACCCCTTCAAAACAACTCAGGTTCAACCAGGAAGGCCTCTCGCGAGGGCGGCGAAGATGAAGCTGTGAGTGGGAACCAACGATCGATCGATCGATGAGCGGACGGACGGATTCCTTCGGCATAACGGCCCGGGGGCGAAGAAGGGGGGGGGGGGAGAAAAGGGGGAGGGAGACAAAGGTGTGGAGGGGGGAGGGAAGAAAAGGGAGGGGAGGGGTTAGAAAGAGGGGGGGGTGGGAGGGGGGAGCGAGTTTTGCCGTCTCGTTTCTCCGTCTTCTTCTCTCGTCACGCACTTGTCTCTCGTAACGGCCGTCGTGGAGAGTGAGTCGGTCGATGGCACGCTCTCCGTTCAATGAGACGTATACCCTCGCCGGCTTTCTAGAGTGCTGCGAGAAGGAGTGGCAGAGTGTGTCGCAGGGCGGCACGCGCGTACCCGCCTGGGGCTTCGGCTACCCGCCTGGTTTCATGGCCGCTGTCGACCAGATCGTGCCGAGGGCCACGAGGGACGGAAATGGAGCAAGGAGAGCTGGGAGAGCACAGAGCGCGTACAGAACAGAACGGAAACCAGGGGAAGCGGGCTCGCTCCGCAGTTCTGCCTCGGCCGCCTCGATGCACGCATCCTCGTGCGTGGGTGGGAGGAGAGCAAGTGGCTCAACAATCTCCACGTTCCCGCCATACAAGCCAACACGTTTGGCGAAGCTGCGTGAAGAGTCAAGCGGAAATGCTGGACGGCCACAGACTGCCGCATCCAGGGCGGTCATGGATCCGGGTAGGAATGCGTCCGCAGTAACCACTCCAAGTATTGCAAGGAGACCCGCGTCAGGCGTCTTTGCTGCTATCCCTGCTGAGAGTGCGTGTTCGCACCGCACGCTCCATAAGTCCTTAACGGAGGCCTCATTGCTCACTAGACAGCGCCTGGAGGAGATGCGCCGGGCTTCTGTAGGTCTTTTGTCGATGGATGGCTCGAGGGCTGATGGAGCAGGCTCCGAGGTATCGTACATCGGTCGAGAGGGCGCATCTTCGGGTGGGAGGAGCCAATTGGATCAAGACAGGCGTTCGGAAATCGGCCCAGTCTCGGTTGTTTCCGCCTGCTCACTTCGATCAAAGGCTACGGCGTCGCAATTCGAAGAGAATCCATCTGATGTCGGTCATGTTCAGCAACAGAAACTACCTTCCACAGCAGAAGATATGTGCGTACTGGATGTGCTGCGAGTGCTGCGGGATGGCAGTGAGGTCTCGACAGTGCATCGGCATGACGACACCCCTCCCCCCGAGCGTCATCGGGGCGCACAATCGGGGTGGTGGCGCGAAGTCACCGCTCCCCCCGGGAGCAACGAAAACTATCTGATTGACCAGTACGTGATGCGCAAGCACTCGAGGAGGTACCATACTGCGGACCACCTCTTTACGAGCTTTGAAACCGTGAAACTCTGATCCTTGATCTTCTTGTCAACTTGTTTGAAGTTTCATACGCTTGCTATGCACTTCCAACTCTTCCTCTCGTGAGACATCTTCTGTTTACAAAGAAGCATCTTGCTCGCCTTCAGCAAGTCCTGACTGACGTAGTGCCGCAAGCAGCATGTGCCATGGAGTTCAACAATGAGACATTTGAGGAGTCTCCTTCTCTTCCTTCCCCCATTCGCATCCATAGAGGCCCGGAAGCTGGTATTCCGAGTCCACGATTCAATCTCGCTTGCATCACATAGCCCTATTACTGCACCACCAACTCCCTACCCAAGCTCAACACTTCCGCTACGGCGCACAGCTAGCCGTCAGTCAGTGTCGAGCGAGCAATCATTCCGCGGTGCGTAGCTGTCACACCATTTCCGGTAGCCCATAACCGTCCGAAGCATGACAGTGGCTGCGTTTGGGTCAAGCTTTGTGTCTCCATAAAAATACTACTGACAACAATAAAAATCTTTTCAAAATTACCGTTACTTGTACGGCGCAAGGCAGAGTGCTTGTGCTACTCCCCACTACCCGTCCTCATCTACC
>CM030942.1:2541830-2592830 GCA_018136815.1 Isochrysis galbana | reverse complement strand
CGAACCTCTGGTTGATCTCATGGGCCATGTTTGGATGATCCCACACGTTGGTGGAGTCAACCGCGGAATCGCCAAGCTTGCGGATGTAGGCGCGAACCAAATTCTTGCTGAGCTCACATAGATCAGCGCCGGCCTCGCGCTCCCTCATGCGGTCCCACTCCATCGACGCCGAGTCTTTCGCGAAACCATCGGCCCCGTTTGCGAAGGTCCCGTCGCATTTGCGAAGAAGGACGTCAGCAGCGAGGACAGGATTGAGAGCGAGGGCGCGGTCCTCCACTAGATCGAGGAGGAAGGCGAAGATGCGAGAATTGCCGCTGGAATTGGCTCCGGCTGCCGCGAGGAGGGAGGTAAATATTTCGCGATGATCGCAGCCGAGCGCTAGTGCCCGCTCCAACGGCTTGATGAGAGTTAGCCGAAATTCGTTCCAGGCTGTCGCCGCGGTTTGAACGTTATCGGAGGCGAGGGCCTTTGGGAAGCGGAGCTCCGAAAGCTCTTTGCCCATCCTGACCTGATGGTGAAGGGTTTGCTCGGCTGAGAAGCGGCTACGCACCCATTTGAGCAAGTGGTCCTCCTCCATGAAAATTCGGCAATGCCAAACGTTGCCCGCCAGGGAGAGGTTGCTCTTCAAAATGGTGTGGATGAGCTCATGCTCGTCGGAGTCGCTGTAAAGGGCGGCCAGATCGCGTGAGGGCAGGGCGAGGAGATTTTTCCACTCGCTTACAACTGCCTCTCGCTCATCCATCCCCACCGCAAGGCAGGGGTCGCGAGGGTGGCGGAACGGCACCACCGGGGTCGGGCCCCGGTAAGGGCTCTGATCCTGGCGGCGGGATTCCGATTTGGAGGTCGGGTACGCCGACCGTGGAACCCTAGTAGCCGGAGAGGCGTGGCCCTTTTGGTCTAGGGCAGGAGGCTCGTCCATGGATGGTTCCTTCTGAGCCGGCCTAGCAGAATCCGCAGCCGCCTCGGTCCGATCCATGGACGGACTTGAAGTGGGCTCTTGGCGGGCTTGGAGTAGCTGAGTCAGGGCTTTGAACCCTGCTTCAACTTGATCCCGGAGAAGCCCCTCCCTCGCCTCTGCCGCGGCAAGGGATGACTGTAGGCGCTCCACAGCCCCTTTTAGGGTGTTGGTCTCCGCCTGAAGCCTTGCCATTTCCGCATCCTGACGCGCCGCGGCCGTCTCGATCGGGGTGATCTCTTGATCAAGGACCCCTTTTGATGACGGCGGGGCATAGTCCCGGTAAGCGGGGCTTCGGAAGCTGATCCCCTCCCCTTCACCGACCTCAGACTCATCATCTCGAAGGTGAGGAGGGGGGTCAAACTGAATCAGAGGGAGGGGACCCTCCTCCACCTCATTGGCCAACTCAGCGACGCTGAAGTTGGCCTCATGCGGGAGAGGGTCATGCTCCACCATGGCCCGCTGTGATTGCACCCGGTGGGTGCCGAAGGAAGCGGACAAATCCTCGCCATCCGCCACGAGCTGATCGGAGCCAGTCGTTGAGATAGCAGCCGGGGTGATGGGTGCCATTGGTGTAGCCTCAGAAGCCGTGGGATCACTCGGACATCCCACGGGAGCAAAAGCTGCAGCGGGCAGAGAAGGTTCCCTGAGGGGTTCCTCCTCTGCGGCCGAGGACGCAAGCTTCGATTTCGTGCTTGTCGAGTCGAGCGGAGCCGGAGGGCTCTGAGCCACTCCGTCGCGAGCGGCACCGGCGGCTAGCGCGGCGCTTTGTCCCTCCTCCCCACCGGGAGTCGGGTGAATGAAATTCTGGACTGGGTCGGGCAACCCCATTCGGGTGTATGGACAGGGAACGAACGGCGAACGAAGGACTGTGGGGCAGCGAGGCGCTCCTAGCGGCCCTAGTGTGATGGGTTGTAAGAGATTGTTAGACCTACAAAGAACTCTTCCCTCAGGGAGGGAGCCTAAGCTGCTTGAGTGCAGCGACGCAGCGAACAACGACGGACAACGAAGCTGAGAACAACAGGATACACCGACTCACGAACACACCGGAATCATTCACCCAAACAAAGCAAATTATCAAGCAACCGCGACCCCAAATCACCGATAACTCAAACACGTCGCGAGAGACGGAGAGAGAGAGCGAGAGAGAGAGAGACTCCGCAGCGACGGCCGGAGCGTGTCTCCGTTGTAACTTCCCACGTAGCGGAGAGTCCGAAGGGGAGCGTCCTGTCGCGGGACCACGGCGATCACTTTGGATACAGATCGCGACGAGATATCTTCACGACCGAATAAATCTTGCCGTTGAGCGTGAACCTTCTAGACGCTTCTAACGAACAACCCTGAGTAGCAACCAAGGGGAAGAAACACCAAAGGGGCCAAGGGCTTGCATGTAACTTGCATCAAGGGGAAAGATTCCCTCACCTAGGAAGCGAACCTACACCGGTCTCCAAGGGGAGATAGCAAATTAAACCTCAAATCTCGAGCGGATAGAGCAACCGACTTGCTCGCCAAAACCTTGACCGAGAAGAAAGAAGCAAGGACCTACAAGCCAAGGGTAGCGGACCTAGGGAATGTGAGAGGAAGTTTCCGAACGCCAACGCCAAACGCCGAACGCGGGGATTCAACGAAACCCTAACCAGGCCAAGCAGAACCTACGAAGAACAGGCCTGGACAACAACGAAAGTCAGCAGGTCCCAAGAAAGAACCGGAACCCAACAAGAAACGACAAGCCTTGCAAGAAGCTAAACAAGCCTTCACAAGGTAACCTGAGAGCCTGAGACAAGCGCGCAGCGAGTGACAGGCGACCTGGCTCCTTTGGGTCAAGATTACCCGAAAGGAGGAAACCTGGAATCTAGACCTGACAGACAGGCTAGAAGGAACGAAACGAGAACTCGAATTCTAGATCGCTAGGGACGAACCCTACCAACCTAGATGTACCTGAGCTTCACCGTGTGGCCGCACGGCGAAGGACCTGGAAACAAGAGCCTGGAAATCGCATCCTCTAGGATGAATGCGACACCCCCGAGAAGGGCAAATCGCGAAACTAAAGCGGGAGTTAAAAACGCACGACGCAACCCCGACCTTAATCGGGGGCGACTTTAACTGCGTAGAAGACAACCAAAAAGACACCCGGAAAACGGGGGAAGCGACATACCACAACGCGCACGGGGAGAAATGGAAGGCGGTGGCCAGAAGCCACCGACTCCGGGACGTGCACCACACGATGGGCTTAGACCCGAGCGTGGGTTACACAAGGATGGCAGCCACGATTCACACGCGAATCGACAGAATATACCACAGCAAAGACACAGATGCCTTTCAATGGCAGAAACACGGGCCAAGCAAGCCCGGATCTATTCACGGGCAAAGCCACGTCGGACCACCTCCCAGTCCTCGCAACGTTCGAGACGCCGGGCTACAAGCCCGGACGCCGTTTCGACGCCCCGATAGACCTAGAGATTATACACGAAAAAGGAACGACGCGGACGATAGAAATACTCTTACAAAGGGCCATGCGCAAAATGAACGAAGGGAAAGACCCGGAAACCGTGTGGGAGGACACCAAACACCACGTAGCCACACTCCTGAGGGAGGAAACGGCAGCCAGAGTGAAACCCACGATACAATCCGAACTAATGAGATTCACTACCCTAGTGAGAGGTCATACTACGCCGAGGACACACAGCCTGGCGCGCACGAGAAAGGCGGCCCTGGGGAGAAAACCAAAACTCAAGAGCCTGCCGGAGCTCAGCGCTCCGACCTTCATGGAAGACGACAAAGGAACATTAAAAATGAGCGCCCGCCTAGACTTAGTAGCAAAAGCAATCGGCCTTGCCGAGAGGCTCGCCTGAGACCCAGGCACGCACCCCCCGCCACAGAACGACAAGCAACCACGCCGCGAAAACGACAATGACAGCACAAGAGACGACTAACACACCATGCGATGACACACACGACTCGACACAAGAAGAAACGGGCCGCCTAGAGGCACAGGAGGAAGACGGGGAACCTCCACTAGGGGTCGGTGCACCCCACCCAACCTAAACCCCCAGCAACCTGGGCCCCAAGTAGTGCACGAGGGGAGATGCCGCAAGGCGGGTAGCGAGGGAGAGGAAGGGAAGTGGGCGTGGCTACAGTAGTTAAACCCGTGGCCGCGTGCGAGGCGAGGATATTAAAAGGTTTTTTTTCTAGGTATCTAGCGGCCAAAACCACCATCTAGATGTATCTAGATGTAAGCTTGTGAATAGGTTTGGATTTGGGCTAACCTATTTGAACCTAATAGTGCATTTTGGCTAACATATTAGATACAGATAGTGCCCTACAGCTAACATATTAGATACAGATAGTGTGCTTCGCTCGCCAATTAATAGTATTATCAGTATTATCAATATTAATAGTAAGTAGTAAAGTAGCCTGCCATCTGCCATCACGTACACACACATATAGCGATACACAACAAAAAAGTCATAGACTTCCCGCCGAGCCACCTTTGCTCAGCGAGGGCTGTTTGGAGAGCCCTAAAGCTCTATTATGGCAAACCTCGTAACGTCGTCTCGTAACGTTAGAAATAAATAGAAACATTGAAAGTAAAAAGTAAAAGTAAATATATTACTTTTTTTAAACAAAATTTGTTCTCCCACAGGTTTTTCCCCTCGCGATCGCGCGGGAGACCAGCGGCGGGAATGGGCTCCAATTAAAAATAAAACTCAAACCCTCTTCGATTTTCGAGACGAAAATCGGCGAACCCGAACTTAAGCCCAAGGAGAATCCAATCAGCTCGCCTTGAGCGACCACGACGAACCTAGAAGACGGTAGATAACGAAGAAGGCTTGTACTCATGCCGAAATATTTATGCCAAAAGGCCAGAATACAACAGGGTCTGGGTGGTGGTGTTGATTGCCCTTCTCATGCCAGAAGGCAGAGCATGGGGTTGGGGGTGACCGACAGGCCCCCCGGAGGGGAATTGGTGCTGGTTTTCTTGTCTAAGTATCACGCACGGCAGCCAGTGTCTAGTGCGTAAGCGGACTCTACTATGTAGTACAACCACTACTAGGGCTTGTGCGATGACCATCCCATGAACCTACTGAAGATGCTCGACTTTTCGGCCGCAACGCGGGCGCCCTCGCCCTGCGACCCTCGGTGCGTACCTTGCCAACGGGTCGCAGAGGCTTCGCCACTAGAGAGCTCTGCGCCATCGCTCGTGCCGCTTCGGCTGATGACGCCCGAGTTGGACGCCATGGCCGAGGATGCTTGCTGAGAGCAGGCAGATTGACGCAAGACGCCTCCCACCGTGCCCTTCAGATTGGACGGGTCATCCACCTGGGGCAAAATATGCCACGCGCTCAGCTGGGCCGCGCTCGGCTTGACAGACGAGCGGCTGGCCGTCTCCTCTGCCACTCTCGCTTCTCCCCCTCCGCCTCAGCTTGTTGCGACGTCACGAGCTCAGAGCGCAACCGTTCCGATCCCTCCGCCCGCGCTCCCAACTCGCCCGCTCGCGCCGGCGCAACCTCGGACACCTCCTCCCTTGTTCGCGCTCGGTACTCAGCCTCCGCCGCAGCCCGCTGCGCCTCCGCCAGCTCGGCACGTAGCTGGTCAGTAGCCTCGACCTGCAACCTCGCCTCACCCACTATCACCATGGCACACTTTGCCGTCTCCTCGGCAGTGCGCGCTCGCTGCTCCGCCTCCACCACGGCCCGATGCGCCGATACCAGCTCGGCGCGTAGCCTATGCGCCTCATCAGTGCGCGAGCCAGGCTCGTTCGCTTTGGCCAAGGCACTGGCCGCGGTGGCCTCCGTCGCGAGCGCCCGCAACTCCGCGTCCGCCATAGCCTGCCGCGCCTCCGCCAGTTGAGCGCACAGTCCCTCAGCCGCCTTCGCCTCCGCCTGCCGGGCGACCTCTCTCGCCTCGACCAGGGCGCTTGCCGCGGTCGCCTCGGCCGCAAGCGCTCGCTCCTCCGCCTTTGCTGTAGCTTCCTGTGCCACCGCCAGCTCAGTGCGCAGCTTATGCACATCGCTGGACGCCGAGCTGCGAAGCATCGCCTCGCGCTCGCTTGCAGCCAGTTGAGCCAGGCGAAGGCGCTCTTCGGCCTCAGCCTTGGCTTGGGCCACTGCCGCCACCGCCGCCTCGGCCGCGCCCGCGACTGCCTCGCGCGCGGCCGCCTCATTCATGGCGTGGCTACGTCCCTTGAGCTCGAGCAACTCCCTCCGGAGCTCGCTCGCCTCCGCCTCCGCCGCGAGGCGCAGCTCCGCAGCCACTTGGGCCTCGCGCGCTGATGCAGCCGCCGCCTCGGCCACCGCTACCGACGAAGCCGCCGCCTTGACTGGGGCCATATCGGAGGCCAGGGACGCCTGGGCGGTGCACGGCGCGCCCGAGGCCGAGCCGTTGGCCGTTGTGGGCGTCTCACCTCCATCCCCACAATCGCTCTCAGTTGCGGCCGGTGCAAGCTCATCCCAAGCGACGGCTGCAGCTGGCGCACCCGGTGGGCGCTGCACGCCGCGCCGCGTGAGGTGATGATGGCCGATCCCGGAAGCAAGGGACTCATCGAGGCCGTCGCCATCTTCATCGCTGCTCTCGATGGTGCCTGCGCACCCCGTCGTCGGGACCACCTCGTCCTCCATATCCACCAACAGTGGGGTGGCGGCGAGGTGTGTAAATAACGGCGGGCCGCGAGCGCGCATCGCCTCCGGTGCCGCCACGTCGCGGGGGACGGTGGGAGCTACAGCGCCAGCCTGAGAGCGTGCGGCCACGACGTCGTCTGCGGCCCGAATCATCTCAGCACGCGCAGGCGGCACAGCTGCCTCGGCCGGCTCCGTGGCCGTGTCGCGCATCTCGACCGTGACCGTTTGGACAAACTGCGAGAGCTGCACCGGCTGGGCAGCACCGCCATCTGCATGCGCGCGCACTGGAGCCATCGACTGCTCAATTTGTTCGAGCTCAGTGCGCATCGTCCCCAGCGCCGCCCGTCCCTCGGCGCTGTCGCGCTCGGCGCGTGCACGAGCGCTAACAGCGAGAGGAGCGTCTCTTTCTCGCCGTGGCGGACGGGCGAGGCGAGATCGTCGGCCATCCTCCCCGCAAGCTGTTCAACCTGACTCTCCGCTTCTGCGGCCTCTGCGTCGCCCTGCGCGAAAGCCTCCGCCGCACGCGCAGCACGGCTATTCGGCCGCCCTGGCCCCGTGGGCGAACCAAGCGCTGCCGCTGCTGAGACAGGCCTCTCGGCTGGCACGACCGCACAGACGGCGGCGCGGACAAGAGCGGCGGCCCGCCCGCCCTGCGCCTCGTCCCTCACCCCTCCCTTATCCGCCCTTCCCTCCTTCTCCACCTGCCTAGTTCCCTCTCCATCCTCCTCGCCCACTCCCACCACCACAAAGTGAAAGGTGGGTATCTCATCGTCCGCCTGCCGCTCCTCTCTCTCGACGGCCGAGCCGAACCCCACACTATCACCCACACGGAGGGGCGCTGTGCTGACGCGCGCCCCGTTGACGTACGTCCCGTTGGAGCTCCCGTTGTCCACCATGAGCCAGCAGGCTCCACGGGTGTGCGGAGGCTCGAGCCTCGCGTGAAGCCTCGAGGCTTTACACGGCTTTCCCCTGTCATTGAGCCAGAGCGCGGCTCTCTCGCGCCAGCGGCCGACCCAGTGAGGCCCCTCGCCCTCGAGCACCACCTCGGCCACGCCTTCTGGAGCGCAGGTGGGCCGTAGCCGCAGTCGGCGAGGAGGGGCAGAGAGGGAGAGGGGGGGGGGGGGGCGAGAAGGGGGAGGGAGAGGTAGAAGAAGGGAAGAAGGGGAAGAGAAGACGCGGAGAAGAGAGAGAAAAGAGGAGCGAGGGGAAATGGGGAGGAGGAAGAGATGATTGAGAGAGAGAGGGAGGGAGGGAGGGAGAGAGAGAGAGAGAGAGAGAGAGCGAGACAGAGAAAGAGAGAGAAGAGAGAGAGAGAGAGAAAGAAGAGAGAAGAGAGAGAGAGGGAGGGAGAGAGAGAGAGAGAGAGAGAGAGAGAGAGAGGGAGGGAGAGAGAGAGCTCTCTTTCCCCTCTCTCCCCCCGCTCCTTCCTCTTCCCCCCCCCCCCCCCCCCCACCCCCCACCCCCTCTTGGGGGGCTCGCTTCTCAGTCAACAGAGGAGAAGAAGAGAGAGAGAGAGGCTCAC
The DNA here is from genome assembly GCA_018136815.1 of Isochrysis galbana. Lineage (NCBI taxonomy): Eukaryota > Haptophyta > Isochrysidales > Isochrysidaceae > Isochrysis > Isochrysis galbana. Next base: position 2,584,735 of record CM030942.1, on the reverse strand, counting down.
TCTCCTCTCGTCCCCCTCTTCTTCTCCTGTGAAGAGGACGTCCGCGTCTCCCACGAGTCGCCTCTTCTCCTGTGAAGAAGACGACCTGTCGCCCCTTTCTTCTTCTCCTGTGAAGACTTTGGCTCCAAACCGTCGCAACACGGCCGAAACGCATCCCGTGCACACGATCGGCGGCCAACACAGAGAGCGGGCGTGTCAGGCTTCCACAGACCTAGCTGGGAAACACAGCAGGAGCGTCTCCAAACACAGGAAAAACAGGCTGTGCTTTACATTTGTACAAACACAGCCAAACACAACTAAGTTTATACTTAGTTCGCCCATGGCCCATGGGGGGGCACGAGCCCCCCTCTCTCTCCACTCCTCCCCTGCCATGGGGGAGGAACCACCCACTATCCTGGCACGCCTGATGGCTTGCCAGGAGCACACAACCCTGCTGACCCATTCCTCTCCCCAGAGGCCCGCCTGACTCGCTCGCCCTGGCCCGTCGTGGCCTGCCCATCTGCCCATCCCTCTGACCAGCCCCTCCTCCCCTTGGGCCCCCCTGATCAGGACCCCCCAGCCACCAGCCAGCTCCAGTCGACTGGCAGGGCTGGCAGGGGCTCGAGAGCTCGAGAGCCAGCGAGGGAGAGGCAGGAGGGGCCAGTGATGGTGCATCAGTTCATCAGCTGACACCAACTTCGAGGCTGACATTGATATCATAGCTGATATAAGCTGATGGACCTTATCAGCTGTTATCACCTCCAAGGCCCTGAGCGAGCAGATTATCAGCTGATATCAGTGGCTTGTGTATTTGCTGCAGATATAAATATAACAAAACGCCCTCCAAGAAAGAATATTTGGGCGACACGCGGCTCAGATGACAGTACGCGGACGATGTGCACCGCAGCAGACCAGTTCGACTCCCGCTGGAGACCAGTACGACGTCCACCCGACCTCACAAAAATTTAATTTTTTTCACTTTTTTTTGGATGTAGAAAGTAAAGGGGACTGGGTGTTTTGTTTTCTCCCAGCTCCAAGCTGCTGACAACTGACAACTGATATCAGTTATCAGCTCGAGGTGAGCTGATACTGATGTAAAAAACTGATATCAGTACTGATGCACCATCACAGGGAGGGGCCGAGGGGCCAGGGCCATGCCCCAGCCTCACCTGCCCCCTGAGCTGCGCTCCCAGGCCCCTGCCGGCCTCCTGGGGACCTGAAGAGGGGCCGCAGGCGCGCGCCATGGGCCCCCGCCGCAGGGAAGAGAGGAGGAAAAGGGAAGAGGGAGGGGAGGGGGGAGCGGCAGCTCTCCCCTCCGGCAGAAACGTGTCTTCTCGCCCAGTTTGGGTAAGAGAAAAAAAAAATCTTAAGTTGGCAGTACCCTACGGTAGTGTGTGCAGGCTGTGAGTGCTCTCTACAACTAACCCTTCCTATCCCCCCCTATCCTACCCTACTTGAGGCCTATTATCGGCCCCTAGGAGTGCCGGAATGGCTATGCACCCTGCTTTAGCCGGGGGGGTGAAGTGCGGTCAGTTAGAGCTGTGGGGAGGAGAATGAAGGTCTCCTTAGTGTATGCAAGGGATATCTAGATCTATGGCCACTGTACTTAAGTTCTCAGAGATGGTTAGCACAAGTGTCTCATCTACTGAGTACAGAGGGTATAGGAGTTTGTTAACTGTTTTCTTAGAGGGTGGGGGGAGGTGCACTAGGATGCGCTGTCGGCGTATACGTTGGAAGAATCCAACTTTTCCTTTGATGAGGATGTGGAATCGCTTAAAAATGGCTCTAAGCAGGCCGGTGACCGTTCTGGGATCGTCGTTTCCATAATGGATATTATAGAAGTCCGTAAGGATGTACCTCCATGCTAGGATAGCTAAGTATCCGGAGCATGGGTGGCTACCTGGGTAGCAAAAAAGTCTTTGGAACGGTATGTTTTGACCCTGAAGGTTTATGTCCATGAGCTTCTCTAAGTATTCGAAGACAGGGGCTATTGAGGGGCATTCCGCTAGGTGGGTAGAGGATTCCGGCTCGGTCCTACAAAAGCGGCAAGTGGGGTCGGCCCCTTGGTACCTGTTATAGGTGTTAATCCTTCTATGGAGGATGTGCTTGAAGTGTAGATGGGAATCTCTCGGAGTTAAGAAGTTAAATTGGTACAGTTGTGATATCTTAGGCCATAATTTCGGAGGGATGGGGAACCGCGCCTCCCATGCTTTGATGGCTTTTTGTTTTTTTACTTTTCTGCGACTAGCAAAGTATTGGGTCAGGATCTTCACATTGAGAGAGTCAAGGGTTTTTTTGTGTGGGAGGAGTTGGTATTCTTGAGGGACGGGCTGGGAGAGGGGAGCGGTCGGCGCGCGCTCCATCGCTAAAACTATAACAATAGTTTTCGATATGTTTATGATAAATAAATCGATCTATCGTAGAGTTGTCAAATCACTTGTCGGTGAACGACAGAGAACTTATGTTTCCCGGTCGCTGCATTACAGTTGTTTCGCCGGGCCACAAGGATGGCAGCAACGGTGCTGCCTGGGGGTGGCTCAGGCGCGTGCTTGGCTTGTATTGACTCGTTGACTCGGGGTATAGACTCGGGAACTCGGGGGGGCTCGCTTGGGAACACGGTGGGACTCGACGAAGTTGCTACAAAACCACTCACGAAAAAACCAAAAACCAAAGTCCTTGGGCTCAGAAAACTAACGTAAACACTCCGGCATCATACGATAAACAAACCCTCCCCGCGCGGCGAAGGCTGAGGTCGCGATCGCTCGTGTCGCATTCGTGATGTCTCAGAGGCAAAAAGAAATAACAGTAAAGAAAAAAACAGTAAAACAGTAAAAAAGAACAGAGGAAGAAAGAAGAAGAAGAGTGAAAAAAGAAGAAAAAAAAACCTAGAGTATATAGGGCGGTTCTCAGCCCTTCCCATTGGCCCTATGGCTACGTAAACTCTCGCGTGGCATAGTGGTTCAACCCACCGCCTCCACCAACCTTTTGCTCTGGGTCGCGAGTTCGAGTCCGGACGGAGCGCTCTGCAGTTCGAGCCGGTGTAAGACACCCTAAGATACCGCCCCGCACCCCTCCCTCCCCCCCAGCCCGCCACTGCGGCCGCCGTTCCCGCCCGCTCCGCCGCCAGCGCGTCCCCTGCTACCTCTGCTCGCCCCACCGCCGTCCCCTTTGCTGCCGCCCGCCTCGCTGGTTCACCCGCCTCACTGCCAGCCTCGCCGCTGGGCTCGCGCCTGCCCCAGCGCCACCCCGCCTCCTCCACCTCAACACCAGTTGTTGCCCTCCCCCCTGGCAACCAGCGTCGCCGCCACCAGCCTCGCCTCCACCCAGCCTCGTAGCAACCAGCCTCGCCTCCTCCAGCCTCGCCGCCACCAGCCTCGCCGCCGCCAGCCTCGCAGTTACTAGCCTCGCAGCCACCAGCCTCGCCGCCACCAGCCTCGCCGCCACCAGCCTCACCGCCGCCAGCCTCGTTACCATTAGCCTCGTTACCACAAGCCTCGTTACCACCAGCCTCGTTACCACCAGCCTCGCCGCCACCAGCCTCGCCGCCACCCGCCTCGTTACCACCCGCCTCGCCTCTAGCAGCCTCGCCTCCAGCAACCTCGCCGCCACCAGCCTCGCCGCCTCCAGCCTCGCCTCCACCCAGCCTCGCAGCCCATCATCCATCATCACTGAGAGGCATGGTTCCGATGACTGCTCGCCCGTTTACCGACATGAATTTTATTTTATTCTAAAGTCAGTAGCAATAATATCAACCTGATATCAGGTTATCAGGTCTAGTATAGGCCTGATAACCTGATATATCAGAACCTGATATCAGCATGATGGGGCATCCAGGCTTGTTGGGGAGGCAGACCGGAGGGAGCAGACGGCTAGGCCAGACTCTGGCTCATTTGTTTTGCGGGGAACAGGGCTCTGCCCGTTCCCTACCTCTGTGGTTGTCCTAGCTAGATGGGAAATACGGTGCTGGGGCCTGCAAATACAAATACAAATACAGCCAAATACATATGTATTTCGGACAAAAAATTCCGTCCTAGAAACTAGGACCATGTCCTAGAAAATTCTTGGATTTCTAGGACTCTGCCGATCATGCCTCCATTGTAGCCTATGGTGAGCTTATGAGACATCCCATCGCCTGGAGCAAACCATCTCCACATCCCATTCAACCTTAGCTCTCCCCATGACCAACTCTGCGGAGCTTGTCTTTGCTTACTTTTGCTACCACATTCAGCATGCGGTGCTGCACTCGGGCGTCCGCTCGCACCAGAGGAGTTTTATTTTAGACCTTTTGGAGCAGTAGGCTAGCGGATAGGACACTTAGATGACAAAACCAAGCTTGGTGGTCACTGAAGGTCTCAAAGAGGGCAGTCAAAGCAACATTTCATCTTCTGGGGACCATGGGTAGAAGAGCTCCCCATTGGGTGGTATCAGCCATTTCTCCCGTTTCTAGGACAAGCAGCAATTCCGACCAGGTGACCCGCAGACGCGTCACAAAACTTGGTGTTGCTGAGGGAATGGTGCCTAGGTACACTTGGAGCATTTAATGAGGACATGCATGTGGTAACTCAATAGCCAAGGTTTGGGACAAAATAACATGGTATGCTCATGCTCTCACCTAGCAAAGTCCGTCCTAGTTTCTAGGACTGGTCCTAGAAAGCTGGGTACCTTTATCCGATTTGGCCTCCGGCCAAATACAAATACATTTCAAATACATTCGAGGCCTACAACCCAGGACGCGCTTCAAATACAGCCAAATACATATGTATTTGGCCTCTGGCCAAATACAAATACGGTGAATACGTATTTCCCATCTAGCTAGGGTGGCTGTTGAGCTCGAGCTCGAGGCCCGACTTCAGCGGCCAACGGTCAATGCGGGTGGATGAGTTCCCCGCGCACGCGCGCACGCCCACCAATACGATTTAATACGTGTATTATGACCTCGTGTATTATGTATTATACACATGTATAACACAATACGGTATTATATGGTATTATGTATTGTGGCGGCACCCTGGCTTGAGCCCAGGGAGAATCCGAATCTGCACGCCTTGCGCGACCACGAAGAGCATAGAAGACGGTATATTACGAAGAAGGTTCGTGCTCATGCCAAAATATTCATGCCAGTAGGCCTGAATACAACAACCCCGTCCTCGAGGCAACTGCGACGACATGCAGCACCTCCCAAGGTGCTTCGCCGCTTAAAAGACAGTTTAAATACAACTCGTATTTGAAGTTCAAACTGAATATGAAAACAAATTTCACATGATCCTCATCGACGGAATGCGACCTCAGCCTCAGCCTCAGCTCCGTCGCCCTAGTGTCACTTCCCCAGACTGCCAAAGCCTCCGAGTCCAGAGTCCAGAAGAACTTTTAGGAATTCAGTTAGAGATGAGAGATGCGCGAGCTCCGCCCTCCGACCGTTCAGTCTATCGGATTATGTATTCCTTTGGGCACCAGCGGGGAGAGAAGGTTGAAGATGAAGATTGGGGCGGGCGTCATAGCCATAGCCGTTTTGTTGCTGGGGGTTCTGAGCCCGGCTGGGGTGGTACCGTCGCAGAGAGATCGGCCTCCCTTGCCTTCGGGAATCTGAGCTGCCCACCTCGGGCAACCCCCACCACCATCAAAGGCAAACCAACCCCCATCACGCCGCCCCCCCCCCTCCCCCCCACTCCCCCCTAGCCAGCTCCGTCGCCATAGTGTCCGTTCCACAGGCTGTCCAAGCCTCCCATCCAAGAAGAACCTTCTCAAATTCAGTTAGAGATCGCGCGAGCCATGTCCGTTTAGCGTTCAGTCTTTCTCCACCGAGCTTCGAGATCGCGCGAGCTCCAATCTCTCACATTCTCGCCGCTCGTTTGGGACCAACCGGACCGGACGATCCTTCTGTTTCATGAGAGAGGGCCTCCGAGTCCACCCCCGCCCCCCCCCCCGCACCCCCCCCGATCCTCCCTCGGTCGGCTTCTCGCCAGGTACGTACGCTGAGCCTCAAGCCCATGCCGCCCAGCCTCGGCTGGCTTCATTGCTCGCGCACGATGCGGAGCACCTGTGCCAGCCGGGTTCACACACTATGATCTCGTTGTTTGGCCACAGGGTGGTGACACGAGTGGTGGGCTCTGCCACTGTGGCAGGCACCTCCACTGCACACGCGCACTTCTCGTGATCCATCAATCCTTTCTCGCTAGCGAGAGCTGCCAGCACCTCAAGTTGCTCCGGGTTGGCCTGCCTCTTTTGTCCTCCAGAATAACATTGCAACCCATTTGCTCTCGTGCAGGCTTATTGCAGACGAAAGCATGGTGTTCAAGCCCTCCTTCTACCTACTGTTCGTGTTGAGCATCGCCGTTTATGTTGACCATGTCGATGCTCTGGATGGCTGCTGGGGAGCATGCAGGTACAATTGCGGCTTCTGCGATGTTGCAAACAACCAGAAATGGGTCACTGATCCATACAGTACCACTGGATGCGGCCTTTTTTATTCCGAGCAATGTCAGTACTGTTGCTGGAATCAATATCCAGAGTGCGTCGTCGACTCCTGCCAATACGCTTTCGATGGAGAATGTGATGACGGAGGCTATGGATCTGAATATTCTCATTGCCCTCTCGGAAGCGACTGCAGCGATTGCGGCGGTGCCTGGCGCTACTTGCCGCCGCCACCACCACCACCACCACCACCACCTCCGATACCCTGGCTTTGCTACGATTCCTGCTCCACGGCTTTCGATGGAGAATGTGATGACGGAGGCCCTGGTGCTGAATATAATATTTGCAGTTTTGGAAGCGACTGCTACGATTGCGGTATTTATTGGAGCAACTGGTTGCCGTCGCCGTCGCCACCATTGCCACCATTGTCGCCGCCACCATCGCCACCATTGTCGCCGCCGCCACCTCCACCAACTTCAATGATGTGCCAACAAAGTGTATGCAGCTGCAGCTGCGTAAGTACTGGCACATGGGACCGTTGTCATTCTCAATCAGAGTTAGATGGTTTCATTAATGCTAAGGGCGGCTGCGCAGCATTATCGATGGGTGCTGGATCCGATTGCATTCTTGCGGGATCAACTGTAGAGGCAACTATCCCAAACACGGTGTCATCAGCCTGCACGCCGTCATCATCTTCGCTCCTCGCCAGCGCTGCGGCCTTGAGCACTGGTGTGATCGTCGCCGTCGTCGTTGGTGGCGTTCTTGCCCTTGCGCTTGTCGTCGCGGCGTTGATCGCGGTCATGTGTTGTTGTATGAAGAAGGGACAGGTAAGGAGAATCCCGAGAATCGCGTTGAAACCCCCGCAATGTTTGACTTGCGCGTCTAGTTTACACGTCTTCTTCTTGACTTTGTTCACAGGTGAAGCCGATGGCTCCCCCGTCAACTGCACCGCCGGTGGTTGTCACAAAGTAGGCGACGAAAGTCTCCACACAATGGCCACTACGCGCCATGTGGCAACAACGCTGCAACCATCCGTTAAGCGACCGCCATCCACGGATATCCCGCAATCCCAAGCAGAGGCTAACATCGCCGGTCTTAGTGCTCTAACTCCATAACGCTCAACGTCCATATCGGTGTGCATGGACACGTCTTGTTGCTATTTGAGACGGCTTATCTGTGACTCCATTCGACAGTGAGATTTGTTTGAGACTGTGCTATCCTGTATGATATCTCCGATGTCTTTAACTTTTAGTTCCTACTCCACACTCTCCCGCGCAGGACGGTAGTCTCTTCGATGCTGCGTCCCGCACGCGGACCATTCTCGCTATTGCTACTATATGGGTATAGGCTTAGAGACTGAGCAACTAAGTGTATGCTTGGATCACCATAGGGATGGGCCTCGTGCCCTCCCCTCCAGGCTCCAACTCTGCCATGCATGACGGTGAAAATATTTTAGAGCCGCGGAGACGATTATGAATAGTAAACGACTGGGAAGAAGGGGCGAGATCTCTTTATCTTTAAGAATAGGTCCCAGATTCAGATGAGATGATATCCTTAATAATATCTGCCATCTGCAAACCACATCGGGAGGCGCCATGTCCATGTCCTCGGGGTTTGGTGCCTCGAGTTGTGCGCGCTGCCTCGGACAACCAAAAACACACCTTAAGTCCCCCCCCCCCCCTGCACATGGGTTTCGCATTCATCCTAGATCTAGATGATGCAATTTCCAGGCTCTTATCTCTTATCTCCAGGTCCTTCGCCGTGCGGTCACACGGTGAAGCTCAGGCACATCTAGGTTGGGTAGGGTTCGTCCCTAGCGACCTAGAATTCAGTGTAATATAGCCCGGTCACTCACTAGGGGGGTGCGGAGGGCACCATCTGTAATGGGCAAACGAAGGCCAAAATAAGCTCCCTATAGGTTCCGGTATGCGAGATCAGCAAAAAAAACCGGGGGTCTTCCGGCAAAATTTTCGAAAAATACCCGATTTCAGGCCTCTGACGGCCGTGCGGAAATATATTTCAGGCCCCCTCCGGTATTATTTTACCGGTGGCCTTCATGCGCGCCTCTCGCAGCGAAACACGAAACTATGGGCATCGGCAGCTGACCCGGACCAAAGATCCTGGTTCTATACGCACAGCAATACATTTTCACCATGTTTTTATGGACTTGAACGTGTACGTAAGTATCGCAAAAACTGAAGACGCTAACCGCTAAAAACACCAAGGGCTCGAGAACCCAACTTCGACCCGCGACCGGGGGCGCCACGAGGCCGTTCGAGTCACCGCTCACCAAATGGATGCCGCTACCAGCACCAAAGTGCGGTATGCCGCCCTCACAGCCACGCCAATCGCGCCTGCCGCCCCCGCGCACTGCGTCGAAATCGGCCGATCGGCCGCTTGTGGCCGCCGGTCGGTGCTGACGTCGTCACGCCCCAAGACGCGCCATGAGTGCCCAACTTCGACCCGCGACCGGAGGCGCCACGAGGCCGTTCGAGTCACCGCTCACCAAATGGATGCCGCTACCAGCACCAAAGTGCGGTATGCCGCCCTCACAGCCACGCCAATCGCGCCTGCAGCCCCCGCGCACTGCGTCGAAATCGGCCGCTTGCGGCCCCCGGTGATGACGTCGTCACGCCCCAAGACGCGCCATGAGTGCCCAACTTTGACCCGCGACCGGGAGCGCCACGAGGCCGTTCGAGTCACCGCTCACCAAATGGATGCCGCTACTAGCACCAAAGTGCGGTATGCCGCCCTCACAGCTACGCCAATCGCGCCTCGAACTATAACAATAATTTTCAGGAAAAAGAAAAAGAAGAGAGGGGGCCCGTCGCCTCTCCTCACGTGAAGGAATCAGGAAGGGGGGCGGGAGGAGAGACACGCTCTAAGAATAGAGTGTGTCGGGGATGCTCCCCCTTGCATGCGAGGAGGCACGCTCTAAGAATAGAAAAAAACCATCTGAAGATTCTGGGCTACACACCTACTAGTTACGGGACTACCCTTCGTTACTGACACCGCCCTTATCTTCGCTCCCTCCACCTCTTCCCCTGTCCCCCTTCTTTCCTTTTTCCTTTTTCTTCGGTTTCCGGGGTCCGGCCTCGGTACACTACCTAAGACCTGGTTTGGAGTGTGGGGTCCGGGCAGGCCTTTTGAGCTTTTGTTTTTGTCGTGCGCGCCCTCTTGGCCCGGGTTGAGTGTTTAGGTTCCGTCTAGTACGTCGCGTCCCTAGCGTTAACCTTATTCGCTGCGTCAGCGGCTCATCCGCCTACGTTCCTTTGCTCCTTGGTCTCCTCAACAGCGTGTGCTATCCTCAGCTGGGTGGCTAGCTCCACTAGCTCCTCACTCACTGGGTCTAAGCTTACCCTTGTCGTTCATAGTGAAAACGGGTCTCAAGTTGCTTATGTTTATCCTTTTTTTGGGTTGCCTGCCCATGCCCGCTTGGGCAGTTCTCGCCGAGTCGGAGTCGGTGTCGTGTGCGAAGAGTAGTGTGCTTTGCTTGGCTTAACGTATGTTCTATTTTGTTCTTACCAGTATTGATTCTTCTGAGAAGGCTGTGGCTCATCACCGGCGGCCGCGGGCTCCGTGTGCATCGCGCGGTGCAGGTGTGTCTCTCCCTCCTCGCGCCCCCCATCGGTCCTCCCTCCCACCAAAAAAGGGAGGAAAACCCCAACAACGCACTTCCCCCCCCCCCCGCTCTCTCAGGGAAGCGGACTTGCGGTGGCCGCCGCCGGCATCGCGCTCGCCGTCGCGTCGGTGCCCCGAGGGCGCCACTTCTCGCACCCACATCACACGCTCGGGATCGTCGCCTTCGCCCTCGCCCTGCTGCAGCCGCTCAACGCGCTCGTGCGCGGCACGCCCGCCGCCCGCACCACACGCCGCGCCGTGTGGCGGGTCGCGCACAAGGGGACGGGCTACGCCGTGCTCGGCGTGGGCGTCTACCAGGCCCTCTCGGGACGCGTCCTCATGCCGAGCCAAGGCGACGCCGTTCTCGTCGCGTACGTGGTGCTCCTGGGCCTCTCCTTCGGGGTGCTCGCGGGGGGGCTCATGGTAGGGTGAGAGTCTCCACGGGAGGGGAAGAAATCCTGAGGGAAAGGAGACCAAATGAAGGCAAGCCGCCTGATCTATTGTAGACGTGTCAGTTCTACTGCCAGTGTGGCAACGTCGTCGTTTACCCCGTCGCTAGAGTGCGTTAGCCGATCGATGTTACCTCCCGTCTACACAACGTTGCTATCTATCACTGGGCCCCCTTGGTATGGGGCCAAACACCTAGCCTTGCCTCACTGCGGTCCGTCAGTGTCAGTGCGCGCCGTCTCACTGCGGTCGGCGAACTCGGCCCGTGGGAAAGCGAGGTCTGGCACGCGTTTTCTTTTTCGACACTACTGGTAAACCTGACGGCGCGGTCGGGCGTCGGTCCGTGTGCGCTCTCTCCCATCTGTTTTTCTTTACTCTCTCCCTCTTCCTTTTCTCTCTTCTCGCCTCCCCATCTCTGCTTCCCTCGCAGCGCCTGACGCGGCGCTTCCTCCTGCTGCCTCCCGCTCTCCCTCCCCCTCTCTCTCTCCATGCGAGAGGTCTTCTTGGGCGGCCTTCCTCGTGAGCCGCGCCGGCTGAAGGCGGTGGAGCTGGGTCTGCACGCCGCTCTCCTCTCCTTCTCCCGCTCCGCCGATCCCTCCTCCGTACGCCTGCGCCTTCACACTCGCTCAGGTGGTGGAGGCGGGCTCGGCTTTGGCTTCGCGTGGCTTCCTGACGAAGAGAGCGCCTCCTCTCTCGTGGCACAGCGCGAGATTTGGTACAGCTGCGAAGGGGAGAGGCTCCGGGCTGGGGTACGTGCCGCCAGGGGGAGCGCTGACGCGCGGCCACCGCCCTCGAGCGAGCCCGCACAGCTCGAATTGAGGCTGGCACTCGTTGGAGGAGAAGGAGAGGAGGTTCACGAGGGGTTTGAGAAGTGGAGGCGACACCTGCGCCGCTTTGGGTTGGGGCTTGAGGTGCGCGAGGTACTCGCTTCCGAGACTGGCTCTCATTCCCTCGAGAAGGTCAACGCTGACCTGCTCCTCCTGCTCTATCGGAAAGGACAGCTTGCGCCGGCCGAGGTGTGCTCTCTTGCGGCACGAGTGAAGGCGCGTGCTGACGCGGGCGGCGCCGTACTCGTGGTTGATGGGCCTGTATGCGACACGAATATGAGACAGAGCGCGAAGAGTTTTGTGGACGCGCTGGCCGAGGTGCATGCAGCAGACGTGGCCAAAGGCGCCGGCGGCTGTCGGGTCGACGTGTGGGGCGCACACGAGTTGGAGGCCTGGTCCTATCCGTTAGCGGAAGCCTGCGCGCCCAGCCTCTATGGGCTCCACAACGGTGGCAACGAGCAGGCCGTTCAGTCTAGTTGGGGATGCTCCAGCATGCTAACGCGCCCCCCCGCGTCAGCTTCCAGTGTGGACCGGAACGGCCTCGACGTGAGACGTCCATCGCCGCCGTCCTGGGTGGAGCTTGTGAGTGGCCTCGCGGTGCGGCGAGCGGTTGCCTGCCACCTGTCGTCCAGCCTCAAGGTCTTTGTGAGCGACTGCGACGGGACGCTCTGGGATGGCGTTCTATCCGAGGATGGGGTGGACGGCATTCAATTTGGGCAGGCGCACCTAGAACTTCAGGTGAGCCCACACGCTACGAGGTCAGCTCGAGTAATCATTGCGGGATCAACCGTGTACCCGACTGGCGCCCACCGGGCTCAACCGGCTGCAGAATCCGTGCAGACACTCACTTTTCTTACGGCCTTCGTTGACCATCCAGGCAGCGCTTTCGCGACTTCAACAAGCAGGCCGGCTTGTTTGCCTCGCCTCAAAGAATAATGTGTCGGATGTTGTGGAGGTGTTCTCTCGCCGGGCAGACGAGATGAGGCTTGCCATTGGGCAGATTACATCGTGAGTCGGCTCTGCAGAGGAGGACTGGCCGACTACGGTTGGCACCTCGGTTTGCCGACTTGGTCGCACGCCCGCCTCTCATAATCCGGTCATACGCGTGGTGCGGCGCGAAGCCTCGCCGACTTCCCCGCTACGTTGCGCGCTGCGCCCAACTCATCTTTGCCTCGCCCTTGCTCCATACTGCAGCTTGGAGGTGCACTGGGACCCAAAGCCCTCGAGCATCCGCCGCATCTCGGAGTGCCTCGCGCTGCCGCTCCACAGCTTTGTCTTTATCGATGACAGCCCGGCCGAGATCAACCGGATGCGCGAGTCCTTACCGGACGTACTCTGCATTGGCCTCCCCGGCGGACGGCCGGACAAGATGCGCCATGTCATCCACCACCACTGGGCCCTCGATGTGTGGCGAAGTAGTCCGTCAACCGCCGAGGATAATCTGCGCACTCAGACCTACCAGCAAAACGAACAGCGCCGCGCGGCAAGAAGAGCCGCACGCCACCTGTCGCTCTCGGCCTTCTTGAAGGAGCTCCAGATGCATGTTGACATTCGCGAGCCGTTGGCTGGAGACGAGTTGGAGAGAGTTGCTCAGCTCACCTGTCGCACGAATCAGATGAATGCGACGCTGCTACGGTTCCGCAGCGAGCTCGAAATACAGCTTTGGAAAAACAGCGCGGCTGATTTAGAGGAGCCACAACGTACCAATGGCGCGGCAGAATTGCCGCGCCGCTTCGCATTGGCCGCTTGGGTTTCGGACTCCTTTGGCCAATATGGTCTTGTTGCGTGCGCGCTCTGCCGAATTCAATGCGTGAGCGGTCAATCTGACGGCCACGAGGCAGGCGATGAGCAGAAACTTACTTCACCCGTGCTTGTGGTTGAAAGCCTGAACATGAGTTGTCGTGTGTTGGGGCGTGCCGTTGAGATTCGGATCCTCAAGCGCGTTGGCGCAGAAGCCCGGCTTCGCGGTGCGTCGCGCGTTGCGTTGCCCTTCATTCCGTCGCTTGGAGAACGCAAGGGCAACCGGCTGATGCAGAGGTTCCTGTCTAGGCTAAAAGAAGTATGCGCCCGGCAGGCTAGCTGCGCACTAGCGCTATCAAGGGGTGCGCCGTGTGCCGAGAGCGGCACAAAACCAGTAAGCTACACAAGCCAGCAGCTAGCCGGACGAACACCCTCCACTCTGAACCGTTCGAGAGAACCTGGCCTAGAGGAGATGATGTTGTTGATCGGTGCCTACTGCGGCCGTCGCGGCGAACTGGCCAAAGCGACGCTGATCGCGTCATCGACGTTGGAATCGCTCGATGTAGCGGCATGGCTTGATGAGACGGAGCGGGAAGAGGGTGGCGAGACGGAGAGCGCCACAAAGATGGAGATGGGCTGCGGGAGGCGCACGAGCATATCTAATGGCGGTGAGAGTTTTTGTAGCGAAGCATCCGCAGAAGGCACCGTCGAGGATCTGACGTGTAGTATCGACGATGAAGACCGTCCACCAATGCATTCTGCCGCATCATCGGAGGTCACGGGCGCCAGTCGTGGAGGAGTTGAGTCGGGTCCTACCACAACCGGAAATGCCCTGGCGGGATGTGCAGGTGTTGCATGGGAAGATTTCCTAACTGAGATCGCTTTTGGCCTGGGTGGAACGGTGGACTCACCGAGTGAGGCGGCTGGATCAAGTCTCACTGCAGAGCGCGCCCACCCTTTTTCTATCTGAGAGGCTGAGTTATAAAGATAAAACTTCATAATATTCTTACCGCACTCGCGGCGAATGGAACCACTACCTACACGTAGCATACTTTCTACACCCCCACTCCCCCGGCCCTTCCCCCCCCGCCATCAGGCGGCTCCCCCCGTGCACTACTAGGGGGATAGGGGTGAAGGGCTTAGATATGGTCCGGTGGCCCGCGCCCCCCCCCGGTGATCCGTTCCCCCCTTCCTCCTACGCCACCTGGGCTGGCGGCCGACTCTGTCTCGACTTATCCTGTAAACAGGCGCGAGACTTACCGATTTTTCGGTGAGCGGAGCTCACGCTCCGCCCACCCCCTTCTCCGCGCTCTCTCTCCCCTCTCCTGCAGGCACGCGCGATGGCGCGCCTGCGGCAGGCCTGCAGCTGCCCCTGGCGACCCCTGGAGGCTCCTGGAGGCCAGCTCAGGGGGCAGAGGAGGCTGGGGCTGGGCCCTGGCCTCCCCTGCCTCTCCCTCGCTGGCGCTCCTGAGCCTCAGGGGCCCCCACTCTGCACCTGTCTGCCTGTCGAACAGGGGGGGAGGGGGGGTTGGAGCGATGGGCTGGCCACGACAGGCCAGGACGCGCGAGGCAGGCGAGCCTGCCAGGGAGAGAGTGGGTCAGCAGGGCAGTGGGCTCCTGGCAAGCCATCAGGCGTGCCAGGAGCATGGGTGGTTCCTCCACCATGGCAGGGGAGGAGTGGAGAGAGGGGGGGGCTCGTGCCCCCCCATGGGCGAACTAAGTATAAACTTAGTTGAGTTATAAAGATAATCTTGCCCTCCCCTGCGCTACGATCTACTATCCGCGGTGCGCAACATAGTGCTGCCGCAAACGTCAAACGTTGACGGGAGTTCACGAAGAGCTCTGCGCGTCCAGCTTGTGCTGCACAGCCAAATAGATGATCGGCCCATCAGAAGAATCTACAAGTGCATCAGCCGCACTCGTCGCGTGTAACCTATCCCTTACTCAATTTTTATTCATCTCAGACGCATCGCAAGAGCATGCACGTCTAGCGCATGTAGCCTCATGCTATGATCCGCACCCCCCACTGGAGGTGCGAGGTGCCCATACAAGCTAAACAGTCACAAACAACATAGAGCACAAGCTCTATTGTCGGCCGGTGCTCCGCGCGCACCGCGCTGCGTGCAGCGTGCGCTACTAGGGTAGTCAAACACTAGCTAGTTTAACTTCTAAGGGCTTGAGGAAATACACCAAATGTTGCGGGTAAAGAAGGGGTTTTGTACAGTTACCCCTCTCGTACGCTCGCCCAGCTAGGTTTCCCCGCGCGACCCCCTTCTGTCGTCGTCCTCCTCGCACCGTCCCATCGGCTCCCCCCGCGGAAGCCCCCTCCCCTCTTTCCCTTCCCGCCTGCATTCCCCGAGTGCTGAGTGCTTCCTTGAGTTCCCGACCCCCTTTCCATCTATTTGTTTCCCGCGCGTTCCCCCACCCCGCGCGTGACGTTTCCCCCCCCGTGTCTTCCGCACGCTCTGCGCCATCGCTCGAGCGCGCATCCTCAGCTCAGCCGGAAGGGCTTCGCGTCATGTCCATACGTGCTCTGCGCGTGCGGGTCAGTGGTGTCACCGAACCTGCACTGAATTCGTGCGTTGTGGAGCCCGCCGGCCCGCGGCCGATGACGCCGTGCAACAGTCGCACGGGAAAAGAAGGAAGTTGGACGCCGGTGCCGACCGGGTTTTGGCACCGACGCCCGCGGCAGCGCCAATGCCGGCCGCTATGTGCACGACAGCGGAGTGTACGGGCTCAGCGGAACGGCTCCTTCTCTTAGGCAAAGCGCCGCGTATGGCCGCCCCGCCAGCGGCAAACGAGTCGCAAAAAAAGAGGAACAAGGCGGGCATTGCAGCGGTGCCTGCGAGGCGCTGCGCTACGAGGACCTGTCCGGAGCCAGACGAGGCTTTGGCGCAGTCCATGGCTACGTCGAAGGCGGCGACGGTGCAGCTCGAGCAGCGCATCAACATTGTAGGCAGGTTGTCAAGACAAATCACCGGCGCCTTAGGGATTGCCACCACAGATGTCCCAGCTGATGGGATTAACTTCCTTAGGGGAGAAATCACGCGAGAAGGCACCCAGGGCTCCCCGATATGGCACAATCTTTTCCACAAACCTCCGGCTATTCACCACTCACATAGGTCGAAATGGGAGTCTCTACAGACAGTTATCGTTCACAACACCATTAACCCGGGTACGGGGGACGTATACACTATGGAAGAATGCGCGGCTTACTTGCCGGAAGGAGAACGTTGGATACGCCATAGAGGAAACTACATATCGGTAGGCCCCTTTCTTAAGTCGTGGGAAAAGATTTCCGGATGGACTAGATCAAGACTAATGCATACCACATCCGATTATTTGGGCCTTCTTAGAAAACAAGCGAAGACACCGCCCCCGGCCCCGGAGGAGCAAGAGTTAGTCCCTCAGGAAGATCCGGACGCACACGATCTCGGCGAGGTCCTAGTGGATAAAGACCACAACTTTTATCTACGCCGAAGAGGCGACTACCACACAGTCCAGCTCAACGTCATGGGAGAGCCCCACATCCACGAGCGGATCAGCCCGCAACTACTGCCCGACGAACTATACACTCCGCTGAAGTGGGGACGAGCGTACGATGGCCCTGCGGAAACGGCGTACCCGATACCTCAAGAATACACGCTAAAAGGCACACATACCACGCTGGAGGATGTAAGTGTCAGGGGCCTGACTAAAGCGTTCCTCGCTCTGAAGAAAGCCAAAACACAAAAATCCACACTAAGATGGGAAAAAAGGTTACCGGTCCTCTCGGGGAAGTGGAAACAAGTATCGCAATTATACAAATACAACTTTTTGACGCCTAGAGACTCTTATTTGCATTTCAAACATGTCCTACATAGGAGGATAGCTACGGCGAACCGTTTTGCTGACGATCCAACATGCCGCTTTTGCGGCATAGCCCCTGAAAGTTCCACTCACCTGGCCTCATGTATCGCGACGGAGCCCATCTTCGAATTCATAGAAGGACTTCTGGGGATTAGCCTTAGGCCGGGATCCGAAATAGCTCACCGTCTTTTTTGCTATCAAGTGGACAGACCGCACCCCTCCTCGGGATACTTAGGTATCCTGGCGTGGAGGTATATCCTAACCGACTTCTATAATATCCAATATGGCAACGCGGACGGCAGGTCCGTTAGGTCGATCTTAAGAGCGATTCTTGCGAGATACCACCTATTAGTAACGGCGAAGGTCGGGTTCTTTCAGAGGCTGAAAAAACAACGAGAGAATATGGGGCTACACGCCCCGAGTAACAAACACATTAAGAAAATGATAAGTCCGCTCTACACGGTGGACAAAGAGTTCAACCTAGGAACATCGGAAGACCTCCTGCAGGCGGCGAGAGGGCTGGACATCCGAAACATCACCTAAGGCATACCGCGTCTTAGAAGAAACCACAGAGGATACCAATGAGGATCCCACGATATACGATGGAAGGAAACCCGAATTAGCACTACCATAAAGGACGATCCACAGTCTCCCGCCCCCTTCTCTCCAACTCCCGGCCGAAGCAGCGCGCGCGGCCTCCCCGGAACCAGCTTCTCCGATAAAGAGGGAACTGGGAAAGGGGGAGGGGGTTGTCAGGGGTTAAGGTTGGGTAGTAGGGAGGTACACTAGCGCACTGCCTCACGCCGCACGCGTAGCGGGGAATTTTAAGAAGATTTTTTTTTACTTGTTCCTAGACAATTAACAATCGCATTGACAAATGCAACTTTGGCAATGACAATGTAGCTGTTTATGGTCTCCGGCTGGGGTTTATGATCTCCGGCTGAGGCTCGTTTGCACTGGGGGGAGGACAAATATCGAGGGGAGGGGGCAATGCCCCCTCCCCCCGGTAGCACTCGGACACCTGGCTCGTCAGGCATGGCGGGATTCCGGGACGGAAAAGTTGTGTCCAATTAGCTAGTGGGGTTGGCTAGGACATAACATTGATTGTTTTATTTATTCTTCTTTGTTTGACGAGAGGTTCCTCCCCCTCCCCCCCCCCCCGGTGCTTTTTCCCGGAGAGTCGCCCGACGTAGGTCGGTCCGCCTCAACGGGTTTTCCCTCATTTTAACTTGTGGGGAGTTAGAATGGGAGCCGGGGGCATGCGAGGGGGGAGATTTGGAGGGGTGCATAGGTGTATGTATCTGTGTCAACAGCACGCGCCAAGGTGTACGGGCAGGTGCGCTGAGGGCTGTCGTGTTAGTACCGGGCTAGTGAGAGTAGTGGTACTAATGCTCAGCTAGATTATTATGGAGTTCAGTTCGAGGAGCACGAAAATTACACTGCCCTATACCAGCTAAGCTACCGACGAATGGGTTGAAATATCATAATAAATGCTATTTTTAGATGATAATCCAACAAGGGAGTTGCAAGGAGGAAAGGACCATGGTAGATGCGTGCAAGGGCACCTTTAACGTAGATGGCTTGCCTCCAATGACTGCAGTTAATATTGATCCGCCTGAGCCAACTCCTCGCGTGCCGCACTCAAAAAGCCACCGAGGGCCAAGGGCCTCTGCTCTCTTGCGCTCGCGCTTTGTGTGGCAGGCCAAGCTTAGTGCTGGGCCAACTCGACGGCCTCTCCAATGCCTTCCCCCCGCCTCGCGCACGTGAGCCACTTCCGAGGCACCGCCGCACCGCCCCCTTCTCCAAGAGGTAGCCTTCCTGTGCTTCCTGGGCTGCGCCACCTCAACTTGCGCATTTGAGAGCCGCAAATAGCAAAGAGCACAGTAAGCAAAAGACATGAGATCGATTGCCCATTGGCCTGCCATATGGCTAGTACATGCTCATGGGTCTTGTCAAGGCTTGCGCAGGAGATACACGACACGCCCATTCGCGTGAAAATGCTTTCGGTTTGTAACGTATTCGAAGTCTTTGTTGTTGGAGATCGTTGCATTCCTCTATCCATCAATGAGCATTCGAAAACTGTCAGACCATCGGCCCATGGCGAGCCCTAGCATGTAGCGAGCTTAGACGCCACCCCGATAACTCTGAGCTCAAGTGAAAGCAAGCCGTCTTTTGGCGCCGTGACCCAGACGGCCATGAGTTGTAGAGGCCTTAGACGCAGGCTGGTCCACGTTCATTGAGAGCATGTTGGCTTGACGGATAACTTGTTCACGCTCCAAGGGGTCCAAAGGTTGCAACCGGTTGATGGGAGTCTTCTTCTTCATTGCATCTTCGCGGCTCCATACGCAGAAGCGTCGCGGTCGGCGCAGTTGGATGACGTCAGGCGATTGAAGATGCTGGACTGGTACTTGTTGAGGCAGAATCCTGGCGGCCATTGCATCATGAGTGGCACTTGTCTGAGAAGGGCTTTCACTGAGCTTTGACACGGAAGACACATTCTTTTGAGATGTGCTGCACTCTCGAGCATCCAGTGCCAGAGAGTCGCGAAAAGTAGATGCCATTGACAAAGCAGAGCTCCAGAAACAGGCCCACCACCTCGATGATGACGGCTCTCGAGTCGTTTCGGCCATCGCATTCTCACCTCGACTTTCACGCTCATCAGCGTTCGCTTTCCCCTGCTCAACCAATGTCGAAGGGTCAAAGAGCCAGTCCGATTCCAAATCGGCCAGCATGGCCGACCAACCTGAAAGATACCTGGCTTTACCTCCCTGTCCATCGCGACACAGCTCAGCCGTTGAGCAATTTGACATCGTCACCCCTGTATTGCACTCGGGCGGCAGCAGTCCGTGTACTGGATAGGTATGCTGAGCTCCATCACGAGCTCCATCCCAGTGTGACTGGCTCATCTTAAGCTTTCGTTCGTGATCAGAAAAATGCCGTGCTGTACTGACCGGCCACGCAACGCATATCATGCGCTCCTTTGAAGAGAACAGAAGGGAGTCACAGTGCTCACTTGGCGCACAACGAGACTCTGGAGGAAATGCAGAGGATGGCGCAGGGCAGGCTGCAGACTTGGTTGTGCGAGAGGAAGAGAGGGGTGAGCCAGGAGGGAGACGGGGGACGAGAGGATCGGAGGAGCAGACGGAATGGGACAGAGAGTAGGGAGAGAAGGAGGAAGGGAGGTCAGAGGGAGAGCGAGAGAGCTGCGAGAGAGAGGAAGGAGTGCTGCGGCGGCGCTGAGGGAAGGGGATGAAGAAGGTTTCCCGCGCTTTCGGCCTCCCCCCCCCCCCCCCCTCCCCCGCGCCTGGTTCTCTGCTGTGTCCGTCCTCATGCTGCCTCTCCGCAGCGACAATCTCCCCCCCCATCCCCCTCGCCGGCATGGACCGCCAGACCTAGTTTCCTCTACCCCTCATCCACCCAGGGCCGCGCAGCAGGGCGCGCGTTCGAAGCGCAAGAAAGCGAGTGCTCCAGCGCCAGCGCCGCCACCCGCCACATTGAAGCGGCTTCCGCAACATTCCGGCGGTCGCTGGAGCGTTTGTCGACCGCGGGTTTCCTCCGCTCTTTCTTCGCCTCGCCCCCTCATCACCCAGCTTCCCTCGCCTCCTCTCTCTTCGTGCCGCCTCTACGTTCACCATTGTTCCTCGCCTCCTCTCTTCCCCTTCCGCTAACTCCTCACATACTGCTCCTACAGTCCTCTCCACCTTCTCCTCCCGCGGTCTTGCCCGCACGCCGCCTCATTGATTCCTCCCCTACCCCGCTCTCGGAAGCCGCCGCCTCCCGCGCTCGCTCCCGCCGCCCTCGTCACACACCGCACCGCCACCCGCGTCACCCCACTGCCACCTTTGCCACATATAGCACCACCGCACTTGCAGCACGCCGTACCACCTCCCGTGGAACCCCCACAGCGGCCACCTTCGTTGGTCCCCGCACGTTGGCTTCGTGTTCTTCTCCTCTCGCTTCACCTTGCCTCTCCTCCTCCTTCCTTGTGTTGCCGCCTCTGCACTCCGCTTCAATTTTCGTCTGAGCCTCCTGACCAGCGGCAACAGGCACCTACTTCCACACGTAGGTCGAATGGAATTCAAGTGTTGTGAGACCCGGAGAAGCAATTTGATGTGTTGCTAATATGGTCACATCCCATGTTAATGTGGTGGAGTTTTATAAACTGCGATTTTCTCGCTTCGGTTTTGAAAGTAAATGTGGGCCGTTGGGCTTAGAAATGTAGTTGATTATTAGTTACGAGCAAGGAGACGGGCTAGGCGAGGTGCTAAGCAGACGAGACAGGCTAAGGAGGAAGGGAGGGCGCGCTAGCAGGACGATTCTCGAGCCACACAGCCCACGAGTAAAGAGATTGAGGTATAAGGATAGATAAACACAAAAGGATCGATCGCGGATGCGACATGTGGCGGCTTGGGCGGCGGGAGAGGCAAGGGAGCGGTGCGCACTCCATGACCCATTCTGTTGCTGAAGATATTTGAGGCGAGAGATGGAGGAACGGGATGGGGCTGGCGAGAGCGATAGCTCCGCGCCCCACCGAGAAATCGGGCTTAGTCCCGCGGTCTGTTCGCATGGAAGATAGGTTGGCGATTGGCGACGGAAAAGCGCCTTAGATCGTTGCCCGTTGGGTGACACAAGAAGGAAGATATTGAAGTAGCAGTATCGGGATGTGCGTGCGCCACCCGGTCACACTACTTCCGTCGCCCCTTCCCCCAAGTAGTGCCAGGGGGTAGTCGCTTGATGGTTGATGACATGAGGTAAGGGGCCAAGCGGACGTGGAGGTAGGGCGCGAACGCGCGCGTAAGAGAGGCGAGCTTGGGTCCGAAGCTACGAGCACGGCGAGAACAACCCAAATTCGAAATTTGAGCAGACTGGAAAGTAAAGTTCAGATCGAGATTATGTCGCCGCCGCTATACCTCTGATAAGGTCAGAAATCACTCCGAGTAAAGCTAGCATGCACAACACCGCGTGATGAGCAACGATAACTTTCGTGTTGCAGCGGTGGGAGCTGGCATCCGCCGGCACGGCGCGAGCAAGACGAAGCAGTGGACACTCCCTTGCAAAAAGTGAAAAGAACAAAACAAGAAACCTCGAGAACACGCTTAAGGCCGCACAACATCAGCATCGACACCGGCGCTCCATGAAGCGCACGCGCTACATGCGCGCTTGGTGTCACGGCTCCGCATTGAAGTGGACATCTGCAAGGTGACGAACTCTGGCTGACCGCAGCGCTGGGCCGAGGAACGCGAATTGCAGCCTGGGCTGAGTAATGCTGCGCTCACTGTTCGCATGCCGCGCTGTGCCGTTCCCGTCAAGCGCCCGCTCGACCAACTAGAGCGTGAGCTGGCGCTGCAATGCTGGCCCAGCTCACTTTGCCGTGAGCGACCAGCGGTGTCAGCCTTGTCGCGCTTCGTGCCACTCCAGACGGCCCTTCCGGGGCCTTAAGTGAGCGCTCGAGGTAGCTCCATGTGACGTATGAGATCCACGAACCCAATACCGCAATGACGGTCCACGGCATATGCCAAAAGGCCCACGAAACGTGCACTTCGAAGCACACGTCGTTCGGGGTCTCCGCCGTCAATAGGCAAAGCGGGAGGTTGTGTCGGTTAACCACTGACGCCGAAATGGGTCCTGCGCTTGGGGGTAGCAGAATGAGCATCGCGAGGACCACCTCGAGCGCGCTCAGACTGGCGAGCAATTGCGACAGGTTAAGCAACCGGCGGCTGATGGCGGGAGTCGGCGGCCGAAACAGGAGGCTCAGGTGCACAAGGGGGATGCCCACGGGTGCGAGAAGAAGAAATAGGAGCGCTGCGCCGGCGACGAGGAGGCTCGGTAGCGTGGTGTCGTCAGAGAGCGCATAGGTGTAGACCAGGTCGGCGAGCGCGTAGTCTCCGTCCCAATCGACACCAACTAGGCGCAGGGCGTCGGGCGCCGAGCCCAGCGCGTACCTTCGGAGCGAGGGTCCTAGAAATACGACGGGGACCACAATGAGCTGCACGAGGCTGAGAATGCCATGGAGCGCATGGCTGAATCGACTGGGAGGGAGCGCGGCCACATCGAGCACGCGCCTCCAAAGCAAGCATGTGCTTCGCCCAACCCCACCGCAGCGCGACGTGTCGCGGAGCAAGCTCCGTGCGTCCCATGATGAGACCGCAGTGTCCGTGCGCATCACCGCCACAGCAGATGTGCGAATTGAAGTATCTCCATAGTTGCCGTGGGACTCGGCAGTAAGCAGCGCGACCGATGAACTTGCCGCAGTAAGCATAGGCACTGCCGGAGGCCAGTCGTGCGCCACGTCTGCACTGAAGTCTCTGGCCGAATCGCTCGCACTCGACGACGCCGCTTGCGTGATGATCGGCGCGATTTGTGTGCCATTGAGAGGTGGGGCGCTCGCGGTCACTCCAGTAGGCAGCGAGTTGACCGACGTCGGGGTGCTTAGTAGAGCCGGTGCTGCACCGGTCTCGAGCACATCCGAGGTGCCTGCCGAACTACGGCGCGAATGGGACGTCACCTCAAGCCGATTGGGCGCGTCGAGGTTCAATGGTTCGGCCGCATCCATAGCCGTGCGCGGACGCACCGAGGCAAGGCGGCCGTCGGCGAGGGTAATGAGCAGGATGGTTGCAAGAAGCGATATGCAGAAGCCGTCCGTAGCGATAGAGCCCACCATCCGGAAGCCAACTGCGACGTTTCCGACCGGAAGCTCGAGCAGCTCGGGACGGGAGGACGGCCGCGTCCTAGGAATCTCGCCGCGCACGTTAGCACAGAAGGTGGAGCAGTTGACGCCCGGCGGAAGCATCGAGCCTTTTCCGCCCCCCCACTCATGGCACAGCATCGATTCGCAGAGCGAGAGCGCAGACGCATTGGCGTTGTGGAGCAGCTCCTCGATCCGCATTGCCACCGAGAACTCAAGGAGCCCAGCCAGCGCGATTGCCGTGATGACGGGCGCCAGAGTGGCACGCGCTGCCCAGCGGAGCAGGGCGAGGACGCGGCGGCGGTACTGCGCCTTTGTGCGCTGCGCGCACAACACGCCGCCCACTCCAAGTAGTATAATGTGCGGCGCCACAAGCGTGGCGGCGGCAAGGCTGAATGCGGCGAGACTGCTGGCGGCCGTCGGCTCCCTCAACGCCTCGCCGCCGGGCCTCCAGTGCTCCACGGGAGGCACGCGCATGTGCTGCAAGAGCGAGGGCATTGACATGCGCAGCACCTCAAGCCTCTGCACCACCGCGCAACCCTGAGACATCACCAGCCCTGCTAGCTCGGTGCACTCTGTGCACTGCAGCGCGCCGCACGCCATCTCCACCGCCGACGGTTGCTCCTTCCGCCTCTCGCTCTCTGCCGGGCAGCGCTCTCCGCAAACGTGTTCCTGAACGAGACCCAGCGCGGTGGAGACGGCTCCCTCCGCCACGTAGTTTCCATGGATTCTTAGTGATGCTGAGAGAACGCCCGAGTGCGCCCAAAAGGCCGCGGACAACGCCGAGAAGGCAGAGGAGAAGGGCGACGGTTCGGATGGCATCATCTGCTTGCACGAGCTCTCATAGTCGATCCAGTCGCGCGCGGTGGCGAGCTGGCAGTCCTGACCGAGGCCAGCGACTGAGCAGAGCGCAAACAGACCGTGGAGCGCGCCCAGCGCCAGCCAGTAAGCCAACCAGCCAGAGAAGAGGGGTGCAAGGAGATGCCGACCGCCGACCGCCATCCGCTGGGGTAGCGGGACAAGGAAGGGGAGGGGGGAGGGGGGGGGGGGCGGGGGCGGACAGCGGGGAGTCTTTTCTCTTCATTGACCCTTTCTTCATGTAAATGGAGACTCTCCAGTTTCGGAAAGCGAGACCTTTTGTAAGTAGGAACTCACTCTCTCCCCTCCACAGCTGCGATGTGGTGGTGGCTAGCAAGATGTGTCTCGCACATAGTACAGATATGCGTATTTATACGCATGTTGACATAGATCCTTTATTATGATATTATGATCATCACCAGATATGTATATATAGAGAGCTGATGAGGACCATCACTAGAGTCTTCGCGTCGCCTAGGAGAGTCCTTTTTCCTTTTGGTGGTCGGTCGACTGTCTGGTGATAGAGAGCGGCTCTCTCTCTCTCTCCTCGCAGTGGGGGTCCCCCCCCCCCCCCCCCCCCCCCTTCTCTCTTCCACAACAACACCTATTTTTTCACGCTCTCTTCACAGGATCCTTCCTCTTCCCTCTCTCTCTCTCTCTCTTCTCTCTCTCTCTCTCTCTCGCTCTCTCTCTCTCTCTCTCTCTCTCTCTCTCTCTCTCTCTCT
The DNA here is from genome assembly GCA_018136815.1 of Isochrysis galbana. NCBI lineage: Eukaryota > Haptophyta > Isochrysidales > Isochrysidaceae > Isochrysis > Isochrysis galbana. The sequence continues at coordinate 2,559,593 of CM030942.1, read as the reverse complement.
CCTATCTCTCTGTCTCCCTCTCTCCCTCTCTCTCTTCTCTCCTCTCTCCTCTCTCTTCTCGTCTATTGTAGAGTAGATGTGCTTTTCCTTCCCACCCAAAAGAAGACGAGGAGGTATTTCCCAGGTGGGTGTCTCTCTCCACTTCTCTCCTATTTTACATTCGTATCTAGTCTCCCTCCCTCCCTCCCATCCCTCCCTCTCTCTTCCCTTCCCCGCCTTCCCCCGCCCCTCTCCCTCTCTCTCCGTCTCCGTCAGTCGGACGGGATCGATGGGTCTTCTCAAGGGAATCGACCCGCTTCTCACAGCCGAGCTGCTGCACACGCTTCGCAGCATGGGGCACGGTGATCAGCTGTGCGTCTGTGACTGCAACTTCCCCGCAGCAGAGGTCGCTACCAAGACGACCAGCAAGGTGGGACACATGTCTCTCCCTCTCTCTCTCTGATTCTCCCACCCACCCACCCACCCCTCTCTTCCTCTCTTTCTCCCCCCCCCCCCCCCCCCCCCCCCCCCCCCCAACCTACACCCACCCCACCACCCACCCTTCCCAACCCATTGCACACACCCCCACCCCGCCACATTATCCACATCTGCTTCACTGGACCCCTCGCTAACCTTCGTACATCAATTCACCCACCCGTCCTCGTTCCCTCCATCCTGGTCTCGGACACCGAAGTTAGGCGCTTCTTCCCACGCCGCTTGTTCGGCTGTCCACCGTGCACACTGAACGAAAGCTGACTGTGCTCTCTGCCTCAGGCCCATATTGTTCTAACCACTGACTTGCCCTCTGCGCTCGACGCAATTCTATCGGTGTGCTGTCACTCCTGACCTCTTAATAGATCTGTTTGCATTGGAGTCTCACCTTGCCAAATTCATTCGTCTCAGGTGCTCCCCCTTGACTTCTTTGTCGACTCTGCAGTAAGCCGAATGGCTCCGCAAGAGGGCATGACTCTGCCGCCTGCAGGGTGTGAGGTGATGGACGCTTGCGGCAATATTTTTGCCAGTCGAAGCCCCGGAATCATTGTAACACCCATCGAGCGCTTCAGCTTCTACCGTCTAGCACGGCAATCATATGCTGTGGTCCAGACCCTTGAGCGCCGTCCATATGCCAACTATATTTTGACAAAGGGGGTTGTTGGTCCCGATGGTAAGGACTTGAAGCCGTAACCATACGATGCGCCTCCATTGCTATCTTTCTCTGACAAAATTGCATGCTATCGCATGAGGTGTATGGCTTGGATCGCATGGCTTCATTGCATTTCACGCCCTTAGACGAAACTTTGCTAGACTCGAACCGCATGGACTCATTGCCTTTTAAGACGGCATGTGCAACGCTTTGCTCTTGCTCTCTGTGCACGGCTTCTCACTCTCCATTCGGCTATTTGCCGCTGCAGAGGAATTGCAATGCAGCGTATGTTGCTGTTGTGGCTGCTTGGACCGAAGGTGCTGTAGCGGATGCTGACAGGTGGAGCTCACGCTAGGTAGCGTGGACGAGAGTAGAACACGGCAGGGCTTGAAATCGTTGATATCGCATGCTATTTAGACGTGATGTGTTAGTCGACTCTCAGTAAGAATTTTTAAATAGTGTCGCCTCGCGCGTGGTATTGGTCAACTCTGCTGTAATTCCGTATCTTCTCCCTCCCAACCTGCCATGTGGCGCTCTGCTCCCCTCGTGTGCTCTTAGCTACCTGGGGGCGCTCGGGTTGTGCGGCGTCGCTCCGGGCCGCCCTTTGGCCTTTGGCTAGTTTATTGCTTTGGGGCGCCCCCTCATATGTTGCTAGGCGGCTTGCTCTTTGTTGTTGGTTGTGCTACGTTTGGAGGCAGCGTGGTGAGTAATAGCTGGCTCACTGTGACAAAAAAAGGGGGTGCCCCAGCCACCGCTCCCAGCTGCGTCCGCCTTTCGGCTCTCGCGAGCTCTGACGTTGCTCTCCTCGGCTCTACCATGGCTCCTCCCTGAAAGAGAAGGGGGCGTCGGCTGCAGACTCATAGTGACGGCCTCCCAGTATTACTGATCGAGCGATCTCCCGCTTGTGAAATTTCGTAAAGCAGTCGCAGTTCCTGAACCACCTTAAAAGAGCCTCAGACAAAATTTTTTTGCGGTTTTGTTTTCGCTTCGGGTAGCCCCACCCCGTTTGCACCCGTTCCCACGAGTTCCACCCCCCCGCCCGTGCACCCGTCACCTCGCTCTGTCGCCGCGTGATTATGGTGATAAGAGCATTATATATGTGTTTCCCCACTCGGCACTCGGGACAACCCAGTAGAGACTCGACGAGCGGAGCCGGTAGGAGCCCCTCTCCCAGCCCTCCCAGCCCCCAGCCCCCTGAGGTGGCCATGAGAGGCGACCCTCTGAGCGAGGCCGAGGCAGAAAAAAAAACTTCTTAATATTCTCGCCGCGCGCGCGACTACGCACCCTTATTGTGCTGCCCCGCCCGCTACTCTCATCTCCCCCACCACCTGCCTTGCGGCTCGTCCCTTGTGCACTACCTAGGGGCTGGGTGTTTGGGGTTTCCTGTAGCAGGCGGTGTGTTCCGATCCCCGATAGGTTGTCCACTCCTTCCTCCTGCGCCATCGGGCTATCGGTTTCCATGTTTCCTTGTTGAGTCCGTGAGGTGGGCGGTTAAATCGCGGGGAGTGTTGAGGGCGGGGGGCGGATAGGCGGGTGAGACGTGGGGCGCGGCTTTGTGCTGTGCGCGGTTAGGCGAGTCTATCCATTATGCGGAGCGCTTGCGTTACCGCGGATAGGTTCATGCCCAGCGTTAGCGTGCCTTTGTCGTTGATCGTAAAGACGGGGGCGCATAGTTCTCGCGGGGTCTTGAGCTTGGGTTTTCTTCCCTGGGAGGCTTTTCTGGTGCGTGCGGCCGAGGGTCTCTCCGGGGGTATGAGGCCTCTGGCGAGTACTGTGAATCTGCTCAGGGTCTTTTCGATGACCGGCACGTGGTGGAAGGTATAGTTGTCAAATTCTGCTTTGTAGAAGTCACCTATTATGTACCTCCATGCTATGAGGTAGAAAGCTTTGAGGCTGTCGGGTGTTGGGGTGTTCGGGTATACGAACAGTCTGTCCTTGAGTCTCTGGACCGTCGATCTGTTTCTATCAGGCGTGTAGCCTGTCACAGCTTCTAAGGTCAGGAAAATTTGTTGTGTGGAAGGGCATCTGGCCAGGTGTGTCGAATTTTCGCGGTGTTTACCGCAAAGTCTGCATCTCGTGGTGGTTGCCGTGGCGAACCGGTTTCGTGTGCCTAGCCTTCTGTGGGTGATGTGCTTGAAGTGGGGGTGCTTATCCGTGTGTTTTAGCATGGGGTGTGTGTAGAGTTTTGCCACGTGCATCCACTCGTCTTGGGTCAGTGCTAGCTTCCGAGTCCACGCTTCACGGGCTGGTTGGGGTTGGGCGCTGGGGCCGCTCTTTAGGTATTCTCTCGTTATGTCGGACACGGTGATTTGGTCTAGTTGCTTTTTATCCGAGATCTTGGAGGCCGGGGGGGTAGACGTTACCCTCTGCCTCCCAGGTTCGCCCTCAGCCCCAAAATCAGCCCAACGGACCGCAACGTGGTTGGTGCCGGCACGCCGAATCATGCCCACGATCTTGTCCACCTTCCAGTTGCCCTCCAACGCTGTGGTCGACGTGAGCGGCCTCTTGGTACCTGTGTGTGCGGCATGGAATAGCTGGAGTCAGAGCTCAGGTGGGGTGTTCGACTCATGCATGCTGGCTTGTGATGTATGTGCGAGCAAGTGCATCGTGATCCGTACACCTCCAAAAATCGCGTTGTGGAGCATGTGGCTGCCCAACTCCTCTCCCCAGTGCGAGTGCGAGCGTGCAGGCGCGCCAACAAGGCCCCCCGAAGATGTGGGATGTGGGCCACCCAAGTGCAAGGAGGAACTACTCCAGCATCCCTGAGAAGTGTGTGGGGGTGGCGCACACCTGAGCGCGGCATGAGACTCACTGGTGTGGCCTCCGAGGTGACGGGCAGGCTCGGCAGCCCTCCGACCGGGGCGGCCGCCACCGTAGTTCTGAGATTCACTTGAAACACGAAAAAAAAACTCCCGTGAGTAGATCGAGCCCCTCCCTTTTACCTTTTACCGTTACGGTGCTAAGCTTGGCGTAAGGGGCATCATATAGGCAACTCTTACCCTCCCCCCCTCTCACGCCGCTTGGTGCCGAGGGTAGCACGTAGCGCCCCACGCGTGGCCGCGCGCGCGACGCCGTGACATCTGACAGCGCTCCCGCTCAACCCAGGCTGATTCCGCGTTTTGAGGAACCTGGGGAGGGGAAGGGGCTGCCGATAGGTAAAGGTGGGTAGTAAGGAGTGACACAAGCACTCTGGCCCGTGCCGTGCACGTAGCGGTAAGTTTGTCAGGTTTTTTATTGGTACATGATGTGTACATGAAAGTAGGCGTAAAACATTAGGCGTAGGTGTAGTCTTCGTTCTCTGGGCACCGCCACCATTTTTGCCTCCGCACTGCGTGTGCATGGCACACTGCCCGCGCCGTTATGTACTATATTTTGCTTCTCGCAGCTTCTCCAGCATTCCACGCATCACACGCAAACGCGCATATCAAAAGCAGCGGTAGCCGAATGTTCCAGCCACTTGCATCGATGAGTTGATCGCTAGACCGCAACCTCGATTTCAACAACTTGACGACCAAACCAGCGATACTAGCCGCCGCGCCGGCATATGACACAAGCGCGCTTTAAGAGCGGCCGCTGACATCACGGCGGATCGCGTCAACACATGACCTGATGGGCTCGTGAGCGAACGTGTGGTGGCCCCTTCCATCTGGCTTGGGCATCTCGTGCAGTTGCCTCCACCCGACTCGCAGCACCCGAGCGATTGTCGTCCGCATCACGTCCTGCGGAGATTGTCAAGTCTCTTCTGCAGCTCTGCGTCCAGGTCATCCGCGCCAGCATTAGCGCCGCCTGCCGTAGCAGCAACCTGCGGCTCAGCGGCAGGGGCAGTTGCGGCAACAACAGACGAGGGCGTATCGGCTATCTTGTTGCCTACTTCGACCCCGAGCTCCGCCAGGACTGCCCCCAAGATGGATTCCTCCTCGTCCTAAGTGTGTGGTCAGGACAAAGGGTCACGAAAGTGCCGGCTAGACATGCCTCATAGACGAAATAGGCAGATGACGTAGTCGGCGGGGCGTTCAGCAAGCCTTGTGACCAGCAGCAGCCACATACCTCGTCGTCATCGTCAGCAAACGCGTCGTCCATCGCATCCGCCATCATCTCCTCCTTCATGCCTGCAGAGGGATAGTGCAGCGCTGAGTGAGCGGGGCACGTTTCGCGAGTCTCGATTGGCAGCATTATCGACTTTTGCCATAAGCAAGCGTGGTGCGGGTGCGGGAGGGAACATCCGAGGCGCTCGTGCACCCATCGTGTCGTTTTGCTTCTCGAACTCCATCATAATCTTTGAGATTTGAGGTAGGTTCATCTTTCGGTTCATCTGGCCCATCACCTTCGTCACGCCCTTCATGCACTGTGCCATCTACCAGGGGAGCGCGGGGTTCGGCGAAGGATGAGCTGCAAGGGAGGAGTTGTGACCTCGGCAGCCGCATGTTCGGTGGGCCAGCCGAGGCGTCCAGACCTGGGCAGAGGACTGCATTGTCTGGAGCCGAAGGCTCACGGCCTCCATGTGCGATTTCATCTTGTACCTGCAAGTGCACAGTGGCCACTTTGTCATGGCGAGCAGCTTGGCGCGACAACAAAAATGCAGAGTCCGCAGCATTGGGCCAGCGCGCACGCACATCTTCTTGATATATCCCCGCGTCCGCACAAGGTCCTTGGCCATGACCTTGGCAGAGTCCATCTGGCCATCCTTTGCGGCCTTCTTGATATCCATTATCAGTTTCTTCTCCTGCCGCTCCAGCCCCATGCGCTCGCGGTCTATTTCGCGCACCGATCTGTGCCGAAGAGCGGAGGCACGGGTGGCTGAGCGAGCTGGCAACCTGCTTACTTCGCTCAATGCGACTGGGAGGTGCAAAGTGAGCATGAGAAACGGGAGAGAGAGGGTGGGAGAAGAGGAGAGGCCAAGTGAGCGAAAAAACAGAGCAGAGAGCACGCTGAGACCAACAGCGACGGGAGAAAGGGAAGGTATGATGGACGATGGGGGAGATGAGGGTCACGAGAGAGTGGGGTGGGGAGGTGGGAAGGTGCATGTGTGATAGGGCACAACTCGAGCAGTGAGCTCACGCGCGCGAGGTGATGAGGGAAAGGTAATGGGTGAGGGAATTGGCACGCAAGCGAGTGGAGCAGGCAGTACGTGGCGAGGGCTCTCACTTCTTGATCTGCCGGTTGTACTCTTTGATTCGCTCTGCGGGCGTCTTGCGGGCCCCGAAAAGAGCCTCCATTGCAGAAGTATTGAGGCAGCAGGGCGGAGGGGAGAAAGGGAGGGAGGGGGCGGAAAGTAGAGGTGGAAGTGGAAAGGCAGGGAGGGGACAGGGAGAGAGGGAAAGGGGGGGCGGGAGGGCGAGGTGGAGAGAAAGGGAGGAAGAGAAGAGAGTGAGGGAGGGCGCCCCCCAGTCTGCCCGCAGGCGGCTCGCTCTTTTTTGGACTTCCTCTCCTCTCCCCCCCTTTTTTTTTCTGTCCCCTTTCGTCTTACTGCCGAGAAGTGCCAAAATTGGAGCATTGGAGCTTCCACACTTTCTTTTTCTTTTGAGAACTGCTCGCTACCCGCTCACCCGTAGCCCCCAAGCTCTCAGCTCTCAGGGGGACTCTGAGGGACATTCGCCTACACCCTTGGATAGCCGAACAGCCCATAGATTCGGTGATCTAGACATGAATTAAGTGGGAAAACGGGAAAAAAGTGCAGCTCGTAGCTCCAACGCTCCAACATCCAATGTTGATATAGGAGCTTCACTTTCTAACAAAAATACGCCGTTTAGGTAAGAGTAAGAGATGTGCCAGGAGGAAACGGCCTTTCGTCTCCTCTGGGCGCCGCCACCCTTCCACCTGGCGGGGGGGCCACGAAGGCTCTCTTGGGGGCCCGAGAAGAAAAAATACGTTTACGTTGCGCCACTTTTCACTTTTCGCCCACGGCATCGGCATCTCACAATCTCACTTACCTAGATGGGAAATACGTATTCACAGTATTTGTACGCAGACCAAATACAGACCGTATTTGCCGTATTTGAAACCCCCTCCGTATTTGCCCCCGTATTTGGAAGTAAAAACAATTAATGTTATATCCTAGCCAACCCCACTAGCTAATTGGACACAACTTTTCCGTCCCGGAATCCCGCCATGCCTGACGAGCCAGGTGTCCGAGTGCTACCGGGGGGGGGGGGGGGGCACTGCCCCCTCCCCTCGATATTTGTCCTCCCCCCAGTGCACGCACCGACCCCGCGCACCCCCACACGTCCTCTCCTCGAGTCCACGCTGGGGGAAAACCCCTTTCGGGTAAAAACAACGCAGGGGGGGGGGGGGGCACTCGTGAATGGGAGCCCCGAAGTGCTAATCCCTCTCGCCGAGGCGAGTGGCCGCGGCGAGCCGCGGCCCTTCCCTTCTGGTTCTGGTGCCCCCGTCTTCTCTTACCCAAAGGGGGTGAGAAGACACGTAAACGCCGGAGGGGAGAGCTGCCACTCCCCCCTCCCCTCCCTCTTCCCTCTTCCTCCTCTCTTTTCTGCGGCTCTGGCCCATGGCGCGCGCCTGCGGCCCCTCGGTCCCTCGCCCCCCCCCGCGGCAGGTTCTTTCCCTCGGCGTGCCGTCCGTCGCCTCCGGCCCTCTTCTCTTACCTTCTCTTGTTGTCATCAAACGTTCCATGACCGTCTTTTGTCTTCTCTCGTCTATCGGTCATATCTCCCCAACGAGATCTGCCCTCGTTGTGTCGGCCTCCCCTCTGTCGCATGTCTGCGCGTTGCTGAGTTGCCCTGGTGCCGACGCCTGGCCGTCCGTCCAGGTGTGGTTAGTTTTCGCCCCGTTTGGATTAGTTTGTGTGGCTCCGTGCCCTCGAGCTTTTTTGTAGCAACTTCACCGTGTTCCCAAGCGAGTCCCCCCGAGTTCCCGAGTCTATACCCCGAGTCAACGAGTCAATACAAGTCAAGCACGCGCCTGAGCCATCCCCAGTCGCCTGCCACCACCTCCCACAAGCCTCCTTCCACACTTCCGCGCCCTCCGTGCGTCGTACGTCGTGCGTCGATCACCATGCCCGTAGTCACTCCCGAGGAAAGCTCCATGAGCTCCCACCAAGAACCGCATTCCGCGCTAGCTGCCGGCGCGCCCTCGCAGGCCATCTCCAAGAGTGAGACGAGCCTTGCTCTGACACTCTCCGACTCCTGGCGGGAGCAGCGCGCACGGCCTCCCCGGAACCAGCTTCTCCGCTAAAGAGGGAACTGGGGAAGGGGAAGGGGGTTGACAGGGGTTAGGGTTGGCTCGTAGGGAGGTTCACTAGCACGCTGCCTCACGCCGCACATGTAGCGGGAATTTTTAAGAAGATTGAAGATTTTTTTTTACATTACTCTGTGGTATAGCTTGCTATAGCTAGCGTTAGTTATAGTAGTTGATTAAACAAAATCTAGCGCAAAATTTGGGGGGGGGGGTAGCAAAATAAGTCACAAAATCAAGCACAAGATTTGGGGGAGTCGAGCGCGAAACTTGGACCCGTCCCTAGATCCGCTTACGGCACCCCCCATGAGCAATCTCCCAGTAGCTCTCGGGGGATTATCTCGGTCCCCCGGTAACTCTCGGTGGGGCTGTTGGCGATCGGGAAAAAATTCCCCCCGATAGCTATCGTGGGGCCCCGATGGCTCCTTGGGGGCGTTGGCTCCTGGGGGGTAACATGAACATAAATACAACTCACTCACCATCAATATGGATGCTCTAAAAATACACTCCTTCTCAGGAGCTCAGGAGAGTCTCTCGAGCGGTCGGTTCATTCGTTTGGCGATGGCGACGGGATGCCGCCGCCTCTCCACCCGCTGTCGGCACGGGGCTGGCTGTGGAACGGGCTGGTCTTCTCTCTCAGCTTCGCGCTTCTCGAAGGCTGTGTCGCCGCCACCGTCGTCCTCTCCCACGCACTGCTGCAGACGAGAGTAGCCTCCACAGCGACCGCGGCTCTGTACCTCTCCTTCTCTCTCTTCACGCTCATCTCGCCGTACGCTGTGTGCGCTCTGGGCGTGCGCCGTGCGCTGGTCGGTGCGACGGGAGCCTACGCTCTCTACACCGCTGCATATCTCTCGCATGAGCCCGCTGTTCTCTACGTCGGAGCGGTGGTCGGAGGGGGCGCCGGAGCAGTTCTCTGGACGGCGCAGGGTGTCTACTACACACGCAACGCGAGGGCGTACGCGGAGGCTGCCACGGGCAGCGTGCAGCCGACCGAGGGAACTATAGACGCAGTAAGCCACGCGCAGGTGCGGCCCGTCGGGTTGCCGTTGCATCACTCGCTCGACCTCTTCGCAGGACTCTTTACCTTCTTTTTCAACCTATCGCTGGCACTCGGCAAACCGCTAGCTGGGCTCTGCCTCACCATCTGGCCAGACAATCCGGCCATCCTCTTCGGCACGTACACTGCAATTTCCATAGTTTGTACGTTCTCCATGGCGTGTGTGAGACCGCTCGATGACAAGACTCTGCAAACGCTGCCCGCCGAGTCGGATGTGCGGCCATTCATGCGTGACGGGAGTGTGCTCGCAGCTGATAGTGTGGTAGTGCCGGATCTTTCGGCACCATCAGAGCTCGAGATGAGTCCCGTCGCGTCTGAGTATCACGTCAGTGAGCCAGTTGATTGCCCCGCTGCGGTGGACGAGGCTGGCTCGCTGAGCGAAGTCGGCACATTGGGCGATGCTTCCCCACTTCCAGCGGCCAGCGTGCGTGTGAGTGTGAGCCATTTCGTTGCTTGCGAGCACCCCGGAGCCCGTGCTGTGCCCAGTGAGGGCCGGCGGTGCTGCAAGGCTTGGGTCATCTCCTCTCCGGTGGGCTCGGCGTGCTCTCTACTATTTGATGGGCGCATGATGCTGCTGCTTCCCACCAATGCGGCATTTGGCTGCATGACTGCGCTCTTCCCTGCGGTAGTGGCACCGATGGTGGGTGATGCATTTGGCACGGCAGCCGTGGGGTGGTTCTTTGCGGTTGCGGGCGCCACATCGGTGGTAGTCACCGTAGGGATCACCGCGCTCGCTGCGTATGCACGTGCGGGACGGCTGCTCGCGCTTTACGCCGGCGCCATAACATTCGGGTTTGCGGGCGCCCGGCTTGTGGCGTGCGGTGAGGGCTGCGTTCAGCTCACCCGCCTCGAGTGGGGCGTCGTCTTTATCGCGTACGGGATAGGAGTTGCGGTGTGGCAAGCGTGCGTAATGGCCCTCGTCGGTGAAATGCACCACGTAGAACCGCACGCCGCATTTGCGCATCTCAAACTGACTTCTGCGCTGAGCTCTTTTGGTGGATTTGCCCTCCTGCCCAAACTACGCACTAGAGACGCTGCTGGGGTGTGCCTATGCGTCGTCGTCATCGGTGCAGTGTGCCTCGCGGTGCTGACCCAGACTACAACAAGTGGTTGCGTCGGCGCCCATTCTGGCTTGCAGGCAATCAGCTTGTCGAGGGATGGGGCTCGGCTCGTTCACGGCGTGCGTCCCACGGCGTCGGGTACGCAAGTTAGGGCGATAGCTGCTTGCGACTTGAATCGAGAGGAGGACCGACGCGCCGGTGGGGCGACGGCCACTTCGTGATTGTGGCTCGGGGTGGCAAGCCGTGGTCGTGGAAGTACGACGTCTCTTAAGGCCTGACAGCACTGGTTCGCCATGGTGAGCCACTGATATCGCGGAGTAACGACGTCTCTTGCGTGGCAATGTAGCATTTGTTCTTGAGGACATCAACGCGTGCTGGCTTGCTCACCATTTTTTACTACTTTACATCTGGCGGCGACAGCTCCTTGCCGATGTCCGTAAGTCTTCTTTCCATCGCTGTTGCTTGTACCCCCCACACCCGCTTCCCCCTCTATCTTGGGAATCGCAAACGCCCCGCGTGGATGCCGTGTGTCCCCCTCCACTCTCGCCATTCGCCATTCGCGCTTTACTCTATCTAAAAATAACCAAAAAATCAGCTCCCCCCTCCACTCCCGTTTTATTTGTTTGCGCTTGTTCCCGTTGCGTGCTCGCTTTTCAGTGTTGTCTCATAGTTCTTGTTTCCTGGCGCATCTCTCATCTCTTTCCTCTGTCCTGTATGTATCCAACTAAGTTTATACTTAGTTCAGGCCATGGGGGGGCGCCTCGCGTCCCCCCTCTCAGGCATCAATTCCCCTCCGGGGGGCCTGTCGGTCAACCCCATTGTCGAACACGCGATGACTATAGGCTCATAGGCAGAGGGCCGTTCGATCGAGCCGGCAGCTGACGCGGTCGTAGAAGGGTCGTTGATTGTTGCTGGCGGGAAACCGGAGTAGAACAACTAGCCGTGGCCCTCCAGCGGAAGGACCGCAAACGCAAACGCCTTACAGGGCCGTCCAAATGAGAGGAAAAACTCCGAATCCCCGGAGATACATGGGCGCACCTGGCGAAGCTATACACCTCGCCAATGGTAACGGCGCGGGACATGCACCTGCACTTCAAACATATCACGCACAGGCAAGTGGGCACGTATAACCGCTTTCCGGACAGGGCCAACACCAACACGTGCCGCATATGTGGGGAAACAGACGAATCCTCGACACACCTAGGAGAGTGCCCTGGGATAACCAACCTCCTAGGCGAGCTGAATAAAGTCGCACGCTTCACACCTAAGATAGGAAGGAGCAGAGAAGAAACCATTATAGACAACCTATTCATTTACCCGAAGGGAGACGCCCCGAAAGCGATATACGTACTGTACCTATTAGCGTGGATATATATATTCTCGGACTTCTATAGGATACACTACGACGGCATAAACTTCTCGGAAGAATCAATACTAATAAGAATAATAGAGAGATACACCATACTAAGTAAAGCACTCCTCATCGCACAAGAAACCGACTCGGCGAGAACCGCCCAAGCGGGCATGGGAAGACAGCCCAAGAAAAGGATAGACATGAACGACCTGAGACCCGTTTTCAACAGAAACGACAAAGGCGGACTTGAGCCCAGCGCGGAGCTAGTGGAACTAGCCACCAAGCTGAGGATCGCACACGCCGTCGAGGGGACCAAGGATCAAGGGAACAAAGGAGATTGAAACACCGACACAAAACGCAAAATCGCTGATAGAGACAAGGGAACCCAGACATAACCAAAACAAACAAAACGCGGTCAGGCAGACACACACGACAACGACGACAAGTCCAAAAGGCTTGCCCGGACCCCACACTCCGAACCAGGCCTCAGGTAGCGCACCGAGGCCGGACCCCGGAAACCGAAGAAAGAGGAAAGAAGGGGGGCAGGGGAAGAGGTGGAGGGAGGGAAGTGCTGTATTCCTGCCCATCTGAATGCTGTAGGCATGTATATTCGTGTAAGGTACGCGCTCATAATTACAATTGAACAGTTCCCCGTGTTGCCGCTGACGCACAAGACACACAGATTCGGATTTCCCCATGGTCTCAAGTCCAGGTTTGCAGATTTTGGTGGCGTCAACGAGTCCGCGAACGCGATGCACTTGGCGACCGCCTCGGTAGATGGCACAGTAAGTCCTGCGGTGGCCGCGCAGCGCGCGAAGAGGGCTGTATGGCAATGCTCGCAACGATTCCCGAGCGCGCGGGTGGGTAGTAAGTCTGCGGGGTTGGGAGGAAGCGTACCAATAGTCTGGATGGGGGCTTGCCTGCGCGTAGGAGCGCGTAGGCAAGCCGCCGGTGTCATCCTCCTCAGGTTGGGGTTGAAAGGGTAGGGCTGGCGGCCATGCTGCGTGGGCAGGTGAAGCAGAATTCGGCCGGGTGCGATGGCATGAAACGCCGGTGAGACCCGCCGACCGGTGTCCCCAGACCATTGATTTAGTCCGAACACCGGCGGGAACGGGGGGCTGACCGCCGTGCTCTCGCTGGAGCGCGGCGAAGGTCGGCCTGTCAAGCGGGTCGGTCACCAACGCTCTGCCTCGTATTCGGATTAGAGCGGGGAGAGACGAGGGGAAATCTTCCCCCGGTCCCACGATAAAAAAATTTGGGCCTCCGGATCACAAGAGTTTTTTTACCCAACCTTCCCCACCTCTACCTTGGGGCGCCTGCGACTGCGAGCGCCAAATTGTGGCATATCTCCGCAGCGCCGGGCTCGCCGCTCACTTCCCCCGAGTAATGCTTAGCCGCAAATGTTATTGTTCGTCGTTGTACATGATTATGAGTCGAGATCGCCAGAGGTTGGACGCCCAGGACGTGTGAAAACATTGGGATGTCGGGTCCATGCGTCCACACACCACACATCCAGTCACGGCCTCATCACTTCCACTTCACAGGTATATCGCGCGTCCCAAAAATCTTGGCAAGATCACCTCGAGTCCGTGGGTTTCTTCTTGTCGGCAAGATAGTGTGGCACCCTGGGAACCTTCTTGTCACGTAGGTACTCTATGTACATCTTACTGGAGTAGAGTGATGTGAGGTTGGTGTCAATCTTAGCGCTTCGTACTGGCGACGTGCTGTCCTCTGCTTCCTGCGAGTCAGAACCTCCGCCCCCCGCGCTTACGGCAAGATCCACGCCTTTCGCGCTTGCCTCCCACTGCTCCACTGGAAGATACCATGCCGCACCGTAGCCAGAATTCCGTGACTTTGAGTTCTTCAGCGGAGAACCCGCGATTGAGCCGGCTTCGCTGCCACTAGCCTCACCGTTCGCTTGGCGTGTATCTAAAATCGGCTCATACGCATCGACTTGACCGGGTGGCAATAACTCGGGCGGCACATTAGTGGCGATCTTGATGGGAGACGCATGGCGCCAAATGATGACCGGCGATGAGTGGGCATCGTGCTCGACAACGTTTTGATGGTGGGCGTGCCTGGCGCTCGGCGACAACGCGGCCCTCACGCCCATTCGAGTGGGAGAGGCTGCGCTAGAACTGTCCCCATCCACCACGATCGATGGCGGCACCCGACGCGATGGGTCTGGCCGTGGTTTTGTGCGGCTGGTGATGATGGGCGTCACCTCCAGACGGTCGCTTGGGATGATCTCCATTGCCTGCAGCATGCCGACAGCCTGCTCAGTAGAGGCACTCGCGTCTGCGACAGACTCTTCCAACTCCTTCCTCAGCTGGTCCAGCGCGATGGGCTGCGAGTACTGCCTCTCAATCTGCTCCTCTAACTCTTGTACACGATTGTTCCTGCCTCCGCGCGATGAGAAGGCAGTGGGAGAGGCTGCCTTTTGTGGCTGAGGCCCTTCGTCGGAGAGGAACCGCCACTGTTTGCCTGTGAGTCCTACTTTCTCGGCGCTGCGCAGACCCATGCGCCCACTTCTTCCTTGGTGTACGTTAACCTCAGCCACTACCGACGCTCTGAGCTTCGCTTCCTCCCTCCCTCGCGTTCTCTCGTTCTCTCTCTCTCTCTCTCTCTCTCTCTCTCTCTCTCTCTCTCTCTCTCTCTCTCTCTCTCTCTTCTCTCTCTCTCTCTCTCTTCTCTTCTCTCTCTTCTGTCTCCTCTCTCTCCTCTCTCTCCTCTCTCTCCTCTCTCTCCTCTCTCCTCTCTCCTCTCTCCTAGTATCTCTCTTCTCTCTTTCTCTCTCTCTCTCTCCTCTCGGCTCTCGTAAGAAAGGTGTCCGGGTGGAGATCAAGTTAACAACAGTAGTCCGTTGAGAAAGCCGAACAGCGACCAGAGAAGAATGAGGCCACATTCACCGAAAAACAAGAGAACAATCATCGAGAGAGAGGGAGAGAGAGAGAGAGAACGAGGGAAGAGGGGGAGAGCAGCGAGCGAGCAAGAGAGAGAGAGTCCTTCTTCCTCAATTCTGCTCTTCTGGTCTTTTCTCTCCTCTCTCCGCTTCTTCATATATCCCTCGTGCCCATTTTGCCCGCACACCCACCCACACACTTCCTCTGCCGCCGACTCCTAGAACGAAAAAATATCCGTTACACAGCTACCCCACGAAAGGCTGGGGAGGAAGGGGGAGGGGGAAGGGGGTTGCTCTGAGTTCGCGGCGTGGGCGTTGTTGTTGGGGCGGTGCGGGCGGAAGGTCAGGAGCAAGGTGAGGCCAGAGGTCGGGCGCAGCGACCTCTGTGTTACCGTGCCTGCCCTCTCACACACAGCCCCTACCGCCAACGACGGCCAAGTTGGCAAGTTGGTGCGTTGGTGCCAAACCTACTCTGGGGGTAGCCAACTCCTGGCGCGTGCCCATCTCCTGCTCTCCTGCTACAGGTGTCCTGCGGACCTCTGGCTCATTAGGAGGGCCGCACACAGCGCCGGGCGAGCGGCCACCGGCCAGGGGCATCCCTTGCGCACCTCTCGACCGCCATGTACCGGCAGGGCGTGCCCGACGAGTCGCCAGACCCGGCGTCGGCGTCGGCCCGCAGAGGCGACGAAAACGTCCTTCGAGGCGAGGAGGAGTCAGGGGAGGCGCGAAACTGGCGTCCCAGTCGGCGGGCGAAGGCCCCAGTATCATATTCCACTGGTGGGCTCGCGCTGCCGTCGCAGGATACCAGGCAGAGGGCGTTGAAGCGTTGAAAGCCCTCTACTGGTGTGTCGAACACGCGATGACTACAGGCTCGTAGGCAGAGGGCCGTTCGATCGAGCCGGCAGCTGACGCGGCCGTGAAAGAGTCGTTGTTTGTTGCTTGCGGGAAAATGTCTGAGAGGTCATAGTAGGAGTCGGGTCTGACAGTGTCTGCCATCGGGACAATGAGCGAAGAGGTAGACTGAGGTTCCGAGGATTGCAACGCGTGGCGTCGGAGAGTAGAGACGAGGCTAGCTAGCGAGCTAGTGGAAGAGAGAGAGAGTGAGAATGAGAGCTTCTGGGGTCCAAGGTAGACTCGAGGGACTACAACGCGAGGACTCAAAAAAGTTACCGGTCCACAGAGACTAAACGGGGCGAAAACTAACCGCACTTGGACGGACGGCCAAGCGTCGGCACCAAGGCAACTTAGCAGCGCACAGGCATGCGACAGAGGAGTCGGCACAACGAGAGCAGACCTCGCTGGGGAGATGCGACCGAGGTATAATAGAAGACAGACGACAATCATGGAACGTTTGATGACATCAAGAGAAAGTAGGAGAAGAAGCGACATACCCATCAACGAGACCTTGAGAGTTAAAATAACTCACAGGCTAAAAGTAAAAGTCTGTCCTCGTATGGAATACGACACTCCCCGACTAAATTCGAGTCGTCTCGACGAGCGGCATGGAAGGAGAATAGAATAACCAAAACAGAAGAAATCCAGAATTAGAACAACAAGGCGGGAGAAACCAAAGATAACCGAGAAACCAAACGTTGAAGGCGACGCTTAAAATAGAAGACGAGAGCACGAGAGCACCCATGGGCCCTTTGAGCACAAATTCGGAAGCTTGACGTGGCGACCTATTTGTACGCATCGTCCCACCCATTTCTCCCTTTTACAGGAGTTTTGCTCGGGTGTTGCGGTGGGTGCAACCCCAGACACCTAAAACAGTCGCTATCTAATAGATCCCCAGCTTGAAACCGAAAAACTCGAACGCGAAAAGCGAATTTTTTTGTATACGAATGTTGAAGACTACGGTCATCGACGTTCAACGACCCACGGGCAGATTCACACATACAGACTCACAGGGCACCTAAGACGCTCGACCCAGTGGATTGGGTCCCCGAAGAGCAACAGAGCCAGCAACTGGCTCAGCCGCCCAGCTCCACCGTCTCGCCACTCAACCAAGGACTCCCCATGGTGGGTGGCAGCATTGCAGCCACCCCCATGGCGGTAACTCCTACCAGCAGTGCACCCCTTGGGGGCGGGCACTTGACTCAACAATCAATCCTTGGAGCCTTTGCTCCCTCCAACCAATCGACAACCCATGCACCCAAGTCGTATGCGGAAGCCACGCATGGACTCAAGCACTCAAGCTGAAGGAGCCAGTCCAATAAGCTCTGAAGTAGCCAGCCCAACAACAACCACAACAGCTGTCGCGCAAGCGGGCCGACCCACAGTCGGATCCCAAAGGGACTCCTACCAACACTACCCAACTCGCTCCCCCTCCAATGGATGAGGAAGAGGAACCCGAAGACACACCTTTTTTCATCCAGCTAGCACAACTGGCCGAAGACAAAAAGGACATCAAAAGTGAGGATGTAGCCACGTTCATGAAGTTCCTGCTCTCTAGGCTAGAAGGCCTAGATGCCACGCCAGACGGGATGGACAAGGGCGTGCCCGTTATCTCCCCTCGCCTTTCTCTTAGTGGCCGAGGGGATCTACCCGCGAGCGACGAAATCACGCTCGCTATGGCCTACTGAAGTCGGGCCCCAGAGGCCCTTTCGAGCGCTGGCAACGCGACCTGCAATGGGGGTACATGGCGCCCGCGCGCGGGTGCTTCCGCGGCGCCTGCGGCCACGCAGCTGAGCGCTGAGCTGCCCTCCTACATGAGGTGCTCTTGGGGTGGGAGGGTTTCCCACTGTTGGAGGCGTTCTCAAAGACCCCCTGCATGCCACGCAGACGCAGAGCCGTGATGGCAACCTGTTCGGTGCCAGTGCTCGCCACCCCGCGCGCTCGCGCGGGTGTGGTTTGGATGGGCTGGATGGGCTTTGAGAGGGCTTTCTGACGAGCCGCCTCGGGCGGCATGGGGCGTCCCAAGTGGGGCGCGGTGGCGAGGGTCGCCTGGGGCTCGGGAGCGGTCGCGGCACGCTCCATAGGTCAAACTATAACAATAGTTTTTCACGTTATCAAACACAGAAGATCCTACCTTGAGGGAACTAGGGGAGGGGACAGGGGTTGCGACGGTTGACGGTTGAC
>CM030942.1:2501845-2541730 GCA_018136815.1 Isochrysis galbana | reverse complement strand
CTTGCGGTCAAGAAGTGCATCAACCAGATACTCGTCTGCTTGGCGGATCTTCATCTGTGAGGGTATAGTAGGGACGGAGGTAGTCACATGCACCTCCTCGGAGAGGAGGCGATTTTCTTGGTCGCGTAGTCGGTAGCGGCCAGCGCCAAGCGCCTCGGCAATGCGATATGGTCCGCTGTAGTGGTAGAGGAGCTTGTTGCGGAGTCCTGGAATCTTGCGAACCACCCTATCACCTGGAGCGAATTGGATGGGGGGAGAGTGAGTGCGTAGCGTGTCAGCGAGTGCGTCGGCTTGAGACTCTAAAGTTGCATCATAAGCTGCGGCCCACGCCGCCTTTAAACGACAATGCATTTTCCAAGCGTACGAGCGAATTTCCTGAGGTAACTCGGGAGATGGACCAGTCTCAGATGGATCAGAAAGCTGGGCAGGCGGCGAAGCTCACGGCATAGAGCAAGGCAGCAGGCGACATGCGGGTTATGCGATTGGCGGAAGCGCGCATGCTCATTAAAAAGAACGGGAGATGATCGACCCAATGACCGCCGCCTTCATCGGTAGCACGAGCCATGTTGATCAAGGTCTGCTGAGCTCGTTCCACCAGGCCCACACTCTCGTGATGATGAGGTGTGCTTGGCCGCAAGTCGGTGCCGGTGCGCTCGAGGATGATCGAGGTAAGTTGACTAGCAAGGTTGCTGCCGGAGTCCGAGCGGAGTTGCCTTGGTACTCCGTGCCGAGAAACGACGTACGACATGAAGGCGTGAAGAGCGTCGGCACTCGAGGGGTCGCCGTTGTGAGGGGCCGCCTCGATCCAACGAGTGAGCGAGTCCACGAAAACGAGGAGCTTGTCGAAGCCTCGAGAGCCCTTGATGAAGTCGTGCGTAGGAGCCATCGAGACGACGTCGCAGAAGACGATGTCGAACGGATAGGCGCCGACCTGCGGTCCCTTGGGGTCTGCGAGGTGGCGGAAGGGTGGCTTAGCTAAAGTGCACTCGTGGCATTGGCGAACGTGCTCAGAGACGGCTGCGTTCATGCCAGGCCAAAAATATCGGTCTCGTAGAAGGCGCGCCATTCGGTTGTCGCCGAGGTGGCACAGGTGGTCGTGAAAGGCTTCGAGGTAGGCGCGGCGCATCGTCTTCGGCACGTAGAGGCAGAGCTTCTCGCCGTCTCTCGCCGGCACTCGTCGGTAGAGTAGTCCAGATCGCAACAGGCATCGAGAAGATTCGCGACTAAGCCAACGCAAGCGACGATGGTCGAGGTCGGGGTTATGAGGAGCGGAAGAGAGAAAGCGGATGAGGTCGTGGCAGTCGGGGTCCTCGGCCTGTGCCTCTTTGAGCGCCTCGGCGTTAGGTGTACCGACGTCGAGGTAGGAGAGGTTGATAGAATCCCTGGTCGTAGAGGACATCCTGGACGATCGTTCGTCAGCTTGCAGACTGGATGCCGTTGTGGTACGAGAACGAGAGGCGGCGACGGCTGGCGACTGATTATTCGATGCCGTGGTGGAGCGAGAGTTAGGGACGACGGCGGCTAGCAGCTGCCCACCCCCCTGCTTAGGAGCGGACGTCTCCGACGTCCCATCGTCTGCAGCAACCAAGCGTGACACGCCATCCGCGTCTTTGTGATTAGCGCCCGGCTTGTGCTCGACGGTGAAGCGATACTCGGACAGCTTGAGCGACCAGCGCATCAGACGCGACGCCGGCCCACCCTGGACGGTGTCCTTCATGGTGTGCAACCAACGGAGAGCTTGGTGATCGATGACGAGGCGGAAGTGCCGGCCCCAAAGGTACGGTCGCCAAGTGCGAATGCTTTCCAAGGCAGCAAGAAGCTCCACCTCGGTGGTGGTCCAATGACGCTCCGCGGCGGTGAGGCGGCGACCGTAATACGCAACGACATGCTCGTGTCCGTGGTCGTCAACCTGCGACAGGATTCCGCCGATACCCAGGGTACTGGCCGCGTCCGTTTTGACGATGAACTCCTTGTCGTGACGAGGCGCAGCTAACACTGGCGTAGACGTGATGAGCTCGATGAGGCGACGGATCGCTGTCTGGCACTCAGGCGACTGAGAGACGGTAGCCACGTCGACGCCCGTACGAGTAAGGTCGGTGAGAGGGGCCGCGACGTGCGCGAAGCCCTTGATGAACCGACGGTAGTACGAACAAAGGCCGAGAAACGAGCGAACCTTTTCGAGCGAATCGATGTGACGCGGATCGATCGAGCGTACCGCCTCGACTTTCTTGGGGTCCATCTCGAGACCACGACGAGACACGACGTGCCCGAGGTATTCGCCCTTGATAGCGAACAAGATGCACTTGGAGGCCTTGCATGAGAGACCAGCCCATCGGAGACGCTCGAGAACGAGATCGAGACGGTGAAGCATTTGCTCGAAGGAGGTGTCGATGCGTTCCTCAAGCGTGCTGCCTGTGCCTGTCGACCAAATTCCGATGTCGTCCAGGTACGGCATGCAAATCTCCCACGCGAGGCCCTGGAGCACCGCATCCATGAGACGACACATGTAGGAAGGGCCGGATTGGACGCCGAACGGGAGGTAGTTGAACTCGTACTTCTGGCGATGGGTGCAGAACGCCGTGATGGGTTTGTCCTCCTCCTTGATAGGCAGACACCAGAAGCCGGAGGCGAGATCGAGCAGGCAGAGAAACAAAGAATCTCGAGAGCCTTGGCCGCGAGATAGACGATCGATAGCTTCGACGGTGAGCGGGAGAGGACTATCCGAGATACGAAGCTTCGAGTTCGTGTCGCGATAATCGACGCAGAAGCGAACGGATCCGTCCTTCTTGCCGACGAGGACGACCCGCGAAGCCCATGGCGAATTGGACTTACGAATGATGCCTGCCGCCTCCATCTCGGCGACGTGCTTGTCGACGATGGCACGGCCCTCGTCGCCCATCTTGGACGGAGCGTGCCGGTGGGCTGTAGCACCGGGGAGGAGAGGCAGCTCGACCTCCATGACGTGCGTGTGCCGAGGGTTCTTCGGGTCGAGAGCGAACGCGTCGATATGCCGTGCCAGCAGGCAGCGTACGCGCTGCCTCTGGGACGGCGACAATTGCTTGTCGGGATCGATGGTGATAGCGTCGAGGAGCGCGCGCTGTGCCTCAGTGAGCGAGGACTCGGGGTCGTCCCTATCGCCGGCGACCGTCGGCCGAGCCTCGTGCAACTTGTACTCGATGTAGGCTGACGC
Organism: Isochrysis galbana; assembly: GCA_018136815.1. NCBI lineage: Eukaryota > Haptophyta > Isochrysidales > Isochrysidaceae > Isochrysis > Isochrysis galbana. The sequence continues at coordinate 2,538,540 of CM030942.1, read as the reverse complement.
CACCGGCGAGTACGCAGGAAGGGTTACAGGACGTGGTGCCAGGTTCCAGACCGTGATCAGCACCTCCCCCTCCGGAGTTGGGGTTTCGACGCTAGTGGCGACCATTGGAGGAGAATCGAGGCCGTCACGGGGTGGTAGACGGTCGACGAGGATGGCGGAGTCGGGGTAGTTTTCGATGATCTCCAGCGGCAGGCGAACGGAGAACGTACCCCTCGATCGCGAGGGGATAGTGATAGGCTGCCTGGTGTACAGAGCGAACTCTTTCGACGCAACGGCCGACGTAGAGACGTCGGCGAAGAATGGCTCAATTTCGACGGCGGCAGACGAACGGTTAGGAGACGAAGGTGGACTGCGAGTGAAGTCGAGACGAGGGGGCGGCTCAAGCTCGGGATCGAGAGGGGGCAATGGAACCGAAGTCGACATTGCCGGCGGCGACTCGCCGTGAGCCTGGCGGGATGAAACGTTGTCCGAGATAGGAACGAGCGACGACTCCTCTGCCCGTGGCGAGTCGGCGGGGATCACGGCGACAAGCGGTGCAGAGGAGAGACGAGGGCGAGTGGAGACGAGGGACGGAACGCGACGATTGTTGACCATAAGGGTCAAGCGGCTATCACGCCCAGCATCCGGCGACAGTTCGATACAGGCGGCGTATGCTTCCAGGAAATCGTTTCCCAGGAGAAGCATAGGTGCGCCTTCGACGACGAGGAAACGGTGTCGGAATTCGACACCGGAGAGAGAGAAGACCAACGTGGCGTAGCCGCGGGTACGGAGGGGGTTACCATCCGGTCCGACAACGGCAGGTCGGTCCGAAGCGTGTTCGAGCAAGACGCAAGCGTCGCGGGGCAATGTGGCCAACAGCTCGGTGGTTACAACCGAGGGACCGGCTCCCGTGTCGGCTAGAGTCTTGTTGACGGCGAGGGCGGAATCGACGATATAACGAGTAGGGCCCGTGGCGGAGTGACGGCAAACGATGAGATCGCGAACGTACAGGCAGTGGCGGGGGTATAGGCTTGGCGGCGTGTCGGAGACAAGCCTCGCCGGTACCTCCCTGGTCAAAGAAGCGACGACAGCAGGCTGGTTGAGAGCAGGTGTGAAACCCGAGGGAACGAAGGCGGCGTGCCGCTGCCTATGGTCGGCAATGACGTCAGCAACGGAGCGGCGAGCAGGGCGATCGAGCGGAGGCAGCGGTGGGTGCGAGTCCGGCAGGGCACCCAAGCCTAGGCGACATGGCGGCGTAGGGAGAAGAGCGAGGCGTTCCTGGTCCGACCAGGTAAGACGCAAGGCAGCATGCCAGCCCTCTGGCATGAACGTGTCCGGAAAGGAAACGGAGGCACACGTCTCCAAGAGAGGAGGCATTGGAACGAACGGCAATGAGGACGAGGGAGAGGGAGAGGGAGCAAGGATCGGCAACGCCTCCTCCTCTACCGCGGACGAGTGAAGGCGGACTTCCGCATCGAGCGCCGAAGCCAGCGATGGAGACAATGGCAACCAGGCATACGAGATCAAGCCTTGCGCACCGCGCACCGCCGTCCATATACGCCAGCGGTTGCGGACCCTGCGAATCATTCGAGCTGGACGGGCGGGCAACAACGACGAGCGGGGCGATCCTAGCCACGGCCGCCACTCCATATCAATCGCGGCGACACTCGAAACATTCGAAGGCTCGGAACTGGAACTGGAACCAGCCTGAGCCACTTGGCTGGATTGTCGATCGCGCGCTAGAGATAGGAGAGAGGCGGCGGACGTGGCCGGACGAGAAGGAGTACGGCGACAATAGTCCAAAACGACGGGCATCCACTGCATCGCCATCGCACCGGCGATGCCCACGTAGGTGCGGCTGCGCATCGAGCCGCGATGAGGGGACATGGGAAGGTTTGCCATTGCGTGCTGGCGACCAGGAACAATGCAAGTCGGCATGAGCGGAGGAAGGTTGGGCGAAAGGTAGAGTCCCGTAGCCTTAGTGTGCCCCGTTCCATGTTGCCATGGATGGACATATTGCGTAGCTTCGATACCCCCGAGTAGAGACTTAGCGTAGTGGTGCATTTTCGGGTTTTCCACCGCTAGAAACGGAGCCCCGGCGTTCAGGCGACGGCGGAATTGCTTTGCGGCGGAGATCGTATCGGACATGCGCTGCGGGTTGGAGTGGATCCACCTTAAGCCAGCGTTCGAGAGATAGGTACACGGCGGGTGCGCGATAATCAAGTCCCATCCGAGGTCTTGGACGAGATCCGCGTCCCCTTCGAAGTGCGGAACGTAGTCGACGTCGGACGGAAACAAATCGCACGTCGCCACATCAGCGCCAGCAAGCAAAAACATGGACGAGACTACTCCACTCGTCTCGCCGATAATCAAGACGCGAGGAGGCGAGATGCCGTCGGTCTGCACGGCCTCGACGTCACGCCTTACGTCTCTGAGTGTGACACAAATTTCGTCGAAGTGGATAGGTAGCACCTGAGCTGGAGACTCAGGCGATCGGCTAGGGCGCAGAACAAGCTGCGCCGCCTCGGCAATATCTTTCGGCATTACGTGCGCGGCACCGTGGGCGGCGGCGCGTTGGAAAGCGAGATCGATAACGTACGAGAGGGTCTCGCCCTCCTTCAAGGAAGGGCGAGTGCGCGCGAGATGTACGAGCAAATCTTCAGCGGCCGGAACCAAAGTCAAGCACACTGAAAGCTGGCAGAGCGGAACGACAGCGGAAACGGAAACGGGACTGCGAGTGACCGGAATGGACGGAGACGCGGCGGCCAAGGTGCGAACCATCTGAAAAGAACGGGACACGACGGCCGGAAGAGAGTCGGACGAGAATAGAGCGGGTCGAGAACGGAACAATCGGCGGAATGCGCGTTGCACGACGGAGGGTATGTTGGCGAACACCCCTTCGTCAGCTAAGGAAGATTCATCAAACAAGCTAGTCGATAGCGGTCGCCAACCCAATCGGGTTGGTGCAACCATCGTAGGCGGCGCGAGCCAACGGCGAACAGCGAGGGTGTAGGCCACCGTCCATCCGGAGGGGCTAACCTCGCTAGCACGGTCAAGGCAGCTTAAAGGCGAGTCTCGAGGGAACGAATTGGCCAGTCCATCCAAGATTTGACTGGCGACAGCAGACGGATCGGCAGCGACGGAGCTCAAGGCAAGAATTAGCGTTGAGCGCTCGAAATCGAGAGCATTGAACGAATGATTCGAGAACGACGAGAGCGACGAAGGAGGTAGCGAACGAACGGCGAGAGAGAACGGAACTCCCGGAGTCGAATCGTCCCCACCACATATGAGCAGATGAGGGTGACTCCGGATCGATTGAACGACTGAAACGAAAACGCGAACTTCGGGAACGACGGGATCGCAACCTAGGGTAGTATCCCCAGGTTGGAACGACAACAAGAAGGCTTTGCTCAGCCGTCCGAGGGACGGCGAGCTCGTAGATCGGAGGGGCGAAACATTAGAGGCACGAAATGAAACGCGAACGGGAGTGACAGAAGTATCGAGAAGCGAAAGGGGTGGCGGTCCAGGCCGCCGAGGAATTGAGAAGTCAACGAAGCATATGGCGGCGGCCTCGCCTATTCCCTAACGGCGGTTGCGGCCGAGGACGACGAGACGACGAAGGTAGGCGCGGTGGGCGTCGGGGATCTCCGGCTCGCCCTCGCAAAGGAAGCGAATGAACGGCTGGCAGTAGTACGGCGAATGGGCGCCATCGCCTGTCCCATATCGCCAATTGTCGGGGTGGTCGGGACGGGCCGTATCGTGATCGGGAGGAGCGGGGCGGAAGGCACAATACGCACAGCCGGTGGCTGTGGTCCATACGCCGCCCTCAGACGTAGGGCGCTGCGTGCGGGGCACCTTCATAGACGCGTCGGTCGGACGGGCCCTGGCGAATGAAGCAGCCAGGTCAGCGTGCCCACAGTAGCGTGACATCGGGTCGAAATCTACCTTAGCATTACGCCAAGATTCCAAATCCCATTTGGCGCCCTCGGGATGGCAAAGGTTGTCCGAAGGCGGCGCGCAGCGGCGGCTCTTTTGCGATGGCGGTGTGTCGAGAGGTGGGAGTCCACCCTCCAACTTGGGAGGCGGCTCCCTGGTGTGGTCGGTGCGTCCCTGGTGGGACCGATCTCCATTGCGATTATTTCGAGTATCGGAGCCGCGGCCGCTTCCTGAGGTAGCGGCCGAGGGTTTGTCGCTTTTGTCCGGAGCTGGCTTCGAGGAACCCAGGCGGTCCTTAACCATCCGGACGACGTCGTCGATGTGGGCGATTGTGAGCGGACCGTCCGCCTGCTTGCTGCTCCGCGAAGCCTCAGCACGTGCCTGCTCCGCTGGAGCCAACACCATGCGCGCGATCGAGATGCAAGACAGCGAGTGATGCGGCGCGTCTCCGGCGGCAACCGCCTCTATGCCTCGCTTCCACGCTTTGAGGAACTCGAACGAGTTCTCCGCTCCCCGTGCGCGGTCGCTTTCGTCGGCTTTGACGCAGGCGTCGAATCTCTCGTTGATTTCGTGCGTGAAGGCAGGGAACTTGAAGACGTTAGCTGCCGTCACCGTCGGGTCATTCATTTTGCGAACGAAGGCGTCGGTCACGCGAGTGGCCAGAGTCACTAAGTCCTCGCCCTCCGAGCGCGTGGTGCAACGGTCCCATTCCGCGGACGCAGTCTCTTTGGCGAAACCTTTTGCCCCGGCGGCGAATGATTGGTCGCACTTTGCGATCAGCACGTCGGCATGCAAGCACGGGTTAGCGCAGAGAACCGAGTCCCTAACCGCATCGAGAACATAGGCCATGATGCGAGGATGGCCCTTCTTTGGATCGCGAGCGGCGAGGAGGAGGCCATTGAGAGCGTCCTGCCAGTCCACGCCCGAGGTGAGTGAGCCCTCGAGTGCGCGGATCAGTTGCATTCGAAATCCGTCCCAGGAAGCAGCAGCCTTGTTCGGATCGGTAGAGCGAAGGTCGGCGGGGAAGCGTAGCGACTGCAGGCTCTCGAGGCTAGACTTAGCATCGCGAGTGCCGCCCTTAGTGCGGACGAACGTACGAGCGCGCACCCACTTCGTAAGAGTGCGAGTCGTATAGATGATGCGGGCATGCCAGGACTCACCAGAGGGGACCTCACGGGCCGCCATCACCTGGTATTCGAGTGGGGCATTAGCGGAGTCGGAGTAGGCCTTGCCGTGGCGCCCATAGTGTCGTAGCCATTGTTCAAGAATGTCCGGCTCATCAGACAGGGCTGGGTCCGCGGGAGGAGTGGCGTGGCGCTTAGCGTGACGTCGACTCTCCCGGGTACCCTTATGGCCAGACTTAGACTTAGAGGCGTGGGGGCGGAGAGATCGACGAGAGTTAGAGTGTAAACCTTCGGGGGCCATCATAGACGGCCGTCCCTCCCGAGTATTATAGCCTTTGGCGGCGGCGGCATAGTGGCCACCCTTGGCGCGGCGAGGCTTGCGGCGCGAGTCCGTAGACTCGGATGATCCATCGGAATCCGAATCGCTGGTCGACGAGGAGTTAGACGAACGCTGGCTGGAGACCGGAGACGAGGACGAGGAGGACGAAGAGGTAGGGGAGCTGTCGCGGCGGCGGCGGCGGTTCTTCTTCTTGTCCTTACGAGTCTTGTTAGATTTCGATGAGGAGCGAGGGAGCGGCGGTGGCGGAGGCAAAACATTCTCGCCGCCATCATCGGATGGAGGTGGAGGCGGATTTGATGACAACAAGAGAAGGTAAGAGAAGAGGGCCGGAGGCGACGGACGGCACGCCGAGGGAAAGAACCTGCCGCGGGGGGGGCGAGGGACCGAGGGCACGGCGGGGCAGCGTGGGAGGGCGCGAGGCCAATCTCGGAGCGAGATCGCGTCCTTTCTCTCGCGGAGCGCGGAGAGACCCCCCACGAGACATCTTGGGACCGGAGAATGTTTTGGACGAATCTTCCTGTCGTCGGCCGAGGAGATGCGGACGGAGAGAGAGAGAGAGAGTCTCGCAGAGCGACTGCAGAACGAGAAGTCGAAGTCATGCCGGTTTATTACCTTAAACGAGCCAACAATTATAGTGACAGCAAAACAAAATTCGAATCGCAAATTTCGAGACCAAAATCTGCAAACCTGGATTTGAGACCATGGGGAATCCGAATCTGTGTGTCTTGTGCGTCAGCGGCAACACGGGTAACTGTTCAATTGTAATTGTGAGCGCGTACCTTACACGAATATTCATGCCTACAGCCTTCAGATGGGCAGGAATACAACATAACAATAGTTGGACCGTTCGCTCTTTTCTAGGGCTGTGTTCTTACTACCGCCGTTTCATTCGTCGCTTTGCTATTCGTGCCGCGTCACTGACCTCACTCACGCGCAAGGGGTGCGACGTCGCGTCCGAGTCGCAGACGGAGGCTTGCCGCCTGGCTATTGAGGACCTCAAGAAAGCTATCTCCGAGGAGCCGATTGTCGCCCCTCCTCGAGAAGACCGTCCGTTCATTGTCAAGACCGATGGCGCTAGTAAACTCGGCATAGCCGGCATCCTAGCCCAAAGGGACGACGAGGGACGCGAGCGCGTGGTCGCATATTACGGCCGTAGCTTGAGCCCCGCGGAACGCCACTGGACTGTCACAGAGATTGAGCTTTTAGCCGCGTTAGAATCCATTCCCCCCCTAGGGTCAAAGAGTTGCCCCTCATGAAGCCCCTCTGGGCCACCTCGCCCTTCCTGCCCATATGCGCGCTTCGAGATCTGACTCGCCCCCCACGAACCACGAAACTCCCCCCCCCCCACCCCCCCACTCCCCGTCTCCCGTCTCCCGTCTCTGTCCTAGATGGGAAATACGTATTTACCGTATTTGGCCAGAGGCCAAATACATATGTATTTGGCTGTATTTGAAGCGCGTCCTGGGTTGTAGGCCTCGAATGTATTTGAAATGTATTTGGCCTCCGGCCAAATACATATGTATTTGGCTGTATTTGAAGCGCGTCCTGGGTTGTAGGCCTCGAATGTATTTGAAATGTATTTGGCCTCCGGCCAAATACATATGTATTTGGCTGTATTTGCAGGCCCCGGCACCGTATTTCCCATCCAGGGTCTCTGTAAAAACCTTTAGAGCCACCTTCACATCTTCACATAGTGTTTGAGCGCCCCACAATATTTCGGTCAAATTTCGGGGCTGGGTTGGTCCCCCAAATTCGTTAGAAATTTCGCGAAACTCTGGCCGGGCCCAACCCAGCACCGTATTGGGAATTTCCCATTTAAGATCGCCTGGGGATCGATCGGGAGCCCTCAGGGCACTCTCCAAGAATAGCTTCGTACTCCTAAGGTGAGTTTTATAGTACTCCGCTGGAGGAGGAGGTGCCCGTCGCCCGTCGTCGCTCGCGGCCCGCCGTCGCTCTCTCCTCCTCTCCCTTCCGCTTCAATTCCTCAACAACGTGGACTGGATATGCAAAGGTTCGCTGCTCATCTCTCTCTCTCTCTCTCTCTCTCTCTCTCTCTCTCTCTCTCTCTCTCTCTGCTCCTTGGGCCGCCTTTGACTGACGCCGTCGTCCAGCAGAGCGAGGAGGAGAGGCGGAGAGAGAGAGAGAGAGAGAGAGAGAGAGAGAGAGAGAGAGAGAGAGAGAGAGAGAGAGAGAGAGAGAGAGAGAGAGAGAGAGAGAGAGAGAGAGAGAGAGAGAGAGAGAGAGAGAGAGAGAGAGAGAGAGAGAGAGAGAGAGAGAAAGAGAGAGAGAGAGAGAGAGAGAGAGAGAGAGAGAGAGAGAGAGAGAGAGAGAGAAGTGCAAGTGTGGGAGAAAGAAAGAAAAGTGGCAGAGGGTAGAAACAACACATAATATAAGGACAGCATGATGACCGCCACCGCCTACCTACCGCGTCTACTGTCGGCACAGAAAAGAAGAAGAGTAGGCGTGCTACAAGATAAAGAGGGGGTTCCGGTGCCTCCCTGTCTTCTCTCTTCGCGCTCTCCTCACATTAAGCGAAATCACCGAGAGAGAGACGTACTCAGAAGGTCCAACGGAACAGCTGTGCCCATCATCCAATCAAAGCAGCATCCTCAGCACTCAACGCACCACCGTGGGAGGCGAGAGAACCGTGACTATCCACCATATTTCCTTATGTTTCCACCCTCTCTCGCAGTTCTACTTTCTCGCATACCTCCACTACTCTCTCTCTTTCTCGCTCTCTCCTCTCTCTCTCTCTCCGCGCATGGCGCTCTGGGAGTGGTTCCGCAAGGTGATCGAGCCCGAGCCGCCTTCCTACGCCCACCTGGGCGGGCCCCCGCCCTCTCCCGCCGCTGCACTGTGCGCCCCCGCGCTCCGCACTGCTGCTGAGCCTCCCTCGCAGCCTGCCGAGGCCGTGGGAGGGAGGGAGGAAGGGAGGGAGGGAGAGAAAGACTCCCACTCCTCCAGCGGGGAACACCTCTCCAAGCCGCAGACAGGGCAGCCTGTGGCTCCCGTCGCCGCAAGACAGCCGGGAGAAACACCACAGGCCGAGCAGGACGGTGAGAGGGACGTGCCGCCCGCTGCAACGCCATCAGAGGCCGAGGAGAGCGCGAGCGCCCTCCGTTCAGCGCTCCACTTCGACAGCCAGACCTTTGTATTGGGAGGCGTGCAGTTTGACGTAGACGCCCGATACGTACTCAAGGCGATCGTCGGCAAGGGCGCCTATGGAATCGTCGCGTCCGCGGACGACTGGCTCGCGGCAACGCGCGCGAATGGAGAGGGCGGCTCGCCGGCCGAGCCATCTGTCGGCTCGGCTAACAACGCAGGCAGCGTCGCTGTCAAGAAGATCTTCGACCCCTTCCACGACCGGACGGACTGCAAACGGCTGCTCCGCGAGATCCGGCTGTTGCGCGTGCTGCGTCACCCCAACGTTCTTCACCTGCTCGACATGCTGCCCCCCACCTCGTTGCGCGCCGCGTCGTGGAAGGACGTCTATCTAATCACCAAGCTCTACGATACCAACCTACACCGAGTCATCTATTCCGGCCAGCCGCTCTCGGACGAGCACATCCAGTACATCCTGTGGCAGGTGCACGCGCGACCATTCAAGGGGATCTCTCGCTTTGGGCGCGACTCGGCGCTGTTTCTCTCCCCGCTGCGCATGTGCATCGCCCCTCACTCATCCCCTCCCCCGTGAGTAGGCCTTGCGCGCCTTGCGCTACATGCACCGGGCAGGCGTGGTGCACCGCGACATGAAGCCGACGAACATCCTTCTAAACCGAGATTGCGAGCTCGCACTCGCCGATCTGGGGCTTGCCAGGTACATTGGTCGGCCAGGCAATTTGGGCCAAGGCGGCGGCCGCAACTCGGACGAGTATATCTCAGCACACGGTGAGGAAGGCGAGGGATCGCCTCCAGAAGCAGACATCGATGAGATCACAGGTCGCGCGGAGGCGGCGGGTGCCGTTGGAAGCGGCGCGGGGCTGGGTTCCCTCACCAAATACGTCGTGACGCGCTGGTACCGCGCGCCAGAGCTGCTCGTGCAGAATCAACGCTACGATGCGTCCGTCGACATGTGGTCCCTAGGATGCATTGTCGGCGAGCTGCTGGGAGCCCGCGCGCTGTTCCCTGGTCGCGACTCGCTGCACCAGCTGAAGCTCATCGTCGAAAGACTAGGCGCGCCCACAAAGGATGAGCTCGCCCAGGTTGAGAATGAGCAGGTGCGATCCGCGTGGCGGCTGGAGGTCCCATTGCGCTCCTCGACCTACCTCCACTTCCCTCCCCATCATGACACCATACATAGGCCGTCCGCTACGTCGCGTCGCTCCGCTCTCGCCAGCCTCCGGCGCAGCACGGGCGCGCCGCCTTCGGCGCACTCTTCCCGGCTGCTTCACCGCTGCTGCTCGACCTGGTTTCCAGCCTCTTGCAGTTCGACCCGCGCAAGCGGCCGACTGCCGAAGAGGCACTCGCGCACCCTTACCTCGCTGCATACCAGGACGCGCCGGAGGACACTGCGGAGGTCCCTTCCATCGAGATGGACTTCGAAGGGCAAGGCGCTAGCAAGGAGGAACTGCGTGAGCTGGTGTGGCGCGAGATGTGTCTAGTACGCCAGCCTGGCATGGCGGTGCCACCGGCGTGAGTGGTCCTCGTGAGGCGCACCCTATGGGCCCATGGGGGGAGGAGAACAGACAGTTCGAGAGGGAGGCCATAACAACACCAGAGCAAGCTGCAAGGCGTAAGCGTTGCTGTGACAGCCCGCTGCATCTAGTTAGATCATGTCCATCGGTGCTGGCTCCAGCAGCGCCTGGCCCAGCAGCTGCAGCACCTATGTGCATGCCGCGCAGCTCGGCACGCTATCCAACTAGCGACAGGTCGGAGACGAGCCTGTCTCTTTCCTCAATGTGATCTAAAGCTCATGTTCACGCACCCTCTACGTAACAGCGTCAACTGCTGGTACATATGCCTCTACCGCCACGGTGCGACCGGCAATCTCGGGACCTACCTAATACTTTGTGGACACCAAGTAATCGGTTGGTTGCATGCCTCCTAGGGTGTGCGAAGTGCGCGCGTGCTTCTTATCATCAGGGCACCTACGCTAGCTGTGTGCTTTTGCGGCTCCACCTCCCTCTACGCGAACCCTTTTGCTGTTCTTTCGGGGGCGGGCCTTGTCCATGGTGTTCCTGAGCGCCGATGTGATGTCGAATGGCAATGTGCATGCAAGTGAAGATAAGGAATAAGATGTTGTATGGCGCGATGGCTGCATGTGCATGCACGTGTGCTTGCGCATGTCCATTCATGGCTGAGCTAATGAATGGTAATGAAGGCTCCCATTTGTTTCTTCTTCTTCTTGATGGTGTTAAATCATCTTCAGATTTTTGAGAGTCTTAAATCAGCTTAAAAACATCTGAAGATCCTGGGCTAACACCTACTACTACCGACTAGAACGAGCCTCAGCCGGAGATCATAAACCACATTATATGATCTCGGAACGGGCGCAAAGTGCACAATGGCTTCGACAATGTCAAGAAGTGGCAAACACCGTCTATTCGCCTATCTGGGTACTAGAAAGCACCAGCTGCAAGACTTCACAATCAACTGCGGCAAGCCTAGGCCGACACAACCACAACCACCTACAACCGACTTACTACTACTACCGCCGCCATGCTAGCCAGCTACGTTCTACGTTCCCGCTGCGCCGCAGCCGCCGCACACCACCACGAAAGCGAACGCGCTGGGGCACTAAGAGCGTGCGGAGCGCCGGCGCTTCTCCGATCCTTGCTCGCGGCTGCCGCGTCGCTCCTCACGCGCAGCCGGCTGAAGCCGCAAAGCGCAAAGCGCCCGTAAACGCGGCAAAAGCACACCAAAACAAACCCTTGGGGCGATTGCAACACAGGGTACTTACTCTAACCAGCAACACAACCCAAAAGGCCTGCCCGGATCACGCACCCAAAACCGGGCCCTTGGTAGTGTACCAGGGCCGCAGCCCCGACACCCAAGACAAAGGAATGAGGGGGGGACGGCGAGGGAGCGGAGCGAAGGAAGAGAAGGGCGATGACTGATGTGCAGTAGCGGTGGAATGCTTTGGATAGCGATAGGTGTATAGCCCTGAATCTTCAGATCTTTTTTTTTTCAGGTCATCAGGCCTAGAGGACCTAATATCATGATATCAGCGGACCTAATATCAGCATGATGGAGCATCGGGCATCTATGGTCGGCATCTTCGTGCCGTGACTGCTGACCGCGGGGGCTGGGAGAGGGCTCCATCGCTAAAACTATAACGATGGTTTTTTATGTAGCATACCCATAACTAACCCATGACAATGAACAACACCACTGCCGCTCTTTGTACCCTCATTATCCACACTCCACACTTTCACCGCATTCATCGTGCATCACCATATACTGTTTCGCCTCTCACACGTCACATGTGGTGGTACGGGACGGGACGGCAAGACAAGAACTTACTTGCCCTTGGACGCCACCCTGAGGAAAGAGAACACGGTCAGCCCAAACACGCCAGCCCCGACGGCGCCCAAGCTCGGCTTCAAGATCGCCAGGAGAGGCTGCGCATCCGGGTTGCCTCGCAAAGCAATATCGAGGGTCAATGCGACAAAGATCAGACCGAGAGATGCAGATGGAGCCCACGGTGGGGATGAGTCTAAAAGCTGGCGTACCCTGGCAAATGAACGGATCTCTTCCGCTTGTTGCCGGCTGAGAGCGCTCCCACACTGCAGGACGGCCGGGTTCTGGAGCATGACGTCAATGGCATCGTCCTCTGATCCGAGCACTTCCACCAAGGCAGCCTTCGAGTTGGAGATAACAGACGGAGGATCGGTGTAAAGAGGGTTGAGGATGGACGGATTCTGGGTCACTGCGCGCAGCGCGAGCTCCTCACTACCGTACGCCTTGACGCAGGCACTCCAGAGGCCGGCCACAACCGCCTCACTGGGCGGTGGCGGCACTCCCCTCGCTGCACGGGGCTGCTCTGACTGCGCGCCCGCTAGGCGAAAGCGCGCTGTGTAGACCTGCTTCACGCTAAGCGGAAGCGTCCGCCCGCTCGCGCGCGCGCCGCCCAGCTGCGTGAAGAAGGCGGGGGAGACAGAGAGGGAGATAGCGAGGAGGGCGTGCATCGCGCTGCCCCGAAGATTCCGGGGAAAGGGGAGGAGATATGTTTACTCTTACTCTCACTGTCGAGCTCCGGAGTACAAGTATCAAGTACAAAAGGGAAATGGAGATGTGGAGATTTTTAATCGTGCGGCTAAATCGGGACGAAAGGCAAAATTAATATAAGAAAGAGGAAGAGGGCCGCTTTGGCACCTCTGGCGGCGCTGGCTGCCGCTGCTTCTCAATCCCGATCTTCTTCTTTACTTCACTTGATCCAAACAGCAAACAGCAAGAGTAGTAAGTAGGGCGTGGGACGGTCCACGTGGTCTTCTTTCGACGGAACGCGACACCACCTCCACGGCAATATTGAAAATAAGTTCAACCAAATGCCACTTTTATTTGATTAATACTTATGGCTGCTTCAGAACCCTCAAGGGTATGCACCTGACGCAATCGACGTGCACCCCATGAGAAAAGTTGAAAATTGCGATGCGCACGCAGGGCGTCCCCGCGCAGTAAACAGTAAAAGTAATAAACGGTAATCACGAGATTGCGCACATCGCGTCCGAACTGAACTCAAGCAACTTGCGAAGGAAGCGCATGCGCTCGAGCGGGATGCTTGCATGAAGCAATGTTTCAGTCACACGGTACCGAAAGATGTGCACTTCTGGCGATGCGCTTTGATGCGCTCATGCGCTCAGCACTCAGCACAGGCGAGTCTGAGTGCTCCTTAGTTGTGTATAACTAACTTTACCGTTAAAAGGAGGCTGCCGCCGTTGCACTGCGGCGGCGTCACGATGGGCGAATGGGAGAACGCCAAGGTCGCAGTGCCTGATGGGGCGTACCCGCTCTTCCTGACGCTAACGACGCAGACAAACTTCCACTGCCGTGAGCGGGAGGAGTGCACCGTTGAACGACCCTACGTTTTCGTCTCTAAGAAGACTTTCCTCGATGATATTCAGTTCCGAGGGGTCATCTCGGACTTCCACCCGACGAAGAAGCTCATCGAGGCTTATCCAGACGGGGTGGACGAGCAGGAGGACGGGACTTCGGGGCTTCTTGTCGTGTGGGACGAGGAGGAGGACTATGGCCAGAACTTCTACCTCGTGCACAAGGTGAAGGAGGGGCTGGGGGAAGACAGGGAGACGGCAGAGGAGAGTCCTTGGACTCTCTCTTTCTTGGTTCTTTGCATTGGTTGCGAGGAGGGGGGGGGGGGGGGGGGAGCACGGAGGTATATTGTTGGCATGGCAAGCATCACGGCGGGTTACGATGCGCAGGGACGATTCTGCGCACTCGGTGGGGTGGAGGAGCAGGTGGGCGGGAGGTGGGCACAATGGACGGGGAAGAAAGGAACAGCAAGCAAACGAGATGTTTATTGGCTGTCGGAGCTCATCCGGAGGGGGAAGAAGAAGTTGGTCCGAGAGGAAGGGCACGCACATAGCGCCGTGTGCTGCTAAGCTCTCTGAAAGCAAACCGATGGGGGCTGGGATGGCTGGTGACTTGCGCATCTCATTCACGAAGTCCTTGGGTCTCTTGCTCTGCACTCACCCGCCGTTGGCCTCACTGACCCTCAAGCTCTGCCCCTCCACTTAAAGGTCGAGCTAAAGGAGCAGATCATTGCAAAGTACGAGGCGGCGCAACATGAAGTGGAGTCTACAACTGCAGGTGGCGAGCGCGACGAGGCCGCAGAAGACGAGTATGTGGCTCCAGTGTCTCGCCCGTGGGTCTCACAAGGCAGCGAAATGGAGGTGCGTGCTAGCTGTGCGACGGCACGTACCAATCTGGAAGCAGTGTCTGGCGACCGGTTCGTCCCCGCGGTCGTTTTGCCCATGGCCCTGTGCCCCGTGCCTGCGCCAAGAAGGAGCGTGCCGCGAAAGAAGCCCGGGCCTGGCGCACTAGGCCGCCACCGACGTGAGACGGCAACCAAGCAAAAAGTGGACTGCACGGCCATGATGGCGACACTCGAGGCCGCGCCGTTCGCTCTCGCGCTCCTGAACCCACCCCTCTGCTCCTCCCACCATACTCTCCCCACTGTCTCGCGCAGATCGCCGAGGAGAAGGTCATGGGCAGCCGCCCCTGCTTCGCTATCCGCGCTGTACGGTCGCGTGCGCGCTTCGGCAGAAAGTACAACTTCACGGACCGCGATGCGCACGAGGACCCTTGCATTGGCGAGGGCGACTGTCGGCCATACAAAGACCCCAACTTTGAGCTGCGACGGCGCGAGCAAACAGCGGGCGTACAGGCGCTGCCGGCAGCCGCGAGCGCGAGCACACAGACCACTTGGCATCGGATAGTGAGCAAGTGCCTGCAGTACACGCCGCTCGACCGGACTCCGCAGGATTGCGAGGACATGGCCTCGAGCCCAAGCTTTCGCTCCTTCCTCGAGGCGGTCCGCGACTTATATGAGGTGGCACTGCAGCAGAACGAGACGGTGGACATAGTCGAGGACGACTTCAGCGCGCTAGCGGAGGAGGAGGCTGGGCTGGGCAACAAGTCGGACTCCGAGTTGCGTGAGCTCCAGTCCTTCTCGCACCTCAACTATTGCGCGGGCCGCATCATTGCAGCCACGGACTGGCAACCACTCCCGCGCGCGCTCGTTGTCGGCGTGTCGTGTGCGCAGCGGCTAAATTTCGAGGAGCGTGTTGCCGTGGCCGGCAAGGTGCACACGGGCTACGTGCTACTCTGGAACTTTTCAGACCCCATCTCGCCTCAGTTTGTGCTGCACGCACCTGGCGACGTCCTCGCGTTCAAGTTTTGCCCATCGAACCCCGACCTAGTTGTTGGTGGTGTCGCGTCCGGTCAAGTAATCGTATGGGACCTCGGCGCGGCGCGTACGGCGGCGCTGGAGCTCCGTGCGATCACCGGCGATGAGGGTAAGTCCGAGGAGGGCGACGGCGGCTCAATCGTCGCCAAGCCGGCATACCTCTCAGCCGTCGACATGTCCCACACGTCGGCGGTGACCGACGTGGCATGGCTCCCGAGCACGTTTGAGCTTTCCGAACGCGGCAAGGTCAGCGTCAAGACCGAGCCCAAAAGGCAAGAACTATTCGCAACCATGGCGGGAGATGGCGCCATCCTCTTTTGGGACATTGGGCGGGCGAGAGAGCTCTCGCGAGCGCCGATCGAGGGCGAGGAGAACCAAAAGAAGAAGAAGGAGGGCTGGGGCCCCACGTACCGCATGCCGCTCATCGAGCCGACTTCGGGCGCCCAGCAGCGCGGCGTCCTTATGACGATCGAATCACCCGAGACGGCAGAGGAACCAGCCAAGGTCGTGTGCGCCACAGAGGAGGGCGACTTTGTGACGGCAAGCTTGGCCAATCCTGGTACTGAGGCGGGCCCGCGCGGCGTCAACTCCGTGTTGCGAGGTCACTGCGCGCCGTGCATGTCGCTTAGCAAGTCGCCCTTTGTGCGCGGCGTCTACCTGACGGTGGGCGATTGGACATTCAGCGTCTGGAGAGACGGCCTCACTGCACCGCTCTTGTCATCGCCGTTCGCGTCCTCGCTCCTCACGTGCGGCTGTTGGTCGCCCACACGGCCTGGCGTAATGGTCATCGGCAAGGTGGACGGCGGCCTCGATGTGTGGGACCTCATGGACAGGTGCGCGCGCAGCCTCTGCGAGAATTCCTTACCGGCGCATCCCAAGTATATGTGTTCTGGTATCTCGCGGAGAATCCCTTCTGCAAGCCGCTGATTGCCTTGCAGTTGCATGTGCCGACCATCGGGAGCGCATTGGGGGAAGCGGCGGCCTGAGTCATTGCTCCTCATGCCTGCATATGGCGGGTTCGGCCCTGTTCACCACCGATGTGCCTGTCCAGTGCATCCTCATGTGGGCCTGCCTGCTAGCTAACCACTCCATCGATTGCGCAGGTCACACGAGCCGTCTGTGTCTCTCTCGGTAGCCTCGGCTGCAATCACCTCTCTACAGTTCCATGTCTCGGGCTCAAAGCAGTTGCTTGCCATTGGCGACGACGCAGGCACGGTGCATGTGATGGATGTACCACGCAATCTGCGCAGGCTTGCTTCTCACGAGAAGACATTCGTCGCCAATTTCTTTGCCCGTGAGGCGAAGCGAGTTTCATATGTGCACGGTCAAACCCGGATATTGCGCGAGCCTGCTCCGGACGGGCAGCCCCGTCCAACCGAGGTAGACAGCCCGCCCGAGGACGTGGAGGAGGCCGAGGCCGAAGTAACGGCCAGACTGGAGGCGGACTTCCTTCAGAGTGAATCCAAATTCTTGAAAGAGATGGGCTTGAGCGAACCGCCGCCGGTGGAGGTGGCTTGAGTGGGTCGCCTAATGCTCTTTTAAGGGTCTGGGTGGGGATTGGGCCACGAGCAAGGAGCTTAGTGCTTGTCGATGCCTTGAGGGTTCGATGCGTTGTCGCAGAACATGCCCACGTTCCGGAGATGCGTCGTGGCGTTATGGAGGCGTTCCCCGAACGCCCATAAGTGTGGTGCGAGTCGATGCTCTTTTCTTGTTGATATCTCGGAGCGCAAGCAGCCTTAGGCTGGGCACAAATCATGCCCATCTGGGCGAGGCGCCTCACGGTTGGCGCTTGGCGGTATGCACTTGGCCACGGGCAATGCGATAGGCGAGGGCGAGAAAGTTTTATTCATCGATTCATCCCAGAGATTCGACGCTTTTGCATCCAACTAAGTACATAAACACCCCTTGAAAGCCGGCTCCTGCAACTCCTACTGCGCTAGCTTTATAGTCTATATAGTTCAGTCAACTATTGTTATAGTTTGAACTATGGAGCGTGCCGCGACCGCTCCCGAGCCCCAGGCGACCCTCGCCACCGCGCCCCACCTGGGACGCCCCACGCCGCCCGAGGCGGCTCGTCAGAAAGCCCTCTCAGAGCCCATCCAACCCATCCAAACCACACCCGCGCAAGCGCGCGGGGTGGCGAGCACTGGCACCGAACAGGTTGCCACCATGGCTCTGCGCATCATGCAGGGGGTCTTGGAGACCCCCTCCAACAGTGGGAAACCCTCCCACCCCAAGAGCACCTCATGTGGGAGGGCAGCTCAGCTGCCCTCCCCATGGTGGAAACCTCTACCATCAGTGCACCCAACATGGGAGGGCACTTCACAACCATCAACCCCATACGGAGAGCACCCCATGCCTCTGTTTTCCAACTTGTTGACTCACTTCTCGTCTTCACCCCACTCTTGTGGGCCACTAGTACCAATCACTCAGTGCCCTGCCTTGGGCCCTCTCTCAACACAAGACTCCCTCTCCCACTCCCCCTTCACACTTCAACCAACCCAAACGGCACAAACCCCCCCGCCCTCTGTTCAAAGCACCAAAAATTTCAATTCAAGACACATGTTGATACACTTTTCGTTTTCACCCCACGCTTGTGGGCCACAAGTACCTACAACTCAGTGCCCTGCCTTGGGCCCTCTTTCAACACTTCACTCCATCTCCCACTCCCTCATCCCACTACAACCAACCCAAGAAGCACAAACCCCCTCGCCCTCGGATTCAAACACCAAAAATTTCGACTCAAGACCAGAGGGAGGACATGTTTTGAGGCGGCGTCGCTGCCCATGCCTAGCGCAAGGGTATAGCGCCCCCACTCAAACATCTCCTTCCCCAAAGCTCCTCTTTGAGGAGTTGCTCCTCACCCTCCCATTAGGCCCCCTTGCCTGCGAGACCAAAACAGGATCCTGGCGTGGGGGGCTGCTTGAGTGTGGAGGGAGGGGTGCTCCGGCTAGCGCAGGTAGTAAGCTAGTGAAGTGCTGGGTGGCATAAGGGGGAAGGGTGCTTGCGCTCGCCGCGGCAGGGAGTCCTGTCTTGTGTGCGCGCTAGTCCCGTTCCTTTGCCGCGCCGCGACCCATAAAAATTTGTTAAAAATTTAAATTTAGTCTATATAGTTCAGGCAGACGCCCTAGCCCTGACGTCGCCCTTGCCCCTCGCTCACCCCCACTCCCGCTCCCCCCTTCGTCCCTTTATCTTAATGTTAAAGTCAATAGTAGTATGACTTCAATTTTAAACTATGGACAGCCCAAAACAAATCCCACGTGAGGCGCGGACGCGGGGTGAGCGGTCAGCTCCGACGACGGTGTAAACATAAGCCACAAGAACGAGACCCGCCTCCCACTCACGAGGCACAACGAACCCGAACACGTGCCTCGACAACCACGAAAACAAAGCCCAAGCTCAAGGCACCAAAAAGCGCCAAAAAGCCTACCCCAAACCCACACTCTGAACTAGGAACTAGAACTAGGCCACTAGGCACTAGGCACTAGGCCCATGGTAAGGCGAGAAGCGCTCAATCACCATCACCCACCGCATGGAAAAGCGTTCAATCACCATCAGCCTACACGTGGAACGCGCTCAATCACCATCACCCCCACCGCATGGAAAAAGCGTTCAATCACCATCAGCCTACACGTGGAACGCGTTCAATCGCCATCACCCCCACCGCATGGAAAAGCGTTCAATCGCGGAGGATCGTGGGGATCATGAGGGTAGCGCTATCCAACCCACTCGTTTGGCAAGAGGGTATGCTGGCGATGTCAGCCTGAACGAAGGGGTCCGATTTACCTGACTTTTTGTGACGTTTAGAGATCTCCCGAAATAATCTTGTTCCAGTCTTCATCACTGATACTTGAGTGATCGTCAGTCTTCCGCGTAGACGGTGTAGGCTGCCTTTTATGCCTTTTATTTATGAGTATTGTTGTCGTGGAATTGCGTTCAGTATTGTTGTGTTTCTCCGGATTGGGGCGACCAAGAATGCGGTTGCATAACTTCTGATACATGATCGAATCGGGAGGTGGTCTTCCACATTTTGTACATTTTTTTTTGTGAGAGTGTAGGAGAGCTTCCGCCCTCCGCCTCCTGCCATGGGCTCGTCTGCCTTGTGGCACCGAGGAGGAAGGGCGCACTTATGGTCGCATAGCGCCTTCGTACATAACGTTAGCTTTTACGCATGGCCAAAGCCTGTAGGCCTAGGTATTTCGTGGCAGGATTAATATAATCTAATCTTCCTAGTACCACGAGCGCTTCCTATGGGCGAAAGGGATCCCCAAGATGTCGTGAATGGGCTGCTAGGAAAAAGGAAGCGTTCCGTGGAATCACTATCGTCTATGAGCATAGCACAGATGTCTGACAAGGCCTGGTTGGAGTTCAGTGATGTGCAAAGTGACATAATGGATATATGTATTTGTGAATAGCTCCAACGTGACTCCAATTTCATCACAGAGCTCCAAAGATACAACCATTGGGATTGTAGTGCCGTGAGAGGACGCATCGAGTCTGTGAAGAAAGAGCTGTCGCAGACATGGTAATGAGTACCGGAAGAGGTATACTTGCACACGGACATGATGTCCCAATCCAGCTAGGGATTTATTTTTTTTGTTGGAGGAGTGATTTTCAATTGACCCCGCTGTGCTCATACGTGTACCTCCTTTGATTCAAACGTGCTTCTGCGGTAGGATGTTGCTCCAGTTCGAATCGAGTGATGACGTCAGCACCAGGTTCTATGCCGATTTCACTACAAAAAAATGTCATCATCTTATTTAGAATAAAAGGTTCATGACGTATTACACGAAGCTTCCGTGGCTCGCTCTAGGTCCACTGGCGATTGGTCAGACGTCGGTGGATGACGTTGGAGTCTGTACGGGAAGCAATGTGAAGCTCATCAATGGCAAGTGTATCGCGCAGTGCACAACCGATTGTGATGGTGATTCAAGTGGGTTGGATCTGCTTTTACAGAATATGGGCACCTGTGTGGGTAGCGACGTCAAGTTGGTGGACGGTCAATGTACTTCAAGTGCCATTATGGGGGTCCTCGAGCCGCACGTCCCATGACAAAGCGCGCCCTCGTCCACGTCGGGCTCAATTTGGCGCTTCAACAATCTCCAAACTCTCGAGCTGTGTGCCGTTTCCGTATAGCATTTTTCGCGCAAGTTCGTCGTGAGGAGTCATTTTAGTATGCAGGCGAGAAGCGCTCAATCACCATCACCCACCGCATGGAAAAGCGTTCAATCACCATCAGCCTACACGTGGAACGCGCTCAATCACCATCACCCCCACCGCATGGAAAAAGCCACGGAAGCTTGGTGTAATACGTCAAAGATCGCGCCCTGCCCGGCCGTCGGCCCGGCTCGTCCCGTGTTCCAAGGCAACCCCAACTGGATGCCCTCAGGTCACGTAGCGTCTCTCACGGCGGCATCACATCCTTTTCTGTGGTTCGACAAGTTCATGAGCATCGAGATGCGGCAGAAGATGACGGCAAATACGAACAAGTACTAAGGCTACCTGCAGGCGTTGGGCAACCTGAACTACCAGCATGCGCAGAGGTTCTCGCTCAACGAAATCGACTGGTACTTCGCCGCCCTGATTCTGAACGGTCTCAACCCGGTTCCATCCATGGACATGGTGCACGTGAAGAGCTGGGGACTGAAGGGGTCGCGCGTAGCAGACCTCCTCACGCGCGACCGTTTCCGAGAGCTCACCGCATTGTTTCACATTTCTAATCCGATGACCGAGGTCAAGAAGGGCGCCTCGCCGCATTGGGACGTGCTCTACAAGGTGCGGCCGTTGCTCGACCATTTTCTCCAAAATTCCATGAAGTGCGTCGTGCCGGGTGAGAAGTTCTCCATCGACGAGATTACCTGGGGATTCCAAGGTCGACAAGCCGATCTGAAGCAGCGCTGCGGCAAATTCAAGCGCGCCGGAGATGGGATCCAAGCCGATGCCCTCGTTCTCGACGGCGGCTTCCTCTCCTACTGTGTCTTTCGTGGAGACAACACGGCACCCACCTTTGTCAAGGAGTTCTCACCTCTCCACAATCGCTGCCTGCTGCTGCTGTCAAAGCTGAAACAAGACGGCTCGAAGATATATTGGGACAACTTGTACCCATCGCTCGAAGTATGTGCCACATTGGCACAAGGTGGTTCCTACACCACTACATGGCCGGGCGGCCCGGCATATGGCAAAGAGGTTGCGATCAAGGTGCCAATTGTCCTCACCAATGGTACATGCCGCACGAATCGTGGTATTCCTGCGGCATGCAGGCAACCAGGCAAGGTCGGTCTGAGCAAGGCTGCTGTTGATGCGATCAAAGCTAAGCCTCCGGCGGAGCGTGTGAAAGCTCTTATGACCCGTGAGGAGCCGCGAGTTTTGTGTGTGTCGTATTTCGACAATGGTCCCGTTCACATGATGTCTACCATCCACACGAGTGCCGAGTTTGTGACCGTGAAAAAGAAGGTCTATGATACGGCTGTGAAAGCGCACAAGGAGATAGATGTCGAAAGGCTCTCACTTATTCACGATTACAATCAGCACATGAATAATGTGGATCGCTTCGACCAGTTATCTCACTAATACAACCTGGACGGCATGGGATGGCGCGATCGAAAGTGGTGGCACCCAGTATTCAAGGGCCTGTTGAAAGCCTGCTGTGATAACGCGTACGTCCTCTACAAGAAGCAATTTGAGCTGGAAAAGATGGAAGAGCTAGAGGTCTATCGAGCGCTTGCTGGCTTGAGCGCATCCACAACTGACTCTCCAGCTAGCAATACTCGCAGGTGCGCATCATGAATTTTATTCTTGTCCCCCCCGGTCAGCCCGTGCACATCGTATCGCGCAGCAGCAAGCAGCAACGGCGCCGACAGAGACGGCAACGCGCAGCGCACACACCTTTCCAGACTGAAGCTCGACCCGATCTGCGGAACAATGCTCTCTCACAACACGCCTCTGCCCCTCTCTCATAACACCCCTCTGCCCCTGCCTCAGAGTTGAAGCCATGAAGGCGAAGGAAAAGAAAATGATGCTGAAAATGCCCATGTCGCACTTCCGTTTCCTCGAGATGATTTCGGAGGGCTTGTTCATCGAGGGTTTCAACCACGGCCGCGCCGCGGCCGACCATGTGAAGCTCGAAGCATACACCACCGAGCAGCTCGAAGAACTGGTCGACACATCCAAGCGTCGATGCCAGCGCCCTCGAATGCGTGCGGCACGCCAAAACATACAACCTGCTGTGCGCACAACACGAGTCCATGAGTGAACATCAGATCAGATCGGTGCCCAAGTGGGCGATCGACCGGGGCCGCGCGTATTGCGGGCTCACGTGCTGCCCAGAGACAACAAACAAGGCGAGCAGCTCGTCGCATCGGCATAAGCAAGCGCCGCGTGCAAAAGCAGGCTCAGGTGTGTGGTGCGTGCGGTGCGAGCGTGCCTTCCACCCAGCATGCTACACGATCTACCATCGCGGCGCCCAATCTTTCGACGAGCTCGTCGTGAGCACGCCACCTTCAGCGACTACATCGAAGAGTTCTACTGGCCGGGCGCGCGGCACCAAGAGGCGTCAGGTCGACTCCGAATCGGAGGAGGAGACGGACCAAGACGAGCAGTGAAATCTGCGCGAGGGGCGATCGGTGTGTGTGTGAGCCAGCAGTCACACTGTGAGGGTCTCTGGGCACGGGGAGGTGACAGAACAGGTTGTTGGTGCGTGGGTGACTGTCTGATGCGCGTGCGCGCGCGTGCGGACGCGCGAGGCAAGCCCGGTGCTCGGGCAGCGTGAAGCACCTTTCGCGGCGCGCGCGCGCAGCGTCGCTCGGGAGCTACAAAATGGGATCTAGCTCGCGTTGCGCGTCGAGGCAGGGGCCGCGCCTAAAATATGATGGGTAAGGGGTATGGAGACAAGCTCCCATACCCTTACAGCCGCCAACTAGGCGGTCTGAGAGGCATGGGAGGAGCCGGCGCGGCACGGCGCCGGCGCGCAGCACCTCCGAAGGTGCTTCGCCTCTTAAGAGATACTACATTATGTTATCTTCGACCTCGCCTCGTTCCTTGCTGTTAGCTTGCCGTCACAACTCAAAGCATTACTGTGCTCTCCTCGCGCTACATTCTGCACTTGCTAAGCGTCTATTATCCGTAGGCTGAGAAAGCGTACAACAGAGATGATTCAGCAGGGACTGAGCAAACCCAAGCAAACCCAAGCATTGACAACTCTCAATAGAGCGCTGCTCATATGGAGTACCTAGAGATTTGGGAGCTGCGCATATAGGAGCATCGCATTGCTTGCCAACGTGTGCCGCACGGAGACCACAGGCAAAGTCCGCTAGGCGCATGCCGACTTGGAGTCTGGTCAACACTTGTTAACGGTACCTGCGCTCTCGGCTGGGACACTGGCTCACAGCCTCATCCCTACACCAGTTGCAATTGACCTCCTTCCACGAGTCCGACGGTCAGCTTCTCCTTGCACAATGGACAAGTTGCATCTGAATCCTGCAAAACGATCCATTTCCGGATGCATCGACCATGGAAGCGATGACCACATAGCAACGATTGCAGACCCGGCCCAAGCGCGCAGTCTGCAGTAAGTTTGGCATCTGCACGTCTTAGAGCCGTGTCTTCCCAAGGTGCAGCAACCCTTGGCTCGGCCCACGGCAGGGCGCTGGTGCGCGTTGTACGGAGCGATCCGCAACCCTCGCAAGCTGTTTGGGACTGACCGTCATCTCCTTCTCTATCGGCCTTCGCAGCAGATGCGCAAGCTTTCGGCGTGGTCTCGGTTTGTTCTGCATAGGTGGACGCCCTGCTGCCCTCGGCTTGTTCGCTCGATCCATTCGTAGGCTTGCTGTGGAGGTCATCCTGGACTGTCGACTCATCTTTGCTGGTATCCTCGGCCACTGCATCATACAGTTCATTCAGACAGATAGCACAGACGTCGTCGTCTTGGATGTCGGCGGCGTTGACTGGCCTCAGATTAAGCGAGAAGCGCTGTATGATCTCGGTCGCCGAGCGCTTGCGAGCTGGGGGCTCGCTGACAGGTAGATTGCGGCCATCGCGCGCGAGGCAACAGATGTAAACGAGCCAGCAGACTGTGCAGGTGAGGCAGCTCAAGCCTAGGACTGCAGAGCCTATGACGAGGATGAAGATGGTGCCGTCGTCCACTGCCATCGCGGCCGCAGAGAGAGAAAGGGTGTGGCAGAGAGAATGTGTGTGGGTGTGGGTGTGTGCGAGAGCCCGAATGCGCCAATCAGCTCCGCACAGGCCCGCACCGCCACTGCCGCTCAGGCTTGGCAAGGAGTGCGGCGGGAACTCTTTGCCTCCCTGCCTGCCTCTCCTTCTCCGTCTGTGCGAGGAGGCGGGGGTGGGGCGTCGGCTGCCGCGTGGCGGAAGGAAAGGAAGAGAAAACAGCCGACGGAGCTGAAGAAGAAAGGAGAGAAGGGGGGAGGGAAGAGGAAGAGGGGGGGGGGGGGGGGGGGGACCGACCGGCCGACCGTTGCTGGAAAGTACTTGTTTTATATGGATCTCCCTCTCCCTCCGTGTGTACAAGACTCTCTCCCTCCTGCTGTACCCCCTCCAGTGTTACCCCGCGCCCGGCGCCCCTGCCCCCCCCCTCCCCCCCCTTTCAGCTACACGACCCCGGCCAGCAGCAGCAGAGCAGCAGCAGCAGCAGCAGCAACGAACTCCGCCCCCCCCCGCCCCGATCTAAGATCAAGATCGACCTCCTCGCCCCCATACCCCCGATCTTCTTTCTTCCTCTCTCTCCTACGACTCCTAACATTTTCTTTCTTCTCGTGTGCTCGTGTAGTACTCCATTCTAGGGCGGTCAAACAGTGTTTTTTTATTAGGGGTAAAAAATGACCATCTCAGAATTGAGGAAATTTGAGGATTTTTTTCGGTAGAAAGTTCCCAATACACCCAACTAGCACATATCCGGGGCCCATTAGGACCCGGACCCGCTCCTGGGCCCCCACAACAAAACGTAATCGAAAACTGACAAAAGACGCTGAAATCGCAAAAGCTTGAAAAGCCCAACTTCGAACCGATGCCGGGCGCGCTGCGTGCCCGTTTCGACGATCCATCCGGATGGGGGACCCCACCGAATACTAAATACGCATATCCCACCCGGATGGTCACGCCAATCGGGCAGGCCGCGCGCCGAACCCTCGTCGAAATCACCCATCCGCCTTGCCCATTGAACGTTGAGCCGTCGCCGAGGGAGGCCCGGAGAGCCCAACTTCGAACCGATGCCGGGCGCGCTGCTGTCGCATTCATCGTAGATGATGCGATTTCCAGGCTCTTGTTTCCAGGTCCTTCGCCGTGCGGCCACACGGTGAAGCTCAGGCACATCTAGGTTGGTAGGGTTCGTCCCAGAGGATGCAACTTGAGGTTCCCTTTTTTTAGCCCCCTGCATTGCCTTTTTCTACACCTTATACAATTTACCCCCCCCCCAAAATATGTCCCTATATTCAAACAC
The DNA here is from genome assembly GCA_018136815.1 of Isochrysis galbana. NCBI lineage: Eukaryota > Haptophyta > Isochrysidales > Isochrysidaceae > Isochrysis > Isochrysis galbana. The sequence continues at coordinate 2,512,843 of CM030942.1, read as the reverse complement.
CTATGGGTCCAATTGTTGCAGACGGGTCGCTGCTTGTCACGGGACGAGGGAGTCGGCGTGAAGGTACTTGGGAAGGCTTGGGCACGGGTGCAATGGTGACGGGGTCCGCGCGCGGCGGCGAGGGCGAATTTGGCAGTGCAGAGGGCGGTGATGGGTCCATAGGAACAGATTGAATCAATCTCTAGTGGGTGATTTCTAGCGAGAGACCACACACAAGGCAGTAGGGGCTCAAGGGTACGAGGGGTCACGGTACGGCTTCGATCGCAGAGCGCTGCGACGGCTGCTGGGTACGTACGAAGACACGCCACACCACTTTCTAACATAAACAAGGGCAACACGTAATAAACACGGGAGCGAAAGCCACGGTGGGTCAACAGAGAGAGCAAAGAAGGAACCAATTGGCCAGAAGAGAACTCGTCGTCCTAGAGAAGGATTGCACACAGAAAAGGCGCGAAAGGGATTCGTCCATGCTTTAGTGAAGATCCTACAAGATTCATCGGCGAATGGCGTCTCAACGCGAGCACAGCGGCGTGCACTTTACCTATAGCTTTTCGTAGCTTAGCCATGGAGTAGCTGGTAGACTTAAAAAGTCTAGAAGCTTACAAAGGTGTTAGACTTACAGAGTCTAGATGCTTGAGGTTCTTGAGGGTGTACTTTAGCAAGCAAGATGCTCGCTTCTTCCTTGGTCTTCATCGACACGTGCTTACTACTCCCTTGATCTCCATGCCTGGGTGATCAGTCCAGAGCTAGAGCATATTCATATTCCGAGTAGAAAGAAGCCTGTAGAAGCTGCTTGGCCACGTGGGTATAATGGTAGACCAACATTGAATGAAGTGTAGTGATTGATAGAAGCGTGGAGCCGTCGTAGACGTAGAGATAGACATAAGAACGAAGATTGATGATTTACCATCGCGGATATAACGGTAGAGCGGAAAATAGCGAAATAGCCTGCAGAGGCTCGCGAATGCGACAGCGCGCCACATATATGTCGACATATATGTACAGTGGTCTTTTATGCACCGAAATATGTTGCATATATGCATGCCAAAATATCCACCGAAATATGCCAAACATATATGACATATCCTGGCCTGGCCCTAATAGTAAACACCCCGCTCATATCACAGTGAATGAGAACAAAGGCATTCAACAACGGGTCCGCCCCAGCCCGGCCCCTGCACTTGGTCCGACGTAGTGCGTAGTGTTAGTGTGTAGAGTACGCGGGCCCACCCCCCGAGAAACTAAAGACAAAGGAATGAAAAAAAAACTTTTTAATATTCTCGCCTCGCATGTGGCACTGGGTTTCACTCTAGTAGCCACGCCCTCTCTCTCCCCTTCCTCTCCCTTACTTCTTACTTCCCGCGCCTTGCGGCAACTCCCCTTGTGCTCTACTTAGGGGCTCAGCTCAGGTCGTGTGGGAGATTCTGGGGTGGGCGGGGTGCACCTGTCCTCAGCGGTATGCTGTTCTCTCCTGGTCCTCCTGTGTCCTGTGCCGCTGGGTGACCTGTTTATTCTGGGTACTGTGTACTATGTGTGTTTTCGTCGCTGCTGAGTGTTGGATTGCTTTCTCGTATCCTTCCTCCTTCCTATCGGTTGGACTGAGAATCGTATCATTATTAAGCGAGTCTTTCGGCGAGCTCGAGCCCTTCTGGATCGCAAGGGCGGCCTGCGCCTCGTGCTTGCGCACGAGGTCAGTGCCATGGCTTTGTAGGGGCCCAGCCCGGAGGCTTTCCCTATGGGAGGCTGCTCGCTGTGTCTCTGGTTGTGTGTGGGCTCTGTTGTGTTGGTCTTGCTGTGCTTGCACATTGTGTGTTGTTGTGGTGTGTGCTGTCGGTGTGGCTCTGGGGCTTCGGCTCGGGCTGTGGCTCGCGGGTACCTGGGCTGGCATTGCCCTGGCTGGAGGGCGCTGCGGCTGCGCAGCGTATGTCATGTCGTGATCGGTCGGCGCGGCGGGGTGGGCGGCGAGAGAGGGTGGGAGCGTGGCGCGCTCCATGACCCTATCACTTATAACGATAGTTGAAGTGTGTTGTATTGTATATGGTATCGGTATCGGGTGCCGCGACTTTATATTTTGGAAAAAACGTTTCTTGACACCCCGTATTATCTGCATAATACTGATAATAAGAATAATAGGTTGAGGGAGGACGCCATTACTATCTATGATGTTAGCTGCCGGCACTATTACTATCTATGATGTTAGCTGAAGTGGGCTATTGCAGGTTCTAACATCATAGCTCCGAATCAAACCTATTCACAGTCTTACCTACTACCTACTACCTACGAAGAGGGGGCATTAGAAATGTAGACGACGGCTTCAAACACAATGGTCGATCGCGGATGCGACAAGCGACAAGCGCTTGACAAGCGGCGAGCGTTACGCGTTGCTGACAGCATAGACATAGTCATAGGCATAGAGCATACAGCATAGTATGTTTTCTTCCGACTTTCGAGTTTCGAGTCCGAGTCCGGAGTCCGAGGAATTCAAGCAGAAACTTGCCCGTGTGGCGTGTGGCGGCTCGAGCTCAAGCTCGGAAGTCGGAAGCCCAGGGCTCCCGCGGCGGCGGCGGCTGCTTCTCCTGCTGCTACTAGAGTACTAAAGTAGAGAGACTAGAGTGCTACTCTCTACTCTCTACTCTTCTACAGTACCTACCACTTTTACTCTAGATCTAGAGCCTACTCTACTAGACTACTGCCTCTCTTGCAGGTACGCGCGCATGGCGCTCGGCGTCGGCCCGCTCGCGCTGCTTCTCCCCGGCGTGCTGCTGATTCCGCGCTATCCTGCGGCTCAGGGCGGAGCTCGGATGTCTCTGTCGGCGATGCCGACCGACGAGACCGGCGTCTCGGCCCTCTGCGCCGCGCAGGAGGCCGCTGATGGAAGGGGAGTTCTGGTGGCAGTTCTCGACACCGGCTGTGACCTCTCTGCCCTCGGGCTGCAAACCACGAGCGAGGGGGCTCCCAAGTACGTGGATTTCCTCGATTGCACCGGGGGAGGTGATCTTGACACGACCACCACCGTTAGCGTCGACCAAGACCGCTCCGTCAAAGGACTCTCAGGAAGGAAGCTCTCGCTCGGCGCCTGGGCTGAGGAAGCGGCGGAGATGCGGGTGGGCGCTGTGCGGTTGTACGCGCTACTGCCGCGTTCCGTGCTTACGCGGGTGAAGCGGGAGCGAAGGGCCGCCTTCGATGCGAAGCAGCACGCTGCTGTCACTGCCGTCCAGAGAGAGCTCGACGCGCTCGAAGCGGGAAGCAGTCTGAAGGGCGCCGCCAAGACAGCCGCCAAGAAAGTGCGCCATTCTGCCCTGAACCGTGCAGGATCCCTTGATTCTGCGCGTCCCGCCCCGTCACGCACGCTTTCGTCTCCACACCGTGCATTGCGTACGCCCGTGACATCTCTCCGATGCGCGGCGCAGGATCTTGAGCTCCGGCTCAAGGAGCTCGCATCAATGGTCGAGGGGTACACTGACACTGGCCCGTTGCTCGATGTCCTCGTTTACCGGGAGAAGCCCACATTAGACCAGCCCGGTATCTGGCGAGTTGTGGTCGACACCACCGCGAGTGGCGATCTTAGTGGCCTTACGCCGATGGCGCCCTTCAGGGTGGAAAGGCAGGTGATGTGGAGATCTCGAGCGCCGTGGGCCTGTTGGACGGCTCCGTTTGCCACCAACACTCTACGTCTGTGGTGCTGTTGTCTAGGACGGGGCCTCCGGCCGCAGCAGCCGCCGCTCTTACCGTCGCGCTCCGCTCCATCAGGTGGGTGATCTCGGATGGGGCACGGAGCTCTCGTACTGTGTCCAGGTTTACGAGGAGGGCAATTTGGTGACCATCGTCACAGACGCGGGCTCACACGGGACGCACGTAGCTGGCATAGTCGCCGCCAACTTTGAAGGCGAGCCCTCACGCAATGGAGTTGCCCCTGGCGCCCAGGTGAGGGGTTCACTCCACTCGGCCGGGGACCCAACGGCCATGAAGGCACCCGCGATTCGACCTACCCGCCTGCTCGGCCTGCATTTGGCCCTCGACGGGCGGTACCATACGATACCGCCGGCTGCTGCAGCTTGCACCCACGCTAGCTGCCCACTTTCTCAGATACTTGCGTGCAAGATTGGTGACGGCCGCCTCGGCTCCGCCGAGACGGGCACTGGACTAGTCCGCGCGCTTATCGCCGCAAAAGCCGCGGGTTGCGACTTAATCAACCTCTCCTACGGCGAGCCATACTGGCAAGCTGACAAGGGGCGCGTGGCGCAAACCTTCACAGACGCAGTCCACAAGTGGGGCATGACTGTGTTTACGTCAGCGGGCAACGACGGCCCAGCGCTCTCCACCTTGGGCTCTCCCGGGTGCCTCTCGGCCCCAATCACTGTCGGGGCCTTTGTTTCGTCGCAGGTGCTCGCTCGCACGGCTCGCATGCCTCGTGCACGGCCTAGCTTGCCCTTGGCTTGCGCGGTACATGGAACCCAATGGCACGCGGCACGGCGCTCCGAGTTGCGACCCGTCTGCTTGCGCAGATGATGTCGGACCAGTACTCCATGCTGCCGGAGAAGGTTTCAGACACCTCCTACTCATTTACGTCGCGTGGCCCCACGCCCGATGGATTCTACCCCACTCTTTGCGCGCCGGGTGGCGCCATCGCGCCAGTTCCGCGCCACACACTTCAAGGCAAGGCACAATATCACGGCACCTCCATGGCATCGCCCAACGCGTGCGGCGTCGCTGCGTGTGTCCTCTCGGCGTTGCGAGCCCAGGGCGTCAACCCGTCGCCAGCCGAGCTGCGCCGTGCCCTGGAAAACTCTGCCAAGACGCCGCCTACGTATGAGCCCTTTTCGCAGGTGCGCCGCTCGTGGCGTCGCTCTTGTGCGCAAGATGCGTCCCCGATGGCGGCGCGCCCTGCCCCTGGCTAAGCCCTCAAGAGCCCGCTGTCTGGCTGAGGTAGCCGTCAATTCAGCCGCGTGGGGTGGTCATCAGCTGCATGCCGACGCGTGGCCATCCCTCATGCCTGCCGCTCCATATTTGGCCTAATACTTTGGCGACCCCATCGCCGGCGCTTTCCTATGACCCTTGCAGGGCGCGGGGCTTGTGGACGCTCCTGCGGCGTTCAAATATGTTCTTGAGCACCATGGCAAGCCGGCACAGCACCTTGCATTTAGTATTACTGTACCCTCTCGCCAAGGAGCACGTGGCATTTACCTTCGTGACGCGGCCGAACTCGACGGCCCACTCACCTTCGGCGTGCAGGCACGCCCTTTGCCTGCAGACGTGCTCGCTGAGTGGACCCAATGACCAACCAGCCGCTGCTCCTTGCGTCCCCAGCCTAAGCGAACCCTGCGATTGGTGCTGTGACGCACGCGGCCGTCGCCTCTACCCGCGCCAGGTTGTACCGCTCTTTGATCTCCCACGGGCGGGCCGTTCTCCTGCGGAGCTCTCGGAGTTACTCTCGACCGACCTTGAGCTGAAGCTTTCTGCAAGGCAAGTATCCCCTCCTTAAAATGCATTGCGTTCACACTCAGATTGAGCGTTCACTAATGCTGCGCGTAAGTGCAGCCATGGATGGGAGGACAGGGCATACCGGAAGGCGGGCACCACTGCTTTCGCTGTCATTTGCGTCGGGTCGCTCCTCCGCTTCTGAAGCTCACTCTCCGTGCCCGCCCCTTGTCGCGCAGCGCCGACTGGGTCACTGTCCCAGCATCGATGGTGCTCCTCTCAGCCAAGGAGCGCGGTGGACAGAGCTTCAGCGTGCAGCTCGACCCCTCCAACCTCCCGCCGGGGGCGCATTTCGCGCTGGTGTACGCAAGCGACGCTACCGACCCCTCGCGCGGGCCCCTCTTCTCGCTGCCCGTCACTGTGATTGTGCCCGCGCCGCCACCTCTCACCTTTCACGTCGATCTGCCACCCGGCTCGCCCTCGCGCCTCTTCCTCTCGGCGCCTGAATGCGCCGAATTCGCCGTAGTCAAGATTCGCTCCGGCTCGATGCCTAAGGGTCCACACATTGTCACCTTCCATGCGGTACCCTCGGCCCGTGGCGACCTTCCCAATACTGTTGTCCAAACCAAGATGCAGTTTGTGCTCCGTGAGGACTCGGAACAGCAGGTTGTAGTGCCCGTGCGCGGCTCTTCGACGCTCGAAGTCTGCCTGCAGCTTGCGTGGCTATCTAATCCTACGCCAGCCGCCGCCGACGTCGCAGTCGAGTGGCACTCATACGGCGTCCGGGGCCGGCCCATGGCGGCGTCCTCGTGTTTGCGCATCGGCGCAGCAGACGGTTTCGCACGCGTCGAGGCAAGCGCACCCCTACGCCCGGAGAAACTGAAGCCGAAAGCGGAGCTTGAATGTGCGGAGCGTGCCGTGCGGCCGAGCAGCTCGTCGCTCACTGTAGGCTCAGCCGAGCTCGACGTTCTCCCTCCTTCCGACGCCGAGCTGCGTACCAACCCGACCGCCATTGGCACGCAGATCCACACCATCGAGCTAACTTATAAATTCGAGGTGAGCGCCACGGTGGCGGTACTGTGCCGTGCGAGACAGGGCGCTCGAGCCGCACACAGCACTGGCGTCGGCGGGATGGTCCTAGTTTGCGCCCTACGAAAGCTCCATCTTGTAGGTCATTCACGGCGGTCAACGCCACCCTCGCTAGCGCTCCCCGACTCAGTTGCACACATGCCCGTGTTCGGATCCGCCCCCTCCCACCTCAACCCCTTCATCGCCCCGTCAGGTGAGCGCAGAGGGTAAGGACACGCGTCAGGTTATGCCACGCGTGCAGTCGACGCACATGCAACTCTACGATTCGCCACTCGACTCGCAGCTGTGGTTGCTACAGGACGCCAATGGCTCTCCACTTGCGTATGGCGGTGCGATGCACGATGCAGCGCCGCTCAAGCTGAAGAAGGGCTCGTACACAATCCGGCTGCTGTTACGCCATCCGGACGCCGCTCTTCTCACGCAGCTAAAGGACCTTCCTCTGCTCCTGCGTTTGCCTCTTGACAAGCCTCTCAGCTGCCCCGTCTACGCGGGGCGCGGCGAGGCCACCGTCCATGGCCACGGGGGCGCCAAGCCTATGGAGGAGCTATGGCTGAAGCGCGGCGCACAACGGGACCTATACGTGGCTAAGCCGAGTGAGGGGCTTCCGAGCTGGCTAGCTCCCGGCGACGCGCTGCGCGGCTGCCTCAAGCTCGACGCCTCCGAGGAGGCGGCAACTCGGCTCCCCCTGATCTATGAGGTGCCGCCCCACCCCACGAAGCCACCGGCGGACGTGGATGACGAGAAGGATGCAAGCAATGGAGGGGCAGAACAAACAAGTGCAGCGGCTGATAGCCCAGCAGCTGAGGGCATCCCCGATAAGGACGCGGGAGCCGTCGAAGAAGATGAAAAGGCGCTCCGGAAGGCACTCCTTGCGGCGAAACTCGAGCGCCTAGCGGCACTTCGTAAGAGCAATGCTACCATCGTGCGGTACGAGGCGTTGGCCAAGCCGCTACTAGAGGAGGATCCAAAGCACCTTCCGCTGCTGACGGAGTGCCTCGCCTTTTCGCGAGTTGCGACGCCGCCAGCTGAAGCGGCCAGCTCCGAGGAAGCGCGCTCAGAATGGCGTGGGCGCGTCGTTGGAGAAGCGGCTGCTCGCATTACGGCCGCCGTCGACCCCCTGGCACTGGCCCAGTACTATGGCGTGGCCCACGACGAAGCCGATGGGGGCAAAGAGGCCAAAGAGCTTGCAAAAGATATGGGCGAAAAGCGCAAGGCCTTGCGCAGTGCGCTGCTGTGGAGCGCCGCGACGCTTGTGCCCTCGGGTGGCGCGGCCGCCTCCGTCGGGCAGCGGCAGCCAACCTCCGGAACAGTGGCAGTTGTCGAGCAGGAGCCGACACCCTTCGTGTTGGCCGTCCGCGAGATGAAGAAGTGGGTCGAAGGCCCGGACGCCCTCACAGATGACGAGGAAAAGGACGCGCTTGCACGCACGTTATCCGCCTATGAGGCGGTTTCAGGCAGGCCCGGCGCCGCACTCGCCACGCTGCGCTCGCGCCTAGCGGTGCAGCTTGCCACGAGCAGTGCCTCCAAAGACATGACTCGCGAGCTAGCTATGCTCTGTCGTGCGCTCGCTCTTGACCACTGGGCGGACCTCATGGAGGACGAGATTCACATGCGCTTCCCAGTGGCCAAGACTCTGTTGTGAAGCCAGTCGTGGGATGCCCTTGCACATGCAGGAGCTCTCTTGCGACTCCCGCCACAAGAGGGGCAAGAAGTAGCCGCCACAGCAAGCTCACGAGCGACTATGAGGCGCGACGATGATGTGTCCCATACCCAATGGGAGCACAACTATGAGGAGCCGACTGTCGCTTACGTTGATGCCGGACATGCCGTCTAGGGCCTTGAGGCTAGGGATGTAGCCACAACGGCGTCCCACCGTGCGTGGCCGGCTACAACGTATTGCGTGGCCGGCTACCGCGTATTGACGCAACAAGGCGAGGGACCTTTGTCGAAGGTCTGCGGCATGTATGAATGAGTGTGGAAAGATGCGCTGCTGCGCACGGCACTACCTCACAGTCACCGTCATAACTAGCCCCAGTCTGAAAGCGTAGCGTGTGAACGTGCCCGAGGGTTTTCGTGGTGCAGTTGGATATGGTGCTAGCGCTCTATTCTTACTATGACTAGTATCTACGATGCTCTATTATTACTCTTGTATATTCTACAAGAGTAAGTATTCTACAAGCGTCACCTCTACTACGACTGTCTACTTTACTGTATCTTTGAGGCGGCGGAGAGCAGCTTGGGAGGTGCTGCATGTCGCAGTTGCCTCGAGCCGGCTGGGTGTGTTTACGATGTATGGAACGTCCATTTACCGTGATATCTGGAGCTCAGAGCACTCCAAGCACCTCTGAAGGTGCCTCGCGACACTGGAGTGCTCGGAGGCCTCCATATTTCACGGTAAATGGACGTTCCATTTTTTGTAAACACACCCCGTCGTCGAGGCAACTGCGTTAACCCTAGTACTTCCGTAAAAGCTGTTTTTACGGTGTTGGCACTGCGAGCGGTAGGCCCCCTAACACCAATACTTTTGGCTGGAGGGCCTCCTCATAGGCAAGCTAGGACTCCCTAAGCAGCCTGGCACATGAGCATCAGGTTGTGACCACTTTTATGAGGTGCGAAAACGACGAAAATGCAAAAACAGATAAAAATTGAGGAAAACCCCATGCTACTCAAGATCAGGGTGTATGGGTTCACGTTTACCCGGTGTTGACCCACTTTGCGTTAACACCTCCATTGGCTAGGTGTGGCACATGCGTTAACACCTCAATCTGCAGGTGTTGGTACCAGCAGCGGGTTAACACCACACTGCCGGTGCTGTGTACTACTGTGCACCCACGCACCCACGCACTCACGCACCCACTGAATGAATGCTACGTGCCGCGCGTGCGCGCGCACGATGAGCTGCACGGCCAAATGGCAAGTGGGGAGTTGCTCTTCGGCGCGGGCACCACGGCCGACTCGGAGCTTGCGCGGCTGCACCTGCTGCTGCGCGCGCTGCGCTGCTGCCGCTACACGGGCGGCGCGCCGGCTCGCCCGCGCACGATGGGACCGTGCTACTCCCTTTGCACGCGTGGGCCACCTACTGCGTGGGGAGGCAGCGGCGGCGGTCGGAGGTGCGCCGGCGGTGCCCGCCGTCGCCTTCGCGGCCGTGGACCGGCTGCTCGCCGCATTCGCTGCGCGCGACCGCGACCGGCCGACGCTCACGTTGCGCGCTGCGCGTCGCCCGCGCGTTCCACCTGCGCGGGGCCGCGCGTGTCCCGATAGGCATTTTGTCATTCGACCGCGCGTTCCCTCGCGCGCGCTGCCGCGCTGCCCGCTAAAGCAAGCAGAATCAGCAACCAGCAACCGCAACAGTGACAAGTGGAAGTGTGTCAACACCGTGTCAACACTTGTTGTGCCCTGCGTCAACACTTGTAAGAGGCCAGATGGGTTAACACCTTGCCCAAGCTACTGTAATGGGCCCTCGAGGGCGTGTCAACGTGAACCCATACGCCCTGCTCAAGATGACACCGATGGCACGCAAAGAAACACCGAACATGGTAGTACGCTCCTACTCCATCCCGACAGGCAAAAAACACCTATATTGGAGTCGCTTGGGTTTCTCCACAGAGCACCCAACATAACCACAGACGCCCTTTTGGGATGGTGAGTGGTGGTGGTGGTGGGGTGGTGGTGGTGGGGGGGTCTCGCAAGTGGCGCAAGTGGTTCGCGGGAGGGGGGAGGGGAGGGGGGGGGGGGGAGGGAGCGGGGAACGGGGGCGACTGTGTATAGATAAGAATTTCAGACCGAGAGGTGTGAAAAAGGGAGGGGGTGTTGTTTGGTCACGGAGAGGAGACCCGGCGTGGGGGAAAAGGGCGGGGGAGGGGGGGAGAGGAGGGAAACGGGCTCGCGCCAACCTTTCGTGGCAACGTTCTCCCGCGCTTCTAAAACCAAGCATCATTGACGAATTTATGAATGGGACATCTACCCAGGCCCAGGCCTGGGAGGGGCCCCATTTCGCCTCAGGAGGCCCCCTGGGGCCCTCCTGAGGCTCCTAGGGGCTTCCAATATAGCCATATGTGCTAAAAACGTCCCGATCGTCCGCCTCGCGGACTACGGAAGTACTAGGGTTAAGCTTAAAAGAGATCTAGGCTCCGCTCTCTCTGCGCTCCGGCCAAAACTTCGAAGGTCTCGGCAGAGAGAGAGAGAGAGAGGACGTGGGCGGCGGGTGAGTAATTATGAAATTATGGCCTTCTCAATCTAAGAGAGTGGCAGCCTCGCGCTGATGCTGGCTACTCTCCTCTCTCCCCCTGCCCGTCGGAGAGGAGACGTTCCTCCGCAGATGGACCGTAGTTTAAGAGAGAAGATACAGCTGAGGCGAGAAGAAACGGTGGAGCGAGCGGGGGCGGGAGGGGCGCGGCGCGCGGGGGAAGCTGGACCGACTTCAAGAAAATTGCGGCCCTCTCTCTCTCTCTCTCTCTCCCCCCCCCCCCCCCCCCCCCTCTAATCCTCTCC
>CM030942.1:2477745-2501745 GCA_018136815.1 Isochrysis galbana | reverse complement strand
TGCAGCCGCTCAACGCGCTCGTGCGCGGCCCGCCCGCCGCCCGCACCACGCGCCGCGCCGTGTGGCGGGTCGCGCACAAGGGGACGGGCTACGCGGTGCTCGGCGTGGGCGTCTACCAGGCCCTCTCGGGGCGCGCCCTCATGCCGAGCCAAGGCGACGCTGTTCTCGTCGCGTACGTGGTGCTCCTGGGCCTCTCCTTCGGGGTGCTCGCGGGGGGGCTCATGGTAGGGTGAGAGTGAGGGAAAGGAGACCAAATGAAGGCAAGCCGCCTAACCAAATCCTAGCTCCCCATTCCTAGATTGAACCGTGTCTTATTCATAGTTCACAACGTCGTCCTACATTGTTGTAGGACTCGTCCTAAAAAGCTGGGTACCTTTATCCGCATAGTTCAAACTATAACAATAGTTTTTCGACACTCCGAAAACTCATGTAAACAGTCGCCACAATCAAAGAAACGAGTCCGGAGAAGAATGCAGCCAACCGAAACGAAGCCACAACGAAGAGTCTCGAAGTAAACGGCGATCACTTCTCAAGAACACAATGCCCATCCTAAAGTTAATAAAGACACACAAGCAAGCCATCGGATCCGTCTAGAGCTAGATAGAGTATTGTGGAAATACTCTGGATCCGACGGTGCCCCACCACTTGATCAATTTTGGCTCTCAACTTGCAATCCCACGCGAGCACGATCAACAGCCACCTTGGGGAGCTACTGACCGCCCAGCGCGCCCCGTTCACCGTGTCTTCACCTGCACCTGCAGTTCCCGCACTCTCACCTACTTCACCTGCACCTTGCACCTTCACTGAAGAAAAAACTTCGGACCAGCACCTTCCCAGTTGGAATTTTTTTATTCATTTCCAGTGTAATACCCTAAAAATCGCGTGATGAAACCTCAATCTTGACTTGGTGAATTTTCATCCTTAGAAGTTAAAAGGCGTGTTTGACCGCCCTAGTATGTTTTTTGCCGTGGAAAAAACAGAAAAAAAGCAGTGTAAAAACAGATGTGCGGGGGGGGGGGGGGCGCCCGAAGTAAAAACAGCGAAAGACATATGTTTTGGGCCTCCGAAAAAAAACACTGTTCCTGTGTTTCACATGTAGGGAGGGAGACGGGGTGTGTGGAGAGTGGAGAGTCTTCTGCAGTTGAGGGAGCCACGCTGTTCAAAAAAGGTTTCTTTTACAATACTATACCCTACTCTCTGCCGCCTCACTGTCTCTCTCGGCCCCCACCCTGGACTTCCTCCTGCATTCCTTTCATGATTATCTCTGGGTGAATCATTACGATTTCCGGGTCTTCCCGAGGTTCCCCTGTTTGCCCCGCAGCGATCTCTCCTCTCTCTCTCTCTCTCTCTCTCTCTCTTCTCCCGTTTTTTTCTCTTCTCTCAATACGTGTAACGCCCCCGAACGGCCGGAGAGAGAGAGAGAGAGAGAGAAGGGCTCCTGTAAGGACGTGGCGAGGACACACTCCAAAGATAAGGGAAGAAGCAGAAGTACGTTATGAAAACCGTCGAGGAAGCGCAGCACGGCAGGAGAACAATGGGAGAAGGGGAGGCGGTACGCCTCCCGTTTACATAGTACTTGACCCAGATAAGAGAAGGAACGGCAGCAGAGCTCGAGAGAGAGAGAGCGCGCACACCAAGCTGCCCCCCTGGCTCCCTCTCTCTCCTCCCCTCTCTCCGTCTCCCTCCCCTCCTCACCCCCACAACTGCTTCCACGATGGCTCCAGCACGGGGGAAGCCAAAGGTGACTCGCCCTCGTGTCTACGCGCGCATCCGGCCGATGTTTGGCCGTGACGCGGGCAAGCCAGAGCTGTTTGACATCGAGGAGTCGGCGCTGACGTATGTGAAGGAGCAGGGTGAGTGGGTATCCTGGGGATTCTTGAGTCTCCTGCGAAGAATTGGGGCATGATACGGCCTCTGACGACCTCAGAGGACGTCCTTGAGTCTCGTCTAGGGCCGGAGCGGGGCGGCGAGAAGGGGGAGAGGCAAAGGGAAAAACGGGGGGGAAGGGGGGCGGGAAGAGGGTGGTTTGAGGGAGGGGGCCTCCTCGGTCCTCACGGCGCATGGCGCCAGGGGCGGTGGTGTAGGCATGAAGGTATAGTTCCAGGGGAGTAGGAGAGGTGGGAGGAAACAGAGAGTCTTGATGCCAAGGAGCAGCGAGTGTGATCCTCCTGGCTTTCATCGGGTCCTCTCCAGTTCTGCTTACACCACCTGTGCCCTCATGGCTCCTTCAAGGGCCTTCTGGGGGCTCCTGAGGTGTTGCGGTGCGAGGGGTGGGTGGGGAAGAGGGGAGAAGGGGGAGGCGGGGCCTTGGACTTGGAGGCGCGCCAGGGAGAAGGAAGTGACAGAGCACAAACGTCACAGAGTAGGGTGAGTTGTCGGAAGGGGCTTTGGGACCTCTTAGGACAACCTGGGTTCTTGTTGGTGTTTGATGAGGAAAAGGGAGGAGTTGAGTAGAGTGGCTATGTGAGTAGGGAGAGCGAGTGCAAGAGGAGCGACGGAGGAGGAGGGGGGGAAGAGGGGGACAGAGAAAATGAGAGCGGCAAGCCAGAAGTGGGAGGAAAGGGTGCGCGTCGTCACCGCACGACTCACAGCGAGCGGGGTAAGGAAGGGATTCACGCGGAGGAGAGGCAGGTGGGGCAGTGAGCTGGGAGCCAGAGAGGCAGAGTTAGGGAACTGGAGCCACTGAGCCGGATGACAGGTAGCATGAGAGAATAAGGCAAAAGGCGCGGCAGTTTGAGGGAGGGGGGGGAAGCGGGAGGGAGTGGGAGCAGGGTCAAAGGAGGCATTGGATGGACGAGGCAGCACGCCAGCGAGAGCGAAAGGAAGAGCTCACTGGCGCACTTCACTGTTCCGCCTGCAGGCTCGGAGCCTATCCGGTATGTGTTCGACAAAGTTTTCGGGATGGATTCGCAACAGGAGGAGGTATATGAGATGATTGGCGCCACTGCCATTGAGCAGATGCGTAACGGGTTTAACTCGACCGTCCTCGCCTACGGGCAGGTGCGCAGTCGCGCGTGCTCGCAATGCGGCCAAGCGCCTCAGAGGCTGTGAGCGCATGTGGCTGGCGTCAGCATTTGGCGGCAGGGCTGAGGCGCAGCGCGGCAACAGCAGGTGTCTCGGCGCGCGTGCCCTAGAGGGCTGCCGGTTCAGGTCGCAAGCCTCCTGCTTTTCCCTTGCAGACCGGCTCCGGAAAGACCTACTCGATGGAGGGTATAAAGCAGCCCGACGGCGCCCGATTCAAGTACACCTCCAAGGGACTGATTCCGCGTCTCTTCGAGGGCATCTTCAAGGAATTTGGGGAAGACGAGAAGGTGCGATGCGAGCAAGTCCCGCTCACATATTAGGCGCCCATCCTAACGATGTGTCCGCGCCGATTGGCCCACGCGCGCATGCCGCCACCCCACAGGTGACGCACTACGAGCTGTCCCTCCAGTTTGTGGAGCTATACAACGAGCAGCTCCTCGATCTCTTTGGTAGCAAAAAGGTGGTGGATGTGACCATGGATCCGAACGGCGGCTACCGGTGCAAGGACGCGGTCACCCACATCTGTAAGAATTACGACGAGGCGATGCAAGCGTGAGCATGCGCCCTACTGCCCACGCATTGGTTCATCGAACCCCGCTCGGGTGTTATGGCGTCCGCCCCTTCGCCCCACGCTCGGAGCCGCCGCCAGCCTAGCGGAGATGTGGCCGGCACAGCACAACTCTAGCGCGCAAGTGGCAATGATATCGACAACGTATCGCTTTCGCAGGTATGACGCGGGGTGCAAGAATCGTGCCGTTGCCTCAACTAACATGAACGACCAGTCGTCGCGCTCGCACGCGCTACTCATCATGCAGGTGACGTGGTCACAGGATAAAACCAAGACCTTCGCGTCGCTCAACCTTGTCGACCTTGCCGGTTCCGAGGGCATGAAGAAAACGGGGGCCACGGGTAAGGCGCTCAAGGAGGGCATCAAGATCAACTTGTCGCTCACCAAGCTCGCGCTAGTCGTCAAGTGCCTAGCGGAAGGCTCTCAGCATATCCCTTTCCGCGAGTCAAAGCTGACGATGATGCTCCAAAAGGGCCTAGGCGGCAACAACATGCTCCACATCATCCTGGCACTCTCCAATTCCGCTGAGCAAGTCCAGGAGTCGACCGCATGCCTCCGCTTCGGCCAATCTTGTCTATCGATGACCATCGACGCAAAGGCCAACGCGGTCGAAAAGGAACAGGCGGAGATGAAGGCCGTGATCCAAGAGCAGATGCAGGAGATTAACGACCTCGCATCGGAGAACGAGGAGCTCAAGAGGTTGCTCGCCGAGCAGCGTGAGAAGGAAAGGGAGATGATGCCCGACGTGCAGGCCAAAGCAATCATGCTGAATAAGGACGCGTTGCGCGAGGATCTGCGCGAGGCGGACAGCGAGATCGCGGAGCTGATGAAAGCGCTCGAAGACAAGAAACGCCAGATGGCTGAGCTTGCAGCGAGCAACGCCTCCACGTCAGCCGGAGACGCCAATCTCGAAGCGATGCTAGAGGGCCTCGACGCGCAGGGGCGCGCGGAGCGCCTAGAACAGTACGCGCGCGAGCAGATGATTGAAAAAATGAAGAATGTCGCGCTGCTCGAGCAAGAAAAGCGTTCCTTCGAGCAGGAGCTCATGCGCATGGTCGAGCTGCAAAAGAAGCTTCAAGCGAAGCTGAGCGCCGCTGAGCAAGACAAGCAGACGGAGCAAGAGCGCGTGCGACGTGAAGAGGCGGAGGCGGCTGCGGAGAGGGTGGCGCAAGCGCAAGCGAAAGCTGAGCGGTTGGAGCAACAGCTGCGCGAGAAGGAGGCGATGCAGACGGCAATGGACGCCGAGGCGAAGATGAAGCAAGCCGAACTCGAGGCAAAACTGCGCGCGTTCGAGGAGAAAACGTCAGCTGAGGCAGAACTACGCTCAATGCTAGAGGAGACGACGGCGGGCACCTCGTCGCGCATAACGCAGGAACTCGAGAAAATCGCGAGGGAGAAGGCCGAGGCTGAGAAGGACATTGAGGCGACCAAGAACGAGCAAGCGCGCCTCAAGTCCATGCATGGTACATCAGACGCAGAGGCCGAGATCATCGCCGAACTCGAGGAGGCTAAGCGGCAGCTGGCGCAGCTTGAAGCGGAGCGCATGGCCAAGAGTCCAGAGGAGCAGATTGCCGAGTTTGGCACCATCTTTAAGCCTGTGCCGAAGATGATCAGCGACGCCGAACGCCGTTTGCAGGTGGTGTCGGTCGGTTCAAAGGTGGACCCGATCGGCGTCAACAAAGTGATCCAAACGCTGCCCGTCCTGGTGGCGTGCAACGACCTGCGCGCACTTACGGAGCTTGGGGCGGGCAATCGGACGCTCTTCCAGAACATGGGCGGCATCATGAAGATGGTCGATTACCTGTACCCGCATGGACCGCAGGGGCCGTACGCGACACACGTGGCGCGCACTCTGCCTTGCGTCATGGACGCTGCTGGCCGCAAGCTCTTCCACGAGTACGCGACCTTGCCCGACTCAAACGGGACCCCACGCCTCAAGTACCTCGAGGCGCTGCTCGACTCGACCGACCCCGATGACAAGGAGCACGCGTGTCTCGCCATTGCCGCCGTATCGCAAGACTACGAGCCAAACCGCGCCGCCATGTTCGAGCACGGCATCTCTGCCAAAGTGATCGACGTCATGAAAGACACATGCTCTAAGAAGATGCCGCGCCAGCGACTTCAACGTGTGGCCATTATGGCCCTCTCCGAGCTCTCACTGAATTACACTCCCTTTAAGGACGCGATCGTCGGCGCGGATGTGCTGCAGCTGTTGCTGGACCAGGCAACCCCATCCCACGACCCGTTTGTGATCAAGGAGAGCATTTCGTGCCTCGGGCGGCTAACGCAAACGCATGGGCCCACGCAGCGGGAGCTAATCCGCCTCAACGCAATGGCTACGTATTCGGAGCTTCTATTCGCTGAGATGCACGACTCGGCCATCACCGAGCTTGCCGCGCTAGCACTCGTCAACCTTGTTTCCGAGGCGCCCGAATGCTCTTCCACAATCGAGAAGCACCCGCGCTACAGCGCCATCCGCTTCGAGATGCTCGCATCGATGGCGCGCGCGCTATACGCGTCTATGCTACGCGCCGGCCAGGAGACTGCCGCGTCGGCCGGATCGAACACGTTCCCCTTTTGGGGCGCTGCCGCGATTGGCGAGTGGAAGGACGGCAACGCCGGCGGCGACCGTACACACACTTCCTTCGTGGACAACCCGCAGTACATCCTCAAGGCGCCTCCAGGCGCCAACGTCTGTTTGGTGTTGCACGACGTCCTCGAAGACCAGCGACAGAAGGCCCGCTCCAAGTCGCGCCCACTCTTTCTGCGGCTGTGCGTAACGGCCGCCACCAAGGAAGTTCTCGAGACACGTCGACGCATCCTTGACATCAACTCATCGGGCAACAAGCCGGCTGGCACCGATCCCGAGGGCGTAGTGCAGCTCGCGCCAGGTACCAACGGCTTTATCGACATTGCCAAAACGCGTGAGATCATGATGCGCTGCCGCGTAAACGAGGGAGCGCTTGAGGACTCGTGGGTGGTGGTGCCGCACGTCGGCTGCTCGCACCAGCACTCGCGCTACGTGCTGGCCGTTTTCGCGGACAAGCCAGTGAGCCTCGAGCCCGAGCTGCAAGCCTACGAGAAGCGCATCCTCACCTCTGCTTGGACGCCTCTGTGTACCGCGCCAAAGTCGATCTCGACAGCACGGTGGCGCAATTGCCCGCAGTTCCAGCTCATCAACATGTCCGAGGTGCCATCTTCCGTTCGCGTACTCCTCTCATACGGCGAGCGCGACGCCTTCCAGAACAAGCGCTATCTCCAAGTGGTCGACAACGTTGGAGTTGCGTCCGATGAGCGGCCCATGCTCTCACTGTACGTGATGAAAAACAATGTGCCCGACAAGCGGTATGTGGGCATGCTTTCGCCGCAGGTGGAGAACTATGTGTGCCATTCTCTCGTCACCAACGCGTGGTGCGTGCAGGCCAAGATGGACCTTGAACCGGGGCACGTGTATGCACTCTTGGTCGTGATGGCCGAGCCTTCGCCGTCGATCACGCCGCTGCGCCTGACGGTCTATACCGACCCCGACATTGAGGAAGGAAGCATCATCACGAAGCCTCTCTCCTCAGATGCCGAGTGGGAGTTCAAGCTGCTCAAGGGCATGACTGACCCCAATGGTATGCTCACGTGTGACCTGGCTGCATCGGGAGACGCCTTCACTCGTCCGGAGCAAGTGGGCAACTTCCAGGCTACCGTAGTCTTCGAGTGCGAGGAAAGCAGCGCTTTCTGCTCCATCTCGACTACCTCGGCCGGCAAGCCGCATAAACAGACGCCCACATACGCACAGAAGCAAGCGGTGCTCTCCGTGCCTTTCGAGGGCGGTAAGAACTACACGATGGTAGCGCGATGCATTTCGCAACGTCAAGAGCCCGTCCGGAACGCGGCCGTTCGCGTCCTCGTCTACTCGGCCAAGCCGATGACAGTCACTCCGAGTGACTCCAAGCTTGTGAACCTGGACGAGGAGGACGCCAAGAACTATGTTTCGCGCGACACGGCAAAGGATATCCCCTACGGAGAGGAGGAAGTTCCTGAGGACACCATTCGTGCGCGTCCCGAGGATGAGGGCTCGGGCGACGACGCCACGGACCCGGCCGTCTTACACCAAGTCATGAAGGAACTTGAGCAGCAGCGCGACCAGCTCTACGTGTACACCAAGTCGGCACTTCAGGGGGAGGGGCCACAAGTATTGGAGGAGCTGCGGAAACAAATTGCCGACCAAAACGCAAAAATGGAGAAGCTTAACATGGAGCTCGCGAGCGCCAAGGCAGTGGCAGAGGCCAAATCGGCCGCCGCCGCGTCCAACGCCGCCGCACTTGCCGCGCAGCAAGGCCCCGGGCCAATGCAGGTCATTGCAGCCGAGAAGGAGCTCTACTTGCAAAAGCAGAAGGTGAAGCACCTTCAGAAGCAGCTGGAAGAGGCCACCAAGCCGAAGGACGAATCTGGAGAGGCCGCTGCTCTGCACACACAGCTTCAGGCGGAGCGTGCGCGCGCCGAGGAAGCGCTGATGAAGCTTGACCAAATGAGCAGGACGGACAACACTGGGGGGGGAGACGGCAGGAAGGAGACTGAGTTGCAAAAGGAGCTGGCCGTGTTGCGGGAGACAGTCGAGCGGCAAAAGAAGGAAATTAGTGAGGGTGGCGGGAAGTCAGCCGCTTGCTTGATTCAGTAAACAGGCGAGGGTAGCCTCAGAGCTTGGCGAGGAGCCTAAGCCTTGTTCATTCTTACGGCGTCCACAAGCGGTAAACGAAATCGCGCCGTCCGCGAAGTGTGACCTATCTAAAATAGGGCCGCGTCACGTGCATTGGGCGCGCTCGCGAGTGTTGCCGGTCGGTGCCCATGCTCTGCTGACCGTGGCGAGTTGTATTCATCGATGCTTCGATGGAGAATGGAATTTTGATAGTGCGGGGTGACGTGATGGATCGGATCGCATTTGTGCCCGCCCCCTAGTCTATCGCCATCGAATGCAGCACACCAGAGGCCTGTGGTCATATGCCAAGTGCAAACGAAACTTCAGCATCGGTCGACTTGTGCCTGAGCGCCGGGTGTGCATCCCTAGATTTGGTTTGGCTTGCTACTCTTGCGTGCAGCGCGCGCTGTACTGTGCACTGTGCCACAACAGACCTGCTGTGCTCCGGACTGCACACGGGCACGGACGGCGTGCAATAGTTCGTCGAGGTCGCGTTCCGTCGAATTTGGGACGGGCTCGGTATGAGACATCAAATATCCATAGTTTTTAGGTGGCTAGCACGAGAAACCTACTTTTATAAGTGGGGGTGAATGGGGGCCTCGCGCGCCCCCCTTCACTCCATCGCGGACACCCCCCGGGGTGGGCCCGTACAACCAGCACCTCAGCCCCTGCCCTCTAGCAGGGGCTGCGCAATCATCATCTTGGCCAAGACCCTTCGTGGGCGCGGGCCGCGACTCGCACTCTCACGCCCATACTGGGCCTGCCCTCGAGCTGACTCCCCCCCCTTCCCTGGTCGTCAGTCGTCAGGCATACAGAGGCCGCTGGGAGGCTCCAATGACCAGCATGGCAAGCGTGGGAGAGGCAGGGGGGGCCAAGGTCTGAGCCCCAGCCGCCACTGCCCCCTGAGCTGCCCTTGCTGGCCCTCTGGGAGCCTTTGGGCCGTGGTGCGCCGCATGGCGACGCGCCGCAGGGCGAGAGAGGTGGAGGAGAATGGAAAGAGGGAGAGGTAGAGGGCGGGTTTTTTGCACCCCCCCCCGATGGAGTGCGGTAAGAAACGGGCCCCGTTTGCGTTAGCAAACGGGCGTAGAGGGGCCCTCCCCTGCCATGGGGGAGTACCACCCATCCTCCTAGCATGCCTAATGGCTTGCCAGGAGGAGACTGCCCTGCTGACGCACTCTCCCGCTGACAGGCACGCCTGCTAGTTCGCTCGTCCTGGCCCCTCGTGGCCAGCCCATCGCTCCAACCCCCCCTCCCCCCCCTGGTCGACAGGCAGACAGGTGCAGCGTGGGGGGCCCCAGAGGCCCAGGAGCGCCAGCGAGGGAGAGGCAGCAGGGGAGGCCAGGGCCCAGCCCCAGCCTCCTCTGCCTCTTGAGCTGGCCTCCAGGAGCCTCCAGCCTCCAGGGGTCGCCGGAGGAGGGCAGCTGGAGGCCTGCCGCAGGCGCGCCATCGCGCGTGCCACAGGAGAGGGGAGAGAGAGCGCGGAGAAGGGGGTGGGCGGAGCTCGAGCTCTGCCCACCAAAAAATTGGTAAGTCCCGCTCCTGTTTACAGGAGCTAAGTCGGGACAGAGTCGGCCGGCCCCACTCGGAGACACAGGAGGAAGCGGGGGAAGGGGGGGAAAGATCACCGGGGGGGGGGGGGGGGGACCAGACCAGACCATATCTAAGCTCTTCACCCCTATCCCCCTAGTAGTGTACGCGGGGAGCCGCCTGATGGCGGGGGGAGAAGGGACGGGGGAGTGGGGGTGTTGAAAGTATGCTACGTGCACTATGTGTAGTAGGTACTTAGTAGGTAGTGGTTCCATTCGCCGCGAGTGCGGTCAGAACATTAAAAGGTTTTTTTTTACTTCTCACACCACCATCACTACCACTACCACTATACACTTCAGGGCGCCCGGACACATAGCGTCTGCAGTGTTTAACAATTTAGCGATTTTTCTTGCGCGCCGGCTTCAGATGGTGGCGCTTGCATGGGAACTACAGATGACGGAAAGAAAAGACATAGGTGACCTTACTCTGTCAGGCCTTAGATGGCCTGATTGGGTACGCTCCTCACGAGTAGCGCATGCACTGATCAAGAAGGTATTCGGCCGCACGTGTATGACGCCAAATTTAGCTCGAGCTGCTCTTGAATAGCAACAGCTCAAAGGCAGTATCGTAACAAGTAGAGTGCAGAAAAGAACGGAGCACTCTTCCCTGTGGTTGAGGGGTGTTGGTTTGACTCACCGCACGAGGCCAAACACTATCGACCCTTCGTATTCGTTGCGCCAGGTCTCAGCTCTGTGAAACAAGCTGTTGACTAGCCAACCATTCCCGACTCCTTCTTCTTCTCGTACTGCGCGGGTGTCCATGCCTTCACCTACAACCAAACGGTATGGCAGTGTAGTAGGATGGCAGCTTGCGGCATGTGTCAACGTGCAAGCCTGCAGGCGTTGAAACGCAGACATCTCTAGCAGCGGGCACGGATATACGCTCCAAAAATCAGCATTCCATCGCTCCACATACCATGCACCTGAAAGGCGTGGATCTGCGCAATCTCCTCGCTAAGCAGCTCCTGCACTGCACGGTGCCTCTCGATGAGGGCCAAGCCTTCAAATTGGTTGGATACGACAAGAGATGAGAATTTGGAGCCGCAACCATCTGACTCATCGATCACCGCGACGTGGCTCGGAGCTAGCTTCGAGGAGCGCAGCTTCTGCTCGAGAAGCTCAGCACTAACGCGCGGAGCAGCGTGCCCGTGCTCGTGGTGGGCGTGCTCGGCGTGGGCGTGGGAGCACGGGGTGGCCTCAGCGTGTGTGGTGTGCTCGTGCGTGCACGGCTTCCCCCCATGCTCGTGCTCGTGCTCGTGCTCGTGGGCGTGGCCGTGCGAGTGCTCGGACATGACGGCCGTGCTCCAGCCCGGCGGCCGAGCCCCTCGAGCTTCTACCCTCCTATCTACTCTTATCTATTCTATTCTATTCTATATTCTAGAGGCTCCCGCTTCATGGATAAGCCCCGTTCCCATTCCTATGGGGTATAAAATAAATGTGGACCCTTAGACATCTAGAGGTCGCTCCAACTGGAGGAAAGTTGCCCCCTGTGATGGCTTGCGCCGACATGTAGGATCTTTTGGAAATGGTTAAGGTGGTGACTCACAGTGACATTTTGTACACATGCACGCGAAACCAAAACCAGGGGCTTCATGCCTTCATGCACCAGCAGCCCCGCCGCCTCCGGCCAGCTCACAACTCACAAGCACCCTAGCTGGGAAACACAGCAAGAGCGTCTCCAAACACAGTAAAAACAGGCTGTGCAAGCAAGGGTTTGCGCACAGCCCGAGTCACGCACCGCATCGAGCACGTACGACATGACGCGGGGGTGCCCTGGGTGCCCCTTCTTGGCCCGGATGGGACAACGGGACAACAGGTCAAGGTTGTACGTGATTCCGATCCGGACTATAGTCAGATGGCTAATTCCACCTCTATATAAACCTTTTAATAGTCTCACCGCACACGCGGCCGTGGACCCTCTACTTTCTACTCACGTAGGAAAACTTTCTACACCCCCACTCCCCCGGCCCTTCTCCCCCCGCCATAAGGCGACTCCCCCCGTGCACTACTAGGGGGATAGGGGTGAAGGGCTTAGATATGGTCCGGTGGCCCGCGCCTCCCACTATGACTATAGTCCGTGGTGCGGCGTCCATAGCCGGGACTATAGTCTATAGTCCGGACTATAGTCAGACTATAGTCCGTAGGCCCAAATCGCTATTTTTCGCTCATTTCGGCTTCCCAGCCCTATATCCTATATATATACCTATGCTGGGCAAGGCCCTCTCACTCACCTCCATGTAAGTAAGGCACACAGGTGAGAGGTGAAATAAGACATTTTCATATTGCACACTGATTCACACCGGCTTAAGACGTTTGTACGTGGTACACTGTGCCCTGTACAGTAAACACAGTAGTAGAGCACCTACCGGCGGAACAAGCAGCTG
Source organism: Isochrysis galbana (assembly GCA_018136815.1). NCBI lineage: Eukaryota > Haptophyta > Isochrysidales > Isochrysidaceae > Isochrysis > Isochrysis galbana. The sequence goes on along the minus strand of CM030942.1, from coordinate 2,489,496 downwards.
CACACTATATAGCACAAACAACGGCGTAGGTAGGCCACATATCACTCTCATCTCTCATCACCCACCAGACTCAGGCCCGCGCCGACTCAGTCGCCAGCATCAGAAGCGCTGTCATCGTGTCATCGTCTCACTCACGTCTTCAATTTCGAGCAGCTCAGTCCATAACATGCGCCTTGTCGAGCTGATCAGCACCAGCACGCACGCTCATCCCACATCCCACATACCGAGACGGGCTGGTGGGGAGGCGAAGGCGGGAGGATCATGTCGACGTCGCTGTCTGTCAGAGGGGCGGCCTGCGAGCGCTTCGGCTCCGGCGGCTTGGGGCGGCCCCTGTGGGGCGTCGTGACGGCGGGGGGCTGGGAGGTGGGAGCGGTCGGCGCGCGCTCCATCGCTAAAACTATAACAATAGTTTTGTCCAGTTACCCGTAGAAAGCGCACACACGGAAACGTGAACAAGGGGCGGTAAGCGGCGGATGGCGGCGTTCACCTAATTCCACCCCCAAATAGTCTCAAAAAGAAAGTCTGGCGTTTGCCCATTTGGGCCGTGAATAGAGTATTCGCAGAGCCCCAGCACCGTCTTCCCCGTCTTGTAGAGGTTAAAGTAGTCCTTTGGGGGCGGGCGCGGCCCCTACGCGTGTACCTTCTACCAGTAGTAGTACTAAACTTAAAAAACTCGCGTCCCTCCCTTGCGCTTCCACGAGTCCTAACTCTCTCCGCCCTCGTCTCTTCCATTCAACGAGGGAGTTTATTCAATATCTTGCGGCTATCCTCCCGGTCTCTCTCTCTCTCTCTCTCCCCTCTCCTCGCCGCCCACCTCTCCTCCCTCCCGCCCCCCCCCCCCCCGCCTCTTTCCAGCCTCTCGCCGCCTCTCCCCTCCCTCTTCCCTCGCTCTCTCTCCCCCTCCGCCTACCCCGGTCTGCTTCTCCCTCTGGACCCCTCCGTCCCTCCGTCCCATCTCCCTCCCTCCCTCTCTCCCTCTCATTCTCTAGTGCTCCCTTTCCCTCCCTCTCCCCTGCCACTTTCTCCCTCCCTCACTTTCGACTTTCCTTTCACTCCCCTCCCCTCGCCCCCCCACCCCACGCCACCCCATCCCCTCTCATCCTTCTCCCCCCCCCCCCCCCCCCCTCGTCCACTGCCTACTTGAGCCCGCTTCCCCTCGCACCTCAAATCGATGCTTCCCGGCTCATCAAGCGCGGCACTTGGCCTAGCGACGGAGCTGGCGCGGCGGCAGCTAGAACGCGTCTTCGGCGTCTACCGCCCTCTTCTCATCCTTATCGCCATCATGCTCGTCTTCACAGCCTCGCGCCGGCGCTCCGCAGAGGAGCAGGTCGAGGGGGAGGTGGACGGCGCCTTCTCTTCTCCTGTGGCGCAGGTGGAGGCGAGCTGGGGTGCGCTACTAGCGCGCGGCGGCAGCAGCGCTGGCGAGTTTCCCGTCGACGCGCTCCTCCACGCGATGGCCGTCCAGTCGCGAGCCTCGCGTGTCATTGGTACCTTCATGGTACTCGTGTGCAAGTGCGACGAGGCAAACATGCGTTCGATCCGCTCCGCGTGGGAGCTCCACGGCCGCCCCAAAACTTTGCGGGAGCTGGCGCAGCGCGAGAAGCTTGAGGGTGTGCAGATGGCTCCCGGAAAGCTCAAGGAGTCCGCCGCGCTTGCGCTCCTCTGGTCCACGCGCATGCTCGGCTTCTGGCTGGGTATCCTGCGCGTGCTCGCCGACGCGGGGCCGGGTGGGCAGGTCAACATGCCACACCATGCAACAGAGGTGGTGTATGCGCATTGGGTCGAACCGTTCCACAGCTTTCTGCTCCGCTCTACCTTCCGGGCGAGCTTGCGTGCGCTGCCTGCTCGAGAGGACATGCTCGTCAGGCTGGCAGGCGGTCGGGCACGGAGGAAGGGGGCGCCGACGGCGGACGACATTGCGGCCCTCGTCGCCGACTGTAAGCGATGCGTCGAGACGACCACGCGTGTGATCGCCAATTTGCGCGCCACCCTCGACGAGATTGGCTTGCAGGATACTCAGAAGGTCTGAAACGCCCAGCCCGGAGTTCAGATCGACTCTCAGCGAGACGTCACGTAGGAAGGCCCCTAGCATGGCGTACACGGTGCTTGTGAAATGCCTTGAACGTACCCGAGAGGTTTTGTTTTCGTGGTCGCTCAGTGCAGTAGGCTCTTCCTTTGGGTGCACCCACCTCACCAAGGTGGTGGCACTCCAAGGTTCGTCGACGAGCACTGCGCACGACGGCTGCACCACTTCTGTATCCTCCTCTTCAATATAATGGTGCGAGCAATCGTTACGGTGACATGCGCCTACGCTGAAAATCAGCCCCCATTGCCCATGGGCAGGTGGACGTACGTTAGACATAGTAGTATGATCTATACTTTGAGCTCCTTGTGGCACTTCTTCTAGGCGCCATGTGGCGCCAATGCATGTGGCACGTATCTAGAACACCTAGTTGTATTGTTTCGGCCGTGGCTACCGTTGCTTCGCCTTTGCCTTTGCGATGCGAGTTGTTCTATACTCACGCGATGCGCACGAAGGCGCTTTACATTGCTTTGTGCTTTGTGCAACATGTTACTGGGCGCGCGTAGGCCTTGGGCCTTTGTGTTTGGCATAGCCTTGCTCAGCGCACCTTGTTAGATAGGGAGTATTGAAAGGTGAAATCTTCATCTCTCCACCCTCACCAAAGCGTGCGTCGGTAAAACCCACCATTTGCTCATTTTCCTCGGCAATTTTTCATGGCAGAGACCAGAAGCGTTCATTTGTCCCCATCACTGCTAGCACCTTCCGTTGGTGAGTCTGTTTGTCACTTGGACGAGAAAGCTTTCTTGAAACTTCACAGATGTGGAACCGCATGTGTGGTTCCACGCCAGTCACGCCATTCGTGCGGGGCCGTGCGTTGGCGTTGATATCTCATTGAAATCACTGGCACACGTGTCTTTGCATTGTAGATCCCCTTCTCGCTCGAGCGGTATATGCGCAGAAAAAAAATGTCCCAACATTTCCCAGAAACTTATGAAGCAGAATTAAGTCTAGACAATATACTGTCAGAGCAAGGCTGCTCTCACTCTTGGAGTGTGGTGGGCTGTGGAGTGGTTGTGATGCATCTGTGTGAGGTTGTGGCTGTGAGTGTTCGAATTTGAGGCCGTCGACGAGATCGTCGCATTCGTATCGCCTGTAGGAGCGAACGACTTTCCGTATCCCTACGCCATTGATAAGACCGGTAGGCATTACCTCATGCTCGAAAAGAAACAGGGGTACATTGACCCGTACCACAGCTTTTACGTCAGTCGAAAAGAAGTTCAAGCTGACACACGAGGAGTGCGGTATACATACAATGCACTCATTGAAGACGATCCTTTCAAGACAAGTGTGAGGAGAGGTCCTGCATGCGGCTGCGCGGCGGCCACGTCATGCGTGACGAGGAGGCCGCTGGAATTTTCATCGAGGGGGGGGGGGGCACCAGTAACCATGCATCCCCTTGCTCGCAGGAGCGCCCTCATGGTGAGCTCGGCCCGGTGTCCTAGGACCGAGCTTTTTTGTATTTGATGTTGCTGGGCCTTGTGGGTTCAATCTTTACGGGAGCTGAACCCGAACCGATAAGCGGCCTTTTGTTTTCAATCTTTACTTGGGAAGCTGAACCCGAATCGACACCTTCTAACAATTCTTGGAGGTGGGGAATTAATTCCAAATTGACATAAGTTTTGATTGTACCCACCAGAACGTCACGACTCGTATCGAGGATTGTTTTCTCAGTGAATTTATTGCTCAAGAGAGTGTGTCTAATATAAACCAATGTGAATGGTTTATCAATCTCGCAAATGGAGTGTAAGGTGTCTTCAATTTTCGTATTGTGCTTGAAATTGAATACATTGAATAAGAACTTACATTCTTCAGTGTACGTCAACAAACTTAGGTCGGCCAGGGAGCCCCCAACCGGCGGCGGCGGACTGATGCTATCCAATGCTTCCGCTATAACCTGCATGGCAGTTTTAGAATTGGCATATGGAAAGAGAGGTGTGATGAATTTTTTAAAGTTCTCGTCCATCTTTTTTTTGATCCATTCCAATCGCTTCAGTACTATATCAGCAGGCGCCCTTCCATTTGTAGACATGGTTGAGCACTGTGAGGTGGGTGTCTGCCTTTACTCAAATACTAGAAGATTTTTTTGTACCGGGAGCTCGACATCCATTCGAATTGGACGAGGACTCCGAGCAACGGGGGCGTGCGAAGTGCGAGCAAGTCCAAAGAATCAACGGAGGCACTGATGGAGGCCACCATGCTTCCGTTGTCACCTGAGACGTGAATGGAGTTGCTGGGTGTCATTGTGACGAGCTCATTTTGCAGCACCTGTACATGTACCTCAGCTTGTCCTGGGTGCTGCTTCGTCGCTTCAGTCGGAATTGCGTGATGACTTCGTCCTGTTCGCATTCTATGTTGTGCTTGTCAAGGTTAGTGTTATGCCAGGTTTCGTTATTCCACTCCGTCGTCACGTCACGACATGTACCAGCGGCCTCCATGGAATTGCACGTGTAATCATACGATAGCATGTCGGGTGAAGGTCTATTCAGTTTGAATTTGGCGATTGGCTTTGTACCACAATCGACATCGTGCTTGTCCAAGTATATCACGCTACCATCCGCCCTGATATCACTTGGCGTGGATTGCACTATGTTTGCTGGACTGTCAATACCATTGAGGCATTTGTATCTATACGAAAGCGTCGTGTCAGTTGGCCTCGTGAGTTGGAACTGATTCAGACCATTCGATCCACAATCCAGAGTGTGCTTGTCCAAATATTCAGAGTATCCCCCTCCCCAATCACCTGAAGGCGTTGTCTTCACAGAGCCTAATGTATACTTGGGCTTGCACACGCCGTCCTCAATCTTCAGATTGCCTTGACATACCCCCATAATGTTACTTGCAGTACATTGACCGTCCACCAACTTGACTGTGGTACCCACACAGGTGCCCATATTTTGTAAGAGCAGATCCAACCCACTGGAATCACTATCACAATCTGTTGTGCACTGCGCGATGCACTTGCCATTGATGAGCTTCACATTGCTTCCCGTACAGACCCCAACGTCATCCCACAATCTCGAGCGCCAATCTGGTACAGTCCATCGGCTCCTCTGGCGAGCGGTGGGTCGTTTGCAGGAGCATCACGAGGAGTAGTAGTCAGCAGGAAAAGGAGGTTGGTGCGACGGAGAACTCAAGGAGGATGTGGCTCGATGGAGAAGATGGCAAGGCCGGGCGCGGCGAGAAGGGAGCTGCGAGGAGAGGGAGGGAGCTGCGAGGAGAGGGAGGGAGCTGCGAGGAGAGGGAGGGAGCTGCGAGGGAGGGAGGGTGCTGCGAGGAGGGAGGGGAGCTGCGAGGAGGGAGGGAGCTCAGAGAGGAGGGACCAAGAGTCCTTTGTATTTGTCCACGCACTGATTGCATTCTCACAGGTGCTCTCATCCCACGGGCAACCATTCCGTCGGGCCCATCGGAGTGCGTCGAGCTCTCCATAAGTGGCCGCTTTGGAGCACGTCGTCTCATCCCATGGGCAGCCGTTGGTTTGGGCCCATTGAAGGACCTACGTGTAGGCTGATGGTGATTGAACGCTTTTCCATGCGGTGGGGGTGATGGTGATTGAGCGCGTTCCACGTGTAGGCTGATGGTGATTGAACGCTTTTCCATGCGGTGGGTGATGGTGATTGAGCGCTTCTCGCCTCGGCAGCTAGCGCGGACGGAATGCGGTTCTTGCGGAGCGAGCGCCCAACCCGACCCCGACCCCCGACCCCCCCCCCCTCGCAACCTGAAGCCTGGGCCCCTAAGTAGAGCACAAAGGGGCGGAATTGCCGCAATTGGCGGTATCTTGTCGCAAGTTGACGATCATGGGCACGAGCATGTCGTCGCGTATTACGGTCGCCGTGGCGTGGCCCCCGGTCGAAGTCTCGAGTGGGCTTTTTCGGTGTTATCTTCGGGCATCCGCGTTAATACGTCGCGCGACGCCCGAGGGTGGCCTGTGCGGAATCCACGTGTTTTGCGCCGGGTCTTCGGAAGCCGCCGAAATTCGCCTCCCATCCACTGGAGCGGTACGCGGCGCATTTTCTTCGGTCCGACATATTAGCCCTCGGTCGACATATTACTCAGCTGCCGCAGCCGACATATTAGTCTAATCTCGGGCGGCCGACGAGTGGGATGGATCAATAAGGAATCCGGTGTGATGAATACTCCGTTTCATAATACGCCGATCACTCCCGCTGCGGGCGCCGCGGTTCTTTACCGGTAGAGCCCCGAGCGTGTGCAAGGGAGGGGCGAGGGGGGAGGAGAATCGCAGCCCACATTTTTGCCGAAGATTTTCGTGGCGACAAGTGGCGGCCCCATTGGGAGTTTTGTTGTGGGCTTGGGAGAATGGTCCAAAAATGTCACCCCTCCCACCCTGTTTGACCGCCCTACCATTGACATCGAGTCATTTTGACCGATGTCATTTCCAGCGAGCACAAAGTTCATTGGGGTAAGAATCGTAAGTGCAAAGCGCGGCACTACGCTTGCTACATTATACATGCGCGAGACGTGACACTGCAGGAAGGAATGTGGCGATGAGGCGGGGGTGAGCGGAGGCATCGCACATACATGGCTGCTGCCCGAGGCAAGCTCACCATTAGTCGAATAGCGCAAGGCAACCTCAAATGAATACTGCAAATAATACCATGTCCAAGCCATACCGGCAACTTGGTGGATAGCTGAGCTGGGCATTTGATGGGAGTACTGGGTGCTCTATCATCAATAGCATGGACGAGACGATGTGCCGAGACGGCTTCACATCCGGAAATGCACAACTTGGCAAAAACCAATATCACGAGGTGGACAAGTCGTAGGACCATGTGCGGCCGCCACCGCACTGTCGCCGGGGTTGAAATGGCGGAGGTCACCACATGAAGGATGTGCGACTCGTCAGCGGATGGTAAGGACGCTCATTCTCCGCAGCATCCACAACCACCATCTCGGGGGAGAGATTTGACATATCATTTGCCTGGCCGGCGTTCCGACCCAATATCTCATGCACTGCGAGCGTGCTTAGCAACAGTGAGCCTCCCGCCAGCGTCCACACGGTTGGCACGTCGCCGAAGCGCACCCACACCCAGAGTGGCCCGAGTACAACCTCAAAGAGCATGACGAGCGCGACCTCGCTGCCTGAGATGTATCGCGGGGCCACTAGCATTGAGACGTAAAAGCAAGCGACCGCAGTGGCGTCGATGAGCGCAAGCAGTAGAAAGGCGGGCGTCCTCCAGACAGGCGGCGAGCATGCCCAGAAATCATGAACGTCGTCGGTGTCGTAGCATGGCATGTAGAGTGCAATGAGAGCCGCGCAAAAAGAGGACAACGCGGTAGCGAGTGTAAGGTCGGCCGTGGGTCGGTGCATAGCCGCATGGCGGTTGACAGTGAGCGAGGCGCCCTGCGCAACGCCCGTCGCCACCGCCAGCACATCCCCAACCAACGAGTAGTCGTGCGCGGGCGGCAAGGGGGGTGGCGTAGGTGGCGCGGGCGTGGCCGAGACCTTAGTCTCATAGGGCGTGTGCCCGCCCAGCCAGATACCCTCCATTCCTAGCGTTGCTGGGCTTCCCGCCTCACCGTGCGTGACAAGCGCGATAAGACGCGGCGCAAAAACGAGCCCCACTGCGCAAACTGAGAAGCCGAGCGCGATCATCGTATGGAATGGCAGCGGCTCTCGCAGTGCGAGCACGCCGAGCAGCGCAGCCCAGAGCGGTGCGAGCGAGATCAGCAGCAGTGCCTTGGCCGCGTCGGTCAGCAGGAGGCAAAAGGTGAAGGAGAGCTGGTATGCGAGCTGGCAGAGCGCTGAGGCGAAGAAATGCTCGGGTGAGGCGCGTGCTCCATCTAGCCCACGGTATGAGCCAAGGAGGATCATAAAGCCGATAATACCGATGTATTTTGCCACAGCAACGTCGGGGCCTGAGGCACCGAGTGCGTGGAGAGCCCGCAGCAGCATTGCATCGGGAGAGACTGCGAGAACGCCGGCGCTGGCGACTGCGAGCCCACGCAAGCGCGAGGGGGGAGGTAGCATGTCGGAAGGGTTAGAAAGGAACGGAGGGACGCGGAGAGTTGGGGGCGGGGGGGGGGGGGGAGGGAGGGAGAAAGGGGGGGGGGGGAGAGAGAGAGAGAGAGAGAGAGAGAGAGAGAGAGAGAGAGAGAGGGGGGGGGGGGGGGGGGGGGGGGGGGGGGAGAGGGGGAGGGGACGGAGAGGGACGGGAGAAGAGAGGGAGGACTGGGAAGAGGGAGGGGAATACAAAAATAGATCCACGCCGAAAGCGAGGGAAAGCACCAAAATAAGTTTCATCGCCGTGCCTAAGACGTTGTCGGGAGGGCGAGGAGGGGAGGGACCCCGACCTCGGCCTGCGATCTGCTCGGACTTCCTCCGCTCCTTCTCCCCAGCCGCGCGCAGAGGCCGGCGTACGCATGCGTCGAGGCCTGCTTCTCCTTCTCCTTCTGTGGGCACTCATAGCCGCCCAGCACGCTGAGAGCGATGGTGCTCCATCCGACAAAGGCAGGGATTCAGAGAGCGAAGGCAGCCAGGCGGCGGCGGACTGGGAAGGGGCAGAGGAGGGAGGGGCGCGGGGAGTGGGAAAGGAAGGGGTAGGGGGAAGTGAAGAGATAATGAGACGGGGAGAGATGGGGACGGACGACGCGAAGCTCAAGATGGAGGCTCTCGGTCCTGTCGTCTTGGGCAAAGATGGATCAATGTCACTCATTGGGAATTGGGCGGAGCTCACAGAGGCTGAGAGGGCCGCCGCCTGGAAAGGTGTTGCTGCTCGGAATGCGAAGCGGAAAGCGGCGCTGCTCAAGCGCAAAGCGGCGGAAAAAGCGAAACGCAAAGCACCACTTGGCCAGCTACGTCGTTGGTTGCAGCGCCCATGGGGTAGTCTTGGTGATGCATGCACGTGGATGCGCACCAGGTTACGGCGCCCGGTGCGGCTACCGAATTCGAGTTGAGAGTCAATGACCTAGGACGTGCATGGGACGACAGGGCCCCGCTTGGCCTCGTAGCTTTCTATGTCGGTGCCAGCATGTCACGAACGCAGTGTATGGGTGCGTGAGCACTGAGGTGCAAGAACGACATCACCTCACCATGTGTGCCGCCGCAAGCGCCCGCTTTTGTCCCACTGCTGCTGACGCTCAAGCGTTTTGTGTGGGGGGTCTGGTATACGCCGCTCACAACAGCCTGCATCTAGATTGCTGCACCGACATTCGGCCAGGTCGGGATGTGTAGGTGGTGACAGGCGAGGCCGCGCGATTCCACGCATGAATTTTGTTCCTGATCTTTGTTTGCTGGTTCTGCTATCGCTATGACTGGGCAGCTGTCACAGATGACGGCTGGCCTTCGCCTATGCCAACGTTTTTGCGCTTTGGACGAAAGCTGGAGCCATGATTAGGCTGTGGCATGTGGGCAGTAAGTCATGGTAGGAATATGAGTAAGGACAAGGGCTGGCCGACGATTTCTTGGATCTATGTGGTATGTCGAGACGCTTTGGCCGCCCGCTGCCAAAAGCAGCACAACACGACCAGGGCGCCACCGCGATTATCGTGCGCTCACGCAGCCAGCCAGCGGGCCCTGCGCCTTCCTGCTTGGGCCCCCGGGTGTGCAGCGCAGGGCGCCCACCGACACTGACACCGGCCACCGCACATAGGGGCCGCACCAGGCCAGGCAAATGCAGCACTTCGTCAGGCGTCGTATCAGGCGCTAGATCTAGAACTGATGACATCAGTGATCAGTGATTCTCTATTTTTGCTGAATGCTTGTGATGCGTGGCGCATACGCTCGCACAGCACGCTATCACGCTAAATCCTCAATGCTACCACCAGAGTCTTGATCGCCTCGATGATGATGACGCGCCAAGAGTCGCGCTACGATTCGCCCTGCGAAATGCTTTTGCTGATCCACCACTATTAGGCCTTGGCGATGACGTGCTAGATGACCGTGAGCGCCGAGGCGCAGCCAAGAGCTTCGCACGCGGAAAATAGTGAGACGCCACAAACTCACGCAGACGGAGACTCACATGAGGGCTTTCTGAACGGTCCAATGTTGGCAAACGGTGGCGCACATCACTGAGCGCACATCATTTGACGATGGCCTCGACCATCCCAGTGCTCGGCCACGCCGCTTACTGGTTCCAGATGGCGAGCTTCGCCCAGCCTTCAACCATGTCGGTCACGAAGGGCAGGCTGCCATCCGAGGCCGAGAAGTAGCCCATGTATTCGCCAGCATATGGGGGGATGAAGTCGAGGCCGGGGACAATGAGACCCTTCGACGCGGACATGAAGCTGAAGATGCCGAGCATAGCAAGACGACCTGCAGGCGATTCAGGATGTCGTGATCAGTGCGCGGCCCTCGATCACAACGGCTCTCCTATGCGGCATGCCGGGAGCGGCTCGCCCAGGCCATGGTAGCTCACCATTGTTGATCTCCATCAGGAGGCGGCGCTCTTTGGTTGCCTCATCCATATTGGCCGACCAGCCGAAGGGGTCGTACAAGTTGAGCGGCACCGGGTGAGGGATGCCCTTGTTCTCGGTCAGCTTGGGGAAGGCGCCAGGCTTGCCGCCGCGCATGTAGTGCGGCTTGCCCTGCTCGCCGCAGTACTCAATGATGGCGAGGAAGAGGATAATCTGCACCTTGGCCGAGGTGGGCAAGGCGTCCCATTGCTCGGGCGGAGAGCCGGCGGCCGAGATCATCGCGTGTGTGATCTCGTCCTCCTGTCCGGGGTTCGCGAGCGGCCACGGCCAGTAGATGCCGTTGGCCTGCACGCAGTAGCCGACAAAGCCGGCCATCGCGACGCGACCGTGCTTGATCTCGGCGTGGCGGAGGAAACCAATCGTCGCCTCATTGCCCTGATCCCAGAAATCGCGCTTGGCCAGGCCGAGGGGATCCCAAAAGCCGATGTTGGGGTTGAGAGACTCAGCCAGGCCGACCTGCAAAGAGCAACGTGGATGAATGCGAGAGATGAGCGGGCATACGTGCAGGCTGGACCGGGCAGCCCTGGCGCGCCTCGCCCTAGCCATCCCTTGCCTTCCTCTCCCTTGCTCGCCTTCCCTCTTCCTCTGATTTTCGCTTGCTCTCCCACCTACCCTCCCTCTTTCCCTCTCACTCATCTCCCTCCACCTTTTCCCTCTCGCGCTACGCCTAGAGAGGGACAGAGTGAGAAAGAGCACAATGCAGGCGGGGAAGGAGGGCGAGGGTGGAGCGGCTTGCGTACAAGGTCCTCGGCGGTCTCCCGCATCACGGGCTGTGCGCCCATACGCATCGCGGGCGCGAGCGGGGCGACAAGGCTAAGGGAGGCCAACGGGGCGAGCGACAGCATGGGGAAGGGGAGGGGAGCGAGGAAAGTGAGAGGCTCAGACGGAGAAGAAGATGAAAAGAACGAGGTAGAGAGATAATTAACCGTGTGGGGGGGGGGGGGAGAGAGAGAGAAGAGAAGAGAGGAGAGAGAGTTGATGATGGGTGGCGAGAGAGAGAGGGCCTTCTCTCTCCTGTGGACGGCGGCCGAGAACTCCCACCGAATCCTTTAATCATCCTCATCAATCACTAGAGTAAATTACTCCGCCTTCATCTCGTCTAGAATATACTCTCTTTTCTCCCCTTCTCCCACACGCCCACAGGCTCTCAAAGGCCAAAGAGGAGGTAGACCTGCCCCGTGGATACGTGAAGAAACTCCACGGGGGACGTGATGGCGGCCTGAGGGAGCCTTGGGCTT
>CM030942.1:2459849-2477645 GCA_018136815.1 Isochrysis galbana | reverse complement strand
ACCTCCATCCGCGTCCACCAAGTGGACGTTGAGGTGCAGATCAAAATCGTATCCATCGAGAGCAAGCTCAACAACAAAGGCACCTCGTCGCGCAAGGCGCTATACGAGGCCCTCCAGGACGTGGCAGCCCACTTCGTAGTAGAGGCCGAAGGCCTCGCTCAAGCCTCCAAAATCACGCTCAGCGCCATTGTAAAGGCGGTCGAGAAAGAAGGACTCACGTTCCTTAAAGGAAACCGTGAACGCATGAAGCTTGAAGGTGAGTCGGGCACCTTTGTGTCCAAAGTGGCTCACTCCACGCGCTGGCACCTGTATGTCGCAGCGACCCAAGGGTCGTTCCTGACGAGCAACTTCCCACGCAAGCTCCTTCTCAACATCGAGAACACGATTATCCCAGTAAACTACGCCGTGCGCGCGTGCAAAAACTTGGAGATGCCCCAGGGTCTCCATTCCCACCACAAGCTGATGATTCACGGAAGCATCAGGGGTTGTAAAGGCTGGCGCCCGGAGGTCGCGAGTAACCTGCTACCAGCCCACAGGCGCTGCATATGCGACGCAGAGGCTGCCAAACGCAAGGCGCGCACCGAGGCATGGAAAATTGCACCACGCCCTAAGTCGGTGCGCGAGGCCCTCGGCAAAGAACCGCCTAAGACGTGCGCGCGATTCGCGCAAGGGTTGTGCCTCCGTAACAAACGCGGGGTCCGATGCAACCTGTCACACGAAATCCCCGGAGCATGGATCGACAACAAGTGCACGATCCGCTGCCATCTCCATCCTCATAAGAAAATCCCGGGCGTCTGCTTGAACGGCCCGGCTTGCCTCTTCCTCCACCCAGAGTGCGCGCTCGCACTGAAATGCCTTTTCACACTAGCGGCGGTAAGCCGGCTAAGACGTGCAACTAGGGGAAGATCCCCCCCTCGCCCCCGACTCGCCTTCGACTCCACCCTTGGATACCCAGGTGAGGGACCCGTCACAATCGCGACCTACAACCTGAACGGCACTAAAGGCGGAAAACTAGCCGCAGTGCTGTCACAAGCGCGGAAGGCGAGAGTGGACATATTAATGCTCCAAGAGCTTCACGCATACGAAGATGGGACACACCTCCGGGCGCATAGAACGGCCGCCCTGCTAGGATGGTCGTGGTTCGCCGCCCCAGGAGAGCTGAAGGACCCTGCCAGCGGCGTCGCTGTGGCGATCAGGGATGGAGCCGACAGGATAACCGTCAGACCGGAAACAATGGAAATCGTACTTGAAGGTAGATGTGTATCAGTAGACATCATCATTGATGAGATAAAGTACCGCATTATATCTTTGTATTTTAGCGCGACCCCTGGCCCCCGGGGGGGGCAAATAGCGAGAATGGGGCGAAAACTCGCCATGCTAGATTCGACCCCGACCCTAATCGGGGGCGACTTTAACTGCGTAGAAGACAGTCAAAAAGATACCCGGCGAACGGGCGAAGCAGCGTACCACAACACACACGGAGAAAAGTGGAAGGCGGTGATCAAAAACCGCCAACTCCGAGACGCGCACCACACAATGCGCCTAGGCCCAAATGTAGGGTACACAAGAATGGCAGCCACGATCCACACGAGAATAGACAGAATATACCACAGTAGGGACGCGGACGCCTTTCAATGGCACAAGCACGGACCTAGCCCGGACCTATTCTCGGGCAAAGCCGCGTCAGATCACCTCCCGGTTCTCGCAACGTTCGAGACCCCGAGCTACAAGCCTGGACGCCGCTTTGACGCGCCGATAGACCTGGAAATCATCCACGAAAAAGGAGCAATGAAAACGGTAGAGCTGCTCCTACGAAGCGCTGCGCGCATGATGGACGAAGGAGAAAACCCGGAGACCGTATGGGAAAATACGAAAGACCACATAGCCACATTCCTAAGGGAAGAGACGGCGGCTAGAACACAACCCTCAATACAATCCGCCCTGGAACTGAAAGCCGCGAGACTCAACATTCAGCTAGCGAAACAAGGACCGAACGAGCAACTAACGCTGGACATAGCTCGGACACAAAAAGAGCTTACAGACGCCCGCAGCAAAGTTCCACTAAAAGATCTCCCGCTCCACCGCCAGCTCCGACGGGAGGACCTACATTCAAGAGAATTCTTCGCGCAACTCAAGACCCGAAAGTGGAAAGCCAACGTCACCGAGCTATTCCGAACCAGGAACTGGGACCAACCAGCCCACTCGGAAAGAGAGACCGTGGTCTCGGACCAGGACATCCGCAGAGAGTTCCGGAAATACTACGTGTGGCTGTACTCCCCCAAAGAGGCACACAGAAAAAAAAATTCTTGAAGGTAACCAAAGAGGCACACAGAGTCCCGGACTTAGAAGCCGCGCTGACGGATCGCCCCCTCAGCGACCTCGATAAATGCCGCATTGAAGGCCGCATAGACGTCGAAGAAACGATACAGGCCATCCGGAGCATAGGCCCCGGCAAAAGCGCGGGCCCGGACGGTCTCCCGGCAGAAGTATACAAAGCGCACGACAGGATAGCTGCGCCGATATTGACTAGGATGTATAACCTGGCACTGAACACGGGAACACTAGCGTACACGATGCGAGAAGGCGACATAATCCTACTATACAAAAAAGGCGACGCGCGTGACCCGCGAAACTACAGACCCATTACGCTACTACAAAGCGACTATAAAATACTAGCTAAAATCTTGACCAATAGACTAGGCAAGATCATAGGCAGGATAATATCGGAAAACCAATTAGGATTCGTGCCAATACGGCTAATCAGCGAGGCAACACACCTGCTCCAACTCACGAGAGCATATCTGGACGAAACCGCCGCAGGCCTCTACTCACACCCCGTCAACTGGAGCTGGAATGGGTCCTCTCGCCTCGTCCGTTGCTCCACCGGCGGCCTTTCCTCTCCTTTCTTTTGCTGATCCTTTGCCAAGTATTCCTTCCTCTCTCAATCCCTCTGTGGTTGATGCTGAAGATGATGTGGATTCCGTCCGGTCCCTCCCTCCTTTCGAGCCCCCACCATATGAAGAGTTTGTTCCACCCCCGTCGACGTACTCGTACCCCAAACGTAACTTCGTTCCACCTCCGACCGCCACCGTCGGCGCCGCCCAAATCATGGACCAACAAGTCCAGATCGAGGCTCTCCGCGGCGCTGTCGACCGCCTTGAGTCCTCTACCCTCCAAGCCGCCCAACGCCACGAAGAATTTCAGCGGGAGGTGGGGTCTACCTTCAACACGATACTCAACATTCTACAGGGCCAAGCGGGCACCACGACTTCGTCTCGAGTCGAAACTTCGCCACCGCTTGTGGAAGAAGGAGACAACTCCATTGGTGCTCCTCAGGCCTCGGTGAAGTTCCCTTCTCAACCTTTGCCCGCCGCGCCGTCCTCCATTCTACCGAATTCGATTTCCGATCCCGGACCCAATACGCCTGTTCCTGTCCCGTCTGCCAAGCCTGTTTCTGATCCCCAACCTCCACCCACCGTCGCGGGCCTCCGCTCGCTTCCAAATCCGGCGGCTCGGCGCCATCCCGTCGATCCAAGCCTCGCCGGTGATGCTTCTGAGCGAGAGGTCATCCTAGCCTCGTGGGGCCAACTGTTTGAGGATGCCGCCTACGAGGTAGCCTCTCTCTACAGGAAGTCCGACGATTTCGAGCTCATCCACGCCATTCTCAACGGCGGCCTCTCTCGAGCCGGCAATGTTTGGCACTACCGCGTGTTTTTCGAGGAGGAGCACGTGACCAAGTGGGCTCGGAGCCGCTTCTTCCTCGACCGGATCCTCCATCACCAAGTCCGAATGGGCAAAGAGCTTTCCGAGATCAAGTTCCCGAAGGGCCTGGCCTCGGACAACGTCCAGACAGCGGCTACCTCCTGGAATGATTTTCGTCTGTCCTTCATCAAGCCGCTCGAGCGCGCCCTCTCGCTCGGCTGCGACCACCGTGAAATCTTTACATCCTTGCTAGCGGCCGCCAACTTGTGCACCACCGGCAACCAAAGGATTTACGCCTTCCTCCTCGATCTCGCCGAAGATCCGGTTCTCTCTCTCAACCCCGCGCTAGCCTGCGACGTGCTTCTCCGCAAGTGCGACGCCACTTTCGCGGCCAACGTGCCCGGCTTCGCCAAAGACTCCGCCTCCATGGAGTGGGACCGGCTCGTAGCCCGTGAAGCCGGCTCCGATCTCTTAGAGTTATCCAAGAATTTGGTGCGTGCGTACGTCCGCAAGATGGGCGACGCGAAGGTGGATGCCACGACGGTCTGGGACCACCCGAACATGTCGCACGATATCAATCAACGATTCGAGTCCATTATCCGGAACGACAAGGTCGACGCGGCTCGCGGCGTGGATAACGCGACCAAGTTCGGCGAGTGTCTTGCAAAGACCCGCTTCCGCGTCGAGAACCACGAGCTTCCTCGTTCGGCCCTTTCGTGCGTCAACTTATGCCAGCGCTACCTGAGCCCGTACGAACAAGCCCGCGCTGGCCAACAACAAGCGTCGGTCACCACGGTCGCCGCCGTGACGCCGCCGGCGACTACTTCCAAGCCCACCAAGACCGCCAAGGTTGCTAAGGCTGCCTCTAACCCCGCGGACACTACGGCTTCGATGGTCGCCGCCGTCCAAGCGGCGGTGGCCGAGGCATTAAAATCGCAAAACAACAACTCGAACCGCAAGACGACTGGCGCTGACAATCGTCGGGCTCCTCCTCCACCTACGAATTACTCCGCATCGTCTCCGCTACCGGACGCACTTCTTGACCGTCCCCTCGGCAAAAGCACGTCTTCTCGTCGCCAATGTGAGCCCCCTCCGAACGGCCTTGGGCTTCCGGCCGATTCGGGCCTCTCGGAATGGGATCCAGGTAGCTGGTCTCGAGCGCGAGCCCGCTTCTGGCAAATTTCTCGTTACGCGGGTCACCCGGCCCTTCGCGCTGCGCTCACGCGCTGCCGCCCCTCCGATGCCACCATGACGGCGCCGCGTCTCGACGACTTAGACCGCGACGTCAAGGAGTGGACCGACGCCAACGGCTGCGCGTACTGCGCCTTTCGTCCCCGGGCTCCATCTGGTACGCCCGAGGCAGACCTGTGGAAGTATGGCACGGGCGACGGAGCTCATAACCCCGTCGTTTGCCAACCGTACATTCGTTTTCTCTGCGAAGGCGGCAGTAGCGAGTGTGGTAACGACCCAGAAGTCCACCGCCGCCTCCGCACGATGGTTGTTCTCCGTCCGGCCCAGTAGGTCGCCGGCGGGGCCCACGTCCGCGCTGTTACCCCGCTACCAGTCCAGGGTAGTGGGCCTGAACGCCACCCACCAAAAGATCGTATTACGCTACGGCCGAGTACTTCTACGGCCCCCAACCGGTACCCCAAGATTCCCCAAGTTCCAGACAAGCCCTGCCACCTCCATCCCCCTCTTTCTCCTGCCTCCTCGCCGATTGCCCCTATTTCTCCCAATGCCGATAATTCCATCCTGATTCTCGATATCACGCACGAGTCCTCAAAACCAAGTCAACCGTCACCGCCTCTCTATCAACTCAAGCCGCTCAACCGCTATCCCACGCCACTCCCCAAGCATCAACAGTCCAAGACCTCACGGTCTGCGAAAATCCAGCCGCCGCAGGCCCAATCCAACCTTCAATCTCTCAAATCAAATTTCGCATGTCCGAGCCACAAAACGTCTCCCGAGTACGAGTACGAGTCCAAGTCACGTTCAGAATTACCCTCTTCGTCCTACGCCACCGCGAGCCCATCTACGAGTCTGAGCCCAGTCCAGTCATCACCGGTATCACCAGTCTCCATCGCTACGACGATGGAGGCGCAGTTCTCCGGTTCCTCCCCACTTTCTTTCGAGTCCGAGTCCAAGCCTGTTTTGAGCAAACCCCGTTCTGAGCCATCCGAGTCCGAGTCCGAGTCCGAGTTTACAACGTCACCGAGTCCTACCACGCGGTCGACCGCAGGATTAACGGAGCTCCAGCCACCCACTGAGCCTCTGACGACCACTCCTTCCGCGGGAGTGTTCACCTTCGGTCCTCCGCGCCCCGAGTCTGAGTCATTTGGAAACTCCGGTCACGTCCAGAATTCCAACCATACCCGAGCCCCGTTTCACGAGCCACCGCGTATCGAGTCCAAACACAAGCTGACGCCGAAGCCCTCGACGACAGCCACTGTGTCCTTGTCCAAGCCACCGTTTCGAGTCTCGCCGCAGCCGGCCTGCCACTCCAGCAAGCTGCACGCCGCCGAGCCGATCCCTTCCGTTTCCGTTCCGAGTCCGAGTCCAATTGCACAAGACAGTGCATCCCGAGCCCGCGTAATCAAGCCCGTCACCGAGTCCGAGATTACGGCCGCACCGAGCCAACCGGTGCTGGCCACCGTGCCCCTATTGTCATCACAAGCGTCCGCTTCGTCCTCATCGACGGTTGCGACGCCAGGGGGCTTCACCTTTGGGCCGGCCCCGTCCGTTCCCATTTCGAAAATTAGCCCTGTTTTTGGCGTCCAGCACGCTAGGAACGACGAGTCCGAGTCCGAGCACAAATCAACGTCACCGCGGAGTCCGCGGTCGACCACCGGCGTTCCCACGCCATCCCATCAGTCAAGAGCCATGGAGGAGCTGGCACAGCCGTCTCCTAGCCTCTCTCAAGTCGCCGAGTCTTCCGAATTCGAGTCTGAATCCGCCGTAATTTTAGCGGTCCATGCACCCGCTAGCCCGAGCCAAGTCCTCCGAAGAATGCTTCGCATTGCAGAACCTCTTCGGCCACCACCCACACCAGCCGCTGCCGCAGAGCCACCAACCTGGCCTCAGCCTTCCCCGCAGCCGGCTTCTTCGACAGCCACGTCCCTTCTTTCGCCGGCGCCGACCCCGCCGACGACAGATTGCAACGAAGTCTATGCCTGGCCCGATTCCTCTCCCGACGTGACCATGGAGAGTGACCACAACTCCCTTGCACGTCGAGGAACGGCCGCCTCCCAAACCGAGCTTCTACGCCCATTGAGCCAGCCCAACCGAGTCTCTAAGCCATGTCCTTCATGTCTCTCACCGGTGGTCTCGCGGCCGCGGCGTCCGTCGCCGCAATCCGACACCCCACTTCTCCGAGTTTCTTCGTCAATCCCGTCCTCCGAGCCTGTCTCCACGTCGTCGATATCCGAGTCTACTTCCATTCGTCCTACGTCGCCGCGGCCACCGGTCGCAGCCTCCAAGCACTGCCTGCCTCTCGATACCACTGCCACCGCCATCATGCGCGTGGCAGCGATCAATGCGTCCGCGATCCAGTCCTTCGATTCCTCTCGAAACAACTCCGATGTCGGCACCCGCGATGATACCCCGTCACCCGCTCTCCACGCTCTCGCCTCTCTTCGTGCACGAGCGAGCGGCTCTGCGGTGGTATTACCTCGGCACCTCACGGAGGCAGCCCAAGAGCTCCGCCGGCCGCGCAGTGGCACCTTAGCCTCGCCTGCCGCCGCGCTACCCAAGCACTTCGATGAGCTTTGCGCTGAGCTCACGAAGACGAGTCAACAAGTCCAAGACGGGCTGACTTCTGGCTGTCACGCCCCACGAGTTCTCGTCGTTGGTGAGACTAGCGGCGTCGTCTCCTCCATGTTCCTACTCGCCGGAGCTGATGTAGCTACGTGCGATTTATATCCTTCCGAGATTGGCTACGTGCCCCACTTCCAAGGCGACGCGCTTCATGTCCAAAACCTAGGTTGGGACCTAGTCATCGCCCACCCGCCCTGCACGTACCTCTCCGCCGTCAGCAGCCAATGGCTTTCCCAAGAACCCGGACGTCGTGCCGCTCTTGAGTCGGCCGCCCGCGTCTTCAAGTCAATGGCCTCCGCCACTGCTCCGTTTGTAGCGGTTGAGAACCCTCGGATGCATGCGGAAGCTCGCCGTTTAGTCGGGGGGTTGACCCCGACCCAATTCGTCCAACCCTGGGAGCACGGCACTGGACACCAGAAAGCCACCGGGTTGTACCTCACCAAAGGGCTGCCGCCTCTCCAGCCAACCTGCGTCGTGGATGGCCGTGAGTCGGCCATGGCTAACCTCTCTCCTTCACCGCACCGTGGCGCTCTTCGCAGCCGCACCTACGTCGATGTAGCTGGAGCGATGGCGACCCATTGGATGCCTGTTCTTCTTCGACATTTGAGCCAACAGCGAGACCAGCCATCGACGAAGATATTGTCCGCGTTAGAGCTACTCGCTTGCGCGCGGCGCAGCCTATTGGACCGGCCTTCACTTAGCTCAACCGAGGCTACCGCCTACGAGCCGTGGTCGGCTCTTCATCGTTATGAGAGGGGGAGGGAAACTAGTGAAGTTTCTTCCGACCCCGTTGTTTCCCGTCCAGCTACTCCCTAGACAAACAACCACGAAGACCAAAAAGAAACCCACGATAACTACGACAACGACACGCCACTCTACGCCTCCGAGTCTACTCTCCACGACCCATTCTCTCCATGGACCGCCCCGCCTCCGGCACGCGCGAGCTCGCCGCGTCCGACGACGCCGACGACTCTCCGGAAGCGGCGCCAACAATGGCAATCATTCGGAGTGAACGGGGACCAGAAATGGTCCAACGTCACGCTCGAAACCGCTGACGAAATAAGAGCGCAAGCTCTAGCCGGACGAGGCGCCGACGAGGAATCCGACCTCGCCGCTGCCGTCCGAGCGCCAATCGAGTTCGTGGAAGCCAAAGGCATCCGCGCCGAAGAGTTAGCCTCACTAGTTCGAAGACCCAAGACAGAAGCCCAAGCCCGTCTCGAGAAAGATTGGGAAAAGATGTCCGACCACCCGAGGCACCCCACCGACAAGAGAGGCCTCGGCTACACTAGCCCCAAGCTATCACCCTGCCCCTCTACCCACGAGGACGACGCCTCTAGGCCCTATGCCACGATAGCGGCAGTCGGAGTACCCGAAGAGACGACGTCCACTTTGACGAAGAATTCACCCGAGCAACCACTCTGTCGACCAACCCTGTCCCCGTCCGACACCATCGCATACGTGACCGCGCACCGACCGGAGAGTGTCGTGGATACCCTGCCCTCAGCTTACCCAAGGCATTGTCTATATGTTCGAGATCTAATGGTCTGCCGCTCCGGCGAGGCTACCAGCAAAGAAGGAGTCATCTTAGCCGACTCCGCCCTCACGGTCAACAGCACCCTCGCTGACACCGGAGCTGGCCCGTCGGTCGTGACCACTTCCCTCTTGTCCGGCCTACCCAACGACGCATGCGTCGAGCGGCTGCCACAAGCCGTGGTGACACCGCTTCACGGTCCGGACGGCCTACCTCTTATCACGCGAGGCAAGGCTCGAATCGTCTTCTCCGTCGGCGGATTTCTCTTTCGTCATACGTTCATGGTGATTGAAGGCAACCCGATGCTGCTGCTCGGGAACGACTTCTTAGCCACGCACGCCGCTTCGATTCAGCTCGCCTCCGACAGCGCGGACGGCTCTATCACTCTCGGTGCTCCATCCACGGTGGCTCCTCTTGGGGTTAATGGCAGTCCAAGCCCCGACGCCCCGCCGATCTTTCGCGTCTCGACGTCACCGATAGCGATGGTCCTTGTCAGCCTGACTTGTGCACAAGTCTGTCCGACCTCCGCGAACCCAATTACGACTGACTTCTTCCGAGGGCCGCAGGCCGCCGAAAACGACAACCAGCTAGTCTCCGAGCCTCTCTTCAACACGGCCGATGAGTTTGCCGCCAAAGCGCCGGCATCATGTGGCTCCGAGTACCTCCTATATACCCACGAACCTATCACGATCCCGGCCTATCATCGGGCAACGTTTCACGTCCGAATTCCGCTAGCTCTTCGAGAACACGAAGATTGCGCCATGCTCGTGGACCGACTCCCTACGCGTGAAACGATCGATAGCTCTCCTCTCGTCATTCCCCAAGTAGAGAGGTCGAACTCCGACCACACCATCGCGGTTACGGTGGTCAACACTGACCCCAAACCTCTACACCTTCCGTCGTTCCATCCTGTAGCTTCGCTACAGATTCGATTCAAAATTCACGCTGGAACATATCGCCGCGTCGGGGCCGTTAACTCGCCGGATGTGATTGAGTCGCTCGACGAGGACCAGCGTAAGCTCCTCGAGGCAGCCAAGATCGACCCCGAAGGCCGTCTCTCGATGCCCCAACGTGAACAAGTTCGTCGTCTACTGGCCCGACGTATCGCTGCTTTCGCAATTGACCCGACCAACCCGAATCACACTCACGTGATGGAGGTAGAGCTACCGCTCAACCCCGGAGCCGAAGCTCACCGCCACGCACCGTCTAGAGTTGGACGAGAGGGTGAGAAGATCATAGAGGACGAAGTTTGCAAGATGGAGTCCGCGGGCATCATTAGGAAATCAAATTCGTCGTGGGCCTCTCGAGTCGTGCTAGTCACTAAGAAGGATGGCTCCGTACGTTTCTGCGTAGATTATCGCGACGTCAACTCCAAGCTTCGTCTAGAGGACAGCCCTCTTCCCCTCACGGTAGAAGCCATCGACCGATTGTCGTCCGGCCAAGGCAACCTTGATTCTCTATTCCTTTGCACCCTGGACCTGGCATCTGGTTTCTGGGGTATACCGATCAAAGAGTCCGATAAACATATCACCGCGTTCACTACTCATCGCGGCAAGTACGAGTTCAATTACTTGCCTTTTGGTGTTCAATCCGGTCCCTCGTATATGTGCCGCCTCATGGACGCCGTTCTCGGTGGGCTGGCATGGGAGATTTGTATGCCATACTTGGATGATGTCGGCGCCTGGTCGACAGGCGTAGGTGACTCGCTGCAGGCCAGGGAAGAATCGTCATTCCAACAAATGTTACACCGTCTTGATCTTGTCTTGGAACGTCTCATCTGGGCGGGCCTCACTTGCAAGATGTCGAAATGCGTTTTCTTTGCCACCTCGGCTGAATATCTCGGCCACGTTGTTTCGCGTGAAGGTCTTCGGATGGATCCCAAGAAAGTGGAAGCCGTCTCGAAAATCGACCCTACCCAAATCAACTCTATCGAAGCCGTCCGTTCTTTCCTTGGACTGTGCTCGTACTACCGCCGTTTTATACGCCGTTTTGCGATCCGTGCAGCGCCGTTAACCGCTCTCACGCGGAAAGGGTGCGATGTCCCGGTCGAGTCGCAAACAGAAGCCTGTCGCCAGGCTATCGAAGATCTCAAGCAAGCTATCTGTGAAGAACCCGTACTCGCACCTCCTCGAGACGACCGTCCTTTCCTCGTTAAGACCGACGGTGCTAGCAAGCTAGGCATCGCCGGCGTCCTTGCTCAGAAAGACGACGAAGGGAGAGAGCGCGTTGTTGCATACTACGGTCGTAGTTTGAGTCCGGCTGAGCGCCATTGGACAGTTACTGAAATCGAACTTCTAGCAGCGCTAGAATCGATCCGAAATTGGAGGCCTTATCTTTGGGGTCGCCACTTCACCCTCGTCGTAGACCATTCAGCTTTGCGCTGGCTTCACACGATGAAAGATCAAGTCACCGGTGGTCCAGCCTCGCGCCTCATGCGATGGGTCCTGAAGCTAGCCGAATATCGATTCGACGTCGTGCACAAACCTGGAGTCACTCACTGGGACGCCGACGGCTTATCCCGCCTAGTTGCTCTCGAGCCCGATCACGATCCTCTCCATCTCGAGGAGAGTGACGTCCATTCTTTCGATTCTTCCGAAATTCACGACATAGTTGCCGCCGCGGTTACTTCATCCACCCTCACCGCTCGCCGCCAACAAGCAAACGATAGGCTCGCTCGTCAAGCATCGGAATCTTCGGAGTCGATTACCTCCTCGTATCTCGATGTGGGCGTGCCTCATGCCGACGAATTGCGTCAAGCGCTCTCTACCGACGAGTTCGCTAGCTCGATCATTTCTGAACTCGAGTCGATCCTTCCGAAAGCTTCCTCTTCGATCGACTCTAGCTCGTCGTCGAAGAAGAGGTCCCGATTCCTGCTTCGCGATGGCCTACTCTACTACCGCTCCTCAGAGGCGGAAGAGGCTCCTCTTCGTTTATACATTCCGGAGTCCCTTCGTGACACGTACCTCCGCGCCTACCATGACCACCTTGGTCACCCAGGTGCGACAAGGATGACTACCCTACTTCGTTCTCGAGTTTACTGGCCTGGCCTATCCGCCTCTGTATCGGAGTACGTTCGAGAGTGCCATGAATGCACTCTTGGCAAACCGTTACCGCGACCGCTCGCCCATCCATCCGGTCTTTCTATCGGATCCTATCCTTTCGACGTCGTCTATTGCGATATTCTTTCGATGGCTCCCACCCACGATTTCGTATCCGGCCGCTCCGGTTTTGATAAGCTGATTGTTTTCGTCGATTCTCTCTCTCGTTGGATTGAAGCTGAGCCTTGCAACGGTAACCCCTCGTCCGCAAAATGTCTGGACGTCTTCATGCGTCTCATCGTATCTCGTTATGGAGTCCCTCGCCAACTTCGAACCGACGCCGGCTCGAATCTTTGCTCTCGGTTAGTGGACCTAATTCTCAAAGCGACTGGCACGGACTTGAGCACTACTGAAGCCTATCGCCACGAAGGCGTAGGGCTAGTGGAAAGAGCTCAACAAACTCTCCTCACGATGACTCGAGTCTCCAATGAAGGCGGCGCCCATTGGGTCGACCACCTTCCGTTTCTTCTCATGTCTATGCGAGCGACCGCCGGTCGCGTCGTACCCAAGTCACCCGCGGCTATCTTGTTTGGTCGGGAGCTTCGTCTTCCAGCTCAACTTGCTGACCCTGCTCCTGTTCTCGAGTTGCTTCCATCTAGGCCTCCGTCCGATGCCGTCATTTACGCCACCGAGCTCAATAAGAAGCTTCTCGAGTCGTGGCGTTCCGCCCTCGAAAGTACTCAAGAAGCCCAACGCGAATCGATGCGCTCCGCCTCTCAAAAGTCTAAACTCGGTGTCACCTTCAAACCAGGAGACAGAGTTTGTCGTCGAATCCCTGGCCACGCCAACAAACTTCAATATCTCTACTCCGGTCCCTACGAGTAGAAGAAGCCATCTCGGCCACTCGCTACCGTCTACGCGATCTCGAAAATCGTCAAGTCAAGGATGAAGTTCACATTTCCAATCTTCGTCCGTACTTCACCGTCACCGATTCGTCTCCGCTCGCTGAAGATGAGTACTTGGTCGAAGAGTTACTCGATCGCAAGGGCGATGGAGTTTCATTCAAGTATCTCGTCAAATGGCGCGGCTATCCTCGTTCTGAAGCTACTTGGGAGTCTCGAATTGAGTTGCTTCGGCGTTGTGCTGATCTAGTTGAGTCGTACGACACCACTTTCGACCGCCGTCCGGTTCAACCCCAAGCTCACTCCGCTGTAGACTCCTCTTCAAGTCCAAGCTCAAGTTCCCAATCCAATCAAGTTATTCCACGTCGAATTCAAGAGACAAGTCGTACTCCTCCTGATCTGCCTTCGAGTCGTACTCGTTCTCGTTCACAATCGTAGCGCTAAGTCGACCGGAAGTGGATGATTAGCGTCGCGTCAGCGCCTGACCCAGCGCAACTGCCCGAGCAAAACTCCTGTAAAAGGGAGAACGTGGTAGGACGTGACGTACGAAATCGGGGGCCGCCGCGCTAAGCTGCCGATTTTGTGCTCGCTTTGGATCCATGGGTTAATCCTCCTCTTCTAGGTCTCTCGTCTCGTATGGTCAAATGAACTCTTTTGGCTCGACATCGGGAGACGTCTCGATTTAAGTCGGGGGTGTTGTATTCCTGCCCATCTGAAGGCTGTAGGCATGAATATTCGTGTAAGGTGCGCGCTCACAATTACAATTGAACAGTTCCCCGTGTTGCCACTGACGCACAAGACACACAGATTCGGATTCCCCATGGTCTCAAGTCCAGGTTTGCCGATTTTGATCTCGAAATTTGCGATTCGAATTTTGTTTTTGCTGTTACTATAATTGTTGGCTCGTTTAAGGTAATAAACCGGCATGACTTCGACTTCTCGTTCTGCAGTCGCTCTGCGAGACTCTCTCTCTCTCTCTCCGTCCGCCTCTCCTCGGCCGACGGTAGGAAGATTCGTCCAAAACATTCTCCGGTCCCAAGATATCTCGTGGGGGTCTCTCCGCGCTCCGCGAGGGAAAGGACGCGATCTCGTTCCGAGATCGGCCTCGCGCCCTCCCACGCTGCCCCGCCGTGCCCTCGGTCCCTCGCCCCCCCCGCGGCAGGTTCTTTCCCTCGGCGTGCCATCCGTCGCTTCCGGCCGTTATATTATCCCCCCCCGCGCGAGGTTCTTCTCCTCCGTGCGCGGTTCGTTTCCTCCGGCCGTCGTTCGTTCCCCCCCCCGCGCGCGTTATTCCCCCCCCTTCGCTTCGATTCCTCTCGCGATTCCTTCGATGATTGCCTCATCTCGTCCGTTCTTCTTCGCGATTCTCGCGGAGGGGGCACCGACGTTTAACGTTAGTTTCGCCGTGGTTTCGGTAAAAGAAAGGTAGAACGAATGGCACGCGCCTCGCGTCTCGCGTCTTGTTTCGTCGCCCTTTGCTCGTCTCTTGTCTAGAAGGTCTCTCCGCACATCGCCTTCTTCCCCCGCGCGAGTTTGGATCTCTCCTCGACCCTCCGCGTTGGCTTAAGCGGACGAGTTTCGCTTTAACGATAGTCCGAACCCTTCGTTTGCGTAGTTATGCGCTCTCGTTCCGTATTTCTTCGCGCATGGCGATCGATCGCGACCTCAGCCTTCGCCGCGCGGGAGGGGTTTGTTTATCGTATGATTCCGGAGTGTTTACGTTAGTTTTCTGAGCCCAAGGACTTTGGTTTTTGGGTTTCTAGTGAGTGTTTTGTAGCAACTTCGTCGAGTCCCTCCGTGTTCCCAAACGAGTCCCCCCGAGTTCCCGAGTCTATACCCCGAGTCAACGAGTCAATACAAGTCAAGCACGCGCCTGAGCCACCCCCAGTCGCCTGCCACCACCTCCCACAAGCCTCCTTCCGCACTTCCGCGCCCACCGTGCTCCGTGCGTGCGTCGTGCGTCGTGCGTCGATCACCATGCCCGTAGTCATCCCCGAGGAAAGCTCCATGAGCTCCCCGCAAGAACTGCATTCCGCGCTAGCTGCCGGCGCGCCCTCGCAGGCAGTCTCCAAGAGTGAGAGCAGCCTTGCTCTGACAACATCAAGAGGACTCATGCCACCTGGCATGGTGCCCCGCGACAAGAAAAATCTTCGACACCATAGATGCGATCGCTAACTACACTCCGAAAACGAATAGTCACATGGGCAGAAAACTAAGGATAGGCTATTCGCATACCCAGACGCGACCACCCCCGACAGCCTAAAAACCCTCTATATCATAGCCTGGAGATATATAATAAGAGACTTCTACAGAATAGAGTTCGAATCATATGAATACCACTACATACCGGTCTTAGAATCCACGCTCTTAAGATTCACCACCCTGGTGAGGGGCCTAACACCGTCGAAAACCTGTCGCCCGATGCGCACTCGCACGCGGCCCAGGGTAGAAAACCTAAAATAAAAAGGTCAGCGGAGCTCAGCGCCCCGGTATTTACAGAAGACAACAAAGGTAAACTAAGATTGAGCGACAACCTCGGCCTTGTGGCGGAAGCGATTGGCCTCGCCGAAAGGCTCGCCTGAGGTCGAGGCACACCCTCCCCTCCCCCACCCTCCCTGAAAGAACCACCCACGAAGAAGAACAACTCACGAGCACGAGACACCTCAGCAACGGCACGACACCTACACCACAGCAGCAAGAAACCGGCCACCAGAGGCACAGGAGGAAGGCGAGGACAGACCACTGAGGGCCGGTGCACCCCGCCCGACCCAGCCCCCCCACGACCCGGGCCCCTATGTAGAGCACGAGGGGAGTTGCCGCAAGGCGGGAAGTGAGAGGAGAGGAAGGGATCTGGGCGTGGCTACAATAGACAACCCCGTAGCCGCGCGCGTGGCGAGAAAATTAAAAGGTTTTTTTTCTAATATTGGATATGGGGGGAGTAGACATTTTGTTGACCGTGAGCGGAAAGCCCAAGCGGGTCGGAGGAGGGTCTCCCGGCCTATTCAGACTCCTCGTCCGAAAAGACGGTACGAAGTCCCGTCTGACCTCGGCCAAGATCGCGCTCCGTAGCTTGCCACCGGCCGCGGTTGCCAAGTCCGCCTCTTCGCTCTTCGCCAAGTATTACAATATTATTACCCGAGGACTAAGGTGCCCCTGCCTCCGCCACAGCTGCCGTCGCGACTGCCGCTGCCGCCGTCACCGCCGCCGGTGATGGATATCTGATACAGCTCATGCTGGTCGCTTGTCCTACACGAGAGCTGCCAACGCTGCCTTCGCTGCCGGCAGCTCTTCTTTGTGACGAGAGTTCCTGCCCCCCCCCCCCCCCCCGGTGCTTTTCCTTTCCCTGGTGAGTCGCCCCACATCCGACATAGGTCGGTTCGCCTCACCTGGTTTTCACCCATTGTAACTTGTGGGGAGTTAGAATGGGAGCCGGGGCCCTGCAAGGGGAGAGATTTGAAGGGGTGCATAGGTGTATGTATCTGTGACATCAATCAATCAACATACGTCAAGGCGTACGGGCAGGTGCGCTGAGCGCTGAGGGCGTTAGTACCGGGCTAGTGGGAGTAGTGGTACTAATGCTCAGTTATATTATTATTATGGAAGGGCGCCGAAGCAGGGGGTAGTAGTACCGAGACCGTTATAGCTCTATAGCCCCGAATCTTCAAGCATTTATTTTACTACTAGATACTACTACAACTAGTGGATGCAGACGCGCTCGCACCGCTAATCTAACGCACGGCAAGCACGGCGCTCACAGCCACGGCCAATGCCCATGATTCATGGCCACGCGGCCATGGCCACACCCACGGCGCATACGGCCACAGGCCACATCCACGCTGCAACTCCCAAAACTAGCACTATTGGACAACACCGCATGCTATGGCAACGCTGACGGTACAGAGAGTACACCACAACAGTCAACAGTGCATCACCTGACAATTCAGTACTGGCAGCGCACCATTCCTCGCTACCAACAATTCACTACTGCCGGCGCACCATGCCACAAATCACACTATGCCAATACGTACCATACAATAACGTCTCCCAAAAAAGGCGTGGATGGAGAAGATGCAATAGTAGCACCGGCTCAAAAGTTTATGGCCAAAGCAATCTGCTACAACACTATGTATTACGCGAACGGGAAATGAGCGCACATGAAGCCGGTCTCCGTCTATGATCTATCTCAGGTCACATATCGCCTGCAGCAATCGGCTGACGTGTCAGCCACCATTCGCTTTGAGCGGTGCTCTCAACTTGTGCACCATAGGCGTTGGCAGCTTGAAACAATACCCAGCATAGGCGGCTCCAAGACTAAGGGTGTTGGAGGCGAGACGTATGCGGCGGCACGCCGGAACTGTCGTGCTGAATCATCGTGATCGTGTCCATGGAGAAGGTGGAGAACGTGGTAAACGCGCCCGCAGAAGCCAACGCCCAGGAGGAGCTGCTGTCGGCGTGCGGCTCCGTTGCCTGACAGAGAGCCCAGCGCGAAGCTGCCAAGAATGTTAAGCGCGAGGATGACGAGCGGGCCCGCGTCGCGTCGCTTGGCTGCCTCCGAAGACGCGAAGCGGAGCAGCGCTCGCCCACCGCACCCGCGCTCACCAATGCCATCTCGGGCACTACTGGTGGGAGCAATGGAGGGCCGAGCGTCATCGCACTCCAAGAAAAGAAAGCGTTGAAGTTCGAGGACGACAGAACGGAATGATGTGAAAAGAGTAGGATAAACTAGAGAAGTGTGAACAGGCCTCTTGGTCTTCTTGTCTTCTTCTTTGCCATCTCCAACATATACTCTAGAGTACCAAGAGTCTCATGT
>CM030942.1:2431545-2459749 GCA_018136815.1 Isochrysis galbana | reverse complement strand
CGTCTCCTAGGACGAGAAGAGGATTCTTCGTACATCATCCCGCCGGAGAAAAGCATGCAAGCGAAGATTGGGCTCTGGGGGACCGACCCGCTCGGGAAGTGGTACAAGATCCACATCCCAGGGATCCAGATTGTCATCGAGCTCCTCCTTGATGGCGTATTCCTCCCTATTGGAGCTGAGATGAGCAATGAACCCCCACCCAGTTTCAACTGCACAAACTGTGCGCCCAAGTACGGCGATCCGAGAGGTGTGCACCTGAGTTTCGGTCGCCGTGACGTACAGGAGAATAGTCTTTGCGCACACATCCTCCCAGCACATCACCCAGCGTTGGCCATCGAGGGCAACCTCGTCAACATTCGTCAGTCCCCTCCGCACCGGTCATGCCCATTCGACGCATACCTGTGGATTCCTACGATCTTGCAGGACACCGCAAGTCCCATGAGGCGTGCAGGAGATCGCAAATGCGAGGCGATTGGCATTTTGAGGGGCAGTTCTGCTCTAAACGGCGGCATTGGCACGGTACAGGTCCAGACGGTTTGCGCCGATCCCTATAAAATGTTTGAAGACCAGCCATCATTTGCGGCGGGGTTGGATGTGACCTCCGGGTACTTCGATTACAAGTGGTTGCTGCTATGCCTGATTGCATTTCTTTGTGTGGTCTGCCTTTGCTGTGTGCGTGATCGCCAAAGAAAAGCGCGTCTTCTCAGACTCAAGCGCGTAGGACCAATGCAGGAGGATTTATCACAGCTGAGCCAGTGCAAGCCAGCTCTGTGGTCGTTCGCCATACAAGCCAGCCCACCCAAGTGCCGAGCAAGTGCATACTGCGACGATGCTTGCGAATCGGATGAGGGATTGTCACCGTTACGACCACCATCACCAAGGCCGTCAGCTGCGGCTAAGGGTGTCTCAATGCACGAGGAAGAGGAGATCTGTCATTCTGTGGAAGCGCACGAGCCTCCGACGAAGAGTGAGATTCTTCAGCATCAAAAGGAACTCACAGTGATCAGCCTGTCCGCGAGGAGCGAATCACCCCTGCCAGTCCGGCTTGCTGAAGTGCACCTCTCAGACGAGATTCAGACACGCCGCGGGGCATCTCCAACGAGTGGACACCCGGTGTCAACATCCTCCGTTTCGGCCCAACCTGTCAATTGCCAATCCGGCGCTCCCGCCTAACTCTAGGGACCTCCAGGCGCATGTTTGAGAAAGAATCACCAAGCAGTCGAGCGAGTGAGTCAGACGCGCGCTTCAGCGAGGGTGATGTCGCGATGTCCTTATAGCGTTCAGAAAGGGCAGAGCCCGTCTGAGACTTCTCCGGGCTGCTTGGCTGTTGGCTTCTGTGCTATAGTGCGTCGGCCAGTCGGTCGGTCGCCAAATAGGACGGACGGAAGCAAGGAAGTTCATCTGTTTCAAGTAGATGTATTCAAAAAGTTGTACTCCTACCAGTACTCCTATGCAGTGCGAAGGGAAAACTTTTGGAAACCCATAAACTTACTTGCCTACACATATAAAATATGTATTGCATATTTTTTGCATATTTGGGTGACGCGCTGCATATTTTTTACATATTTTCTCTGCATATTTGGGTAACAAAAACTGCATCTTTCTATACCTGGGCCTAGCCCGAAAAATCAACCTAACACCTAACCCATGAAGAGTGGAAGCACGAGGCCAGCTTACACTTATACTTATACACCCTGCCTCTACTAAAACACACAGACAAACATCTGCATTTCAAACACATTACCCACAGGAGACTGGGCACCAAGCGTAGTTGCAGCGCACATTACAATCCCGCTGGTTGTGTGTTGTGTGCCAGATTTTACGCCCTATAATGACGTTGCGAGTGCCGAGCGATACGCTCTTGCAAGTTCCCTCTAGCCACTGAGGGTATGGTGCGTCAGGCGCTATCCCGCGACCCTTCCAGCGACAAGGCTGCGTGGGATCACTACTCTCAGGTGCAGGAGATGCTGTCGGGCCGCGGAAGCGCGCACGTCTCTTCAAGCTATCGGGCTCTGTCACTAAGCGCGACTTGCAGGCTGAGAAGGAGAAGAGGGATAAGGAAGAGCTGGAGGCTGCGGCCTTGGTGCAACAGAAGAAGAAGGCCAGAGTGGAACGTGCTCACGACGATACAGAGCGCGCCCGGGCTCGCGCGGCCGCATTTTCGACGTGTGAGTTCGCGTGCAACTGCGGCGTTGTCCCGTGCCCATGGTCGGCATGGAAGCGTTGTCCGAAGTGTGGACCGAAGCGCGGGTTGTGCAAGGTTAGGAATAGGAAGTGTGTGGCGGCTCGCAGGGGCAGTATCTATGAATGTGAGGCGGGCTCCAACGCTCAGCACACACAAGAGGCCGCGGAAGAGGTGGAGTCCGGTGTCCCCGATGTCTCGGAGTGAGTGTGCTGGGAGAGGAGCTCGCTGCAGTGAGGCGTGTGCGTGCGATTCGAGCACGACTCTTGCTCTTGCGGGTGGTCAAGAATTGGCAATTTCTCTTTTGCTCGGCGTAGGGTGTGTGTGGACCATGCCCCTGATGCCTCTATGAGCCCCTTAACAGCTTCCAGCTCTGTTTTATAGTGGTTTATAAAGAACGTTGTTGAATGAGAAGCTCTAGCCTCTACCTGTACCACCCTTGGCACACACTAGGGTTAAAATCGGGTTGGGCGACGGTGCGTCTGCGGCGCGGCGCACGATGAGAACCGTCTTCGCGAGTGCCTTCTCTCCCGAGGGTGGCCGTCTGGCATGCGGGACGGGATCGGGCGAGCTGCACGTGTGGGATCTGACGTCCGCTTCGATGGAGCAGATGCCCGAGAAGCACTGCTGCCTCCGTCTCCATCGCTCCGCGATCTACAGCCTTGTCTTTGTGCCCGCACATGAAGGGACCCTTCTGCTCACTGGCTCTGACGAGGAGATCCGCGGCTGGAGTTGGAAAGCGCTGCTCGGCGCCGCGTCGGAGCCGCCGCCGCCGCTCTTCGAGCTCCAGAACCCGCGCCGATCGCTGAGGCGGGGCGGGCTCGGCCCGCTCTCGGAAACTTCGGGACTTGTGCATGACCCATCCAGCAACGTACTCTACTCTGCTGCAGGAGATGGCAATGCGTATGCATGGGACTTGGGCACGCAGAAATGCGTCACCACATTCAGTGGCCACTCGGATCAGCTGCATTGCATCTCTGGCCGCCTTCAGCGCAAGCAGATTGTGACAGGCTCAGAGGACGGGACGGTACGATTGTGGGATGTGCGAAGCGGCAAGAGCACCGCAACCCTGTTGGCAGATGGGAGCAGCAGGGGCGTGTCGCACACGTCTAGCTCTGGTGTTGCAGCCGCTGGATCAGAGCTTGGGGCAGCCCTGGTGTCCTATGGGTGGTGCGGGTGCCTAGCTGTCGATGAATCGGAGAACTGGCTGGTAGCTGGTTGGGGTGGTGGATTCCTTTGCACATTTGAGCTAAGCACATTGGCGTGCATTGCATGCCTTCCAACAGCTGCGTCACCGCAGGCCGTGTGCTTTCTCCCGGGCTCAATCTCTGACCTTGTCACGGCGGGCGCAGAATCAAACATGTAAGGCTGGCTAAGCCCAATCTGAAAGACGCAATCCATCGGCCAGACCATGCCGCCACAACGTGCTGCCACATCGTTCCGATTTTTGGCGTTCTCTTGCCCGACAGAAGTTGTTGGGCCTCCGCCGCTGACTCCTTTCTCGCATCCACCGCATAGGTACAATTGGTCGTTGACCGGGGAACTGCACACACGTGCTCTGTGTAGTAGTCCGTCGGTCTATGCTCTTTCCGCTCGCCGCTTCGAAGGCCGTGGTGTGGTGGTTGCCGCAGGAGGAAGCGCGGATGGTGTGGACATCTTCATGGACACTAGCCACCGTGCTTACACCCTGATGCTGTGATGCCTTGTTCGTTCCCAACCGAGCGCCCCAGGCCGACATCGAGAGCAGGGAAGACGGGTTGGCCACGCGCTCGGAAGCCAAGAGGAAGACGGAGTTGGCCACGCGCTCGGAAGCAAAGAGGAAAGGGAATCTTGTCCTGACTATCCCTCGACGAGACCTCTACGGCTATTCACGCTGCACACATTGCACCTTCTAGGAACGGAGGCCAGTATATGTACGAGCAATAGGCTCTCATGCGACGTGTTCTTTGCGGATTTCTTGCGCTGGCCGTGCGATGCACCCATGACACCCATGCGCACATCCCTTGATGCTGAAGGGATCAGGCTCTAAGCTCCATGCGGGCATGTGCACTCGACTCAGTGAGAGTTCACAGAAATGGTTCAAGTGACACCACACACCATTTCACTTGCTGAATTTCAGAGCTCCCCTTGTGTGCATCACCGAGATGTGCTGGCGTTGCGCGTTGCCGCTAAACAAAGTCAACGGGCACACCCCGCAAGGGCCCGCACAAAGGCCTTCTATGAGGCCATTAGGCCCAAGAAAAGTGTAATCCGGCCACTCACTAGGGGGGTGCTGAGGGCACCATCTGTAATGGACAAATGAGAACTAAGTTTATACTTGGTTGACCCATGGGGGGGCACGAGCCCCCCCCTCTCTCCACACCTATAGAACCAAGGAGAAGCCACAGTCTCCCTGTTGTATTCCTGCCCATCTGAAGGCTGTAGGCTACACTGTAGGCATGAATATTCGTGTAAGGTACGCGCTCACAATTACAATTGAACAGTTCCCCAACTAAGTTTATACTTGGTTGACCCATGGGGGGGCACGAGCCCCCCCCTCTCTCCACTCCTCCCCTGCCATGGGGGAGGAACCACCCATCCTCCTGGCATGCCTGATGGCTTGCCAGGAGGCCACTGCCCTACTGACCCACTTCCTTCCCCACAGGCTCGCCCCATTCGCCCATCCTGGCCCCTCGTGACCAGCCCAATGCTCCAACCCCCCCTCCCCCCCTGGTCGACAGGCAGACAGGTGCAGCGTGGGGGCCCCAGAGGCTCGGGAGCGCCAGCGAGGGAGAGGCAGGGGAGGCCAGGGCCCAGCCCCAGCCTCCTCTGCCCCCTGAGCTGGCCTCCAGGAGCCTCCAGGGGCCGCCAGAGGGCAGCTGGAGGCCTGCCGCAGGCGCGCCATCGCGCGTGCCGCAGGAGAGGGGTGAGAGAGCGCGGAGAAGGGGGTGGGCGCGAGCGAGAGCTCCGCCCACCGGAAAATCGGTAAGTCTCGCGCCTGTTTACAGGATAAGCGACGAGACGACGAGACAGAGTCGGCCGCCCACTCGGAGACACAGGAGGAAGGGGGGGAAAGATCACCGGGGGGGGGCGCGGGCCACCGGACCATATCTAAGCCCTCCACCCCAACCCGCCTAGTAGTGTACGGGGGAAGCCGCCTGATGGCGGAGGGAGAAGGGCCGGGGAATGGGGGTGTAGAGAGTATGCTACGTGCTACTTGTAGTGGGTAGTGGTTCCATTCATTCGCCGCGAGTGCGGTAAGAATATTAGAAGGTTTTTTTACAATTGAACAGTTCCCCGTGTTGCCACTGATGCACAAGACACACAGATTCGGATTCCCCATGGTCTCAAGTCCAGGTTCGCAGATTTTGGTCTCGAAATTTGCGATTCGAATTTTGTTTTTGTTGTTACTATAATTGTTGGCTCGTTTAAGGTAATAAACCGGCATGACTTCGACTTCTCGTTCTGCAGTCGCTCTGCGAGACTCTCTCTCTCTCTCTCTCCGTCCGCCTCTCCTCGGCCGACGGCAGGAAGATTCGTCCAAAACATTCTCCGGTAGCGCGCCCGGTCGCACACACGGCCGACTATGGCGCGATGCGCGCGGGCGGGGACGTGGAGAGAGAGCGAGCGAGAGAAAGAGAGAGCGCACGCGCGCGAGGGAGAGACGGAACGCGAGGAGAGACAGAGACAGAAGGAGGGACGGAGGGACGGAGGGAGAGCGAGCGAGCGAAAGCGAGCGAGCGAGCGAGATAGAGAGCGAGCGAGTAAGAAAGAGTGAAGGAGTGAGAGCGAGGGGGATGGGGGGGGGGGGGGAGAGAGAGAGAGGGAGGGCGAGCGAGCGAGAGAGGGGAAAGCGAGAGAGGGGAAAGCGAGAGAGGGGAGAGCGAGCGCGGGATAGGGACGGGCCAGGATTTCGGAAATTTTTTTCGAAACTTGGGCTCATTTTCCGAGCGTCGATTTCGTTCGAAATTTCGCGAAATTTGGGCCGTCTAAGGGACATGGACACAATACCAAGGGGGGGCGGGGGTGAATGGGCAATAAATATAGTAGTACTACTTTTGGGGGGGGGGTCGGGAATGACGACTGGCGCGAAATTCCCAACGCGTGACGCGTGACGCGCGACGCGCGGCAAAACCGCGGCTTTTCACGTATCCTCCATCATGAGTTGGAGTTGGTGGCTGGTGGAGGGCAAAGGGCAAACCACTCTAAGCTTCCAGCTTGGTCGCGAGCCGCCCGTATTTCTTTTGCTTTGTCACCTTACTTCCGCGTCGTGTGAGCGCGTGTTTTCGGTATTAGAGTGCATGCTGTAAGGAGACGTGCAAATGAATTCGTTGTCCGATCAGCTCCAGCGTGCGCATTGATGCTCTGGTACAACCAACGTGATACGTAAATGATGACAAGTGAGGTCTGACTCTGACTGACTCGTGGCTTGTGGTTTGTTTATCAGAGCGCTCAACCACAATTACAAATTATAAATTACTGAATCAGAGTAATGTGTAATGTATGTAGTGATAATAGGTAATAGATATCTCACATCTTAATACTTAAATAACCTAACACTAACACTAACACTTCGCATTAATTAATAGTTAAACACTAAATATAGCGTATCGTGTATCGTCGATCGGTGTAGGCTGTAGGCCGTAGTAACAGTACACAGTACACGAGTACACGTGTACGCGTGAGCGCAAGTCCACGACAAGTTCGCCGCGAAATATCTTCGAAATTTGGGTGGGGAAACGCGAAATATTGGCGAAATATCGAACGAAATTTGGGCAGGTCTCAAACGAAACTCTGGCCTGTCCCTAGCGCGGGAGCAAGAGCGCAGGAGCGAGAGCAAGAGAGCGAGGCAGCGAGGCAGCGAGAAAGAGGCAGCGAGAGAGAGCGGGAGGTGGGGGGAGCGAGAGGGCGAGCAAGGGAGAGCGGGGGAGGGCGAAGGAGCGCGAAGGAGAGAGCGAGAGCGAGGGGGAGAGAGCGCGAGGGGGGGGAGCGAGAGAGGGAGAAGGGAGAGTGAGAGCGAGGGAGAGAGAGAGAGAGAGAGAGAGAGAGAGCGCACCCGACCGAGCGCCCTCGCCCGGCAAGAATTCGTTAGAGAGCCCCCCCCCCGGTACTGTTTTGGGACTGTTTTTGTCTGTTTTTCTATGAAGGCCAAAAACAGACTGTTTTTACTGTTTTTGGACCCCGCCCCACTGTTTTTCCCATCGCGCACCGTCTTCGAAGGCCTGAAATTCGGTATTTTTCGAAAAAATCGCCGGAGAACCCCCCAATTTTTTTGCTGATCCATCCTACCGGAACCTATAGGGAGCTTATTTAGCCCTTCATTTGCCCATTGCAGCTGGTGCCCTCCGCACTCCGCACCCCCATAGTGAGTGACCGGGCTACCTACTACTCCCTTGACCCCCAAAGTGAAGCACTGTGAAAAACTCTGACAATTTTCCTCGCGCCGCGTGCACGCGGCGCTCAACACCTCGCGGCTGTGCCGCGAGCACACCCAACTCAAGGCGCGCGACAATGAACACCCGTCAACTACGTACATACTCACCCCCCCAAAAAAGTGGACGCGCGTCTTATTTTTACCACTCACTTGTATGACGACCCTCGTGATGAAGGAATCTCTCTCCGTGACGGAGAAGTTCCATCCGTTCCCCACTTCCCCTTGATCTGCCACGCTCCGTTTCCCATTCCTTGACGAGATCTCGTCGTCCCCTTGAGAAACGCAGGTGTCCTTTCGGTGCGACCGACCGTCGCCGTTCGTCCCCTATGCCCCCCTCTCCTCTCTCCCCTCGTGTCCCCTCTCGCCCCTCTCTCCCAGCCAGGAAGGGCCCTCGCCGCCCGCCGCAGCGCCCCCCTTCCCCCCCCCCCCCCCCCCGGCGCGCGCCTTCCCTCCCCTCTCTCCCGCCCCCCCCCCCCCCCGCGCCCCCCCTCCCCGCCCTCCCTCATCGGCCCCATCTCTCTCCGCATCTGCGGGCGAACGGGGGAAGGCGGGCGGGCGCGGGCGAGCGCGGGTGGGCGCGCGGGGGCGGGGGGGGGAGGAAAGGGGGAAGGACTCCCCCCCCCCCCCCCCCTCACCAGAAGTGCGAGCACACTCGGGAAGGGGAAGAGCGGAACCAAGAACCGTCGGAGTCGCCACGAAACTTGCCCTCGCATCCACAGTCGGCCGTCTTGTGGCGCGTCGTTTTACGCTCATCTCCCGAGTCCAGAAGGAACGGCAACAGGTCCTCTGTGAATCTCAGGCTTCGGAGCCGTTGGTATCCACCGGTCTCAAACCAACAACGAGAGCAAAAAATGCGTAGCTCAGGGGAGCTCAGGTGTCCCGCAGGATCTCGAGGAAAAGCTGTAGCCACTGTCAAGCAAGATGTGTGTATCTCGTCGTGTTCTGCGCCCGAGATGCGTTCTCCACGGGCTCCCTCCCTCTACATCGCCCTCACTTCCCTCATCCTCGAGCGATCTCGCTCCCCCCCCCCGCGGCGGCCGCCGCCACCCCTTTCCTCCCCTCTTCCCCGCCTCTCCTCCCTCTCCTCTCCCCCCTCGCCCTCCCGAAGCTCTCATGCCCCCATCTTCCTCCGCCGAGCCAAACGGCTCGGCTGGCGGCGGCGCGCTGCCGGAGGAGGAGAACACCCTCACGCTCGCTCTTGCTCGCCTCGAGCAGCTCGCGCGCGTCCCCTATGCCCCAGACCCGGAGTTGGAGCCCCTCTTTGCACAGTGGTCCGCCTTGGCCTCTGCCCGCCGCCGCGCAGCACTCTGCTTTCTCGGTTTGGGCGCGGCTGCGCTGGGATTCTACGTTTGGCATGGGAACAAGCAATCCACTCCCGCACTACACTGTCTTCCTCTCTTCCTCGCGCTCGCCCTCGCGCTCGCGCTTGCCATCACAGCTGCAGCAGAGTTCGAGCGGGTTGCCAGGAAGCAAATGAACGCTGCACTCGCTGCGTGTGTCGGCCAGATTCGGCAGGGCATGATGCATCAGCAGCACGTGGAGGCGCTGATGGAGGAGCTCGAAGAGGCGAGGACTGAGCAGGCCACAATCTACCAGGTCCTCTTCCGCGGGCAGAAAATCATCTCCAACTCGAGCTCCTTTGGCCGTCGCAACATTTTGCTAGCTGCGCCTGAGGCGCACTGCATCACGACGGACGCGGAAGGCTTACCGGAAGTGTCCATCCCGTTGGCTCTCTCCGATCGCAAGACGGACTGGGAAGCGGCCGCTCGCGCCACCAATCGCATTCGGGAACCAGGGTGCGCTCGAAGTGCGGAATGATGCGCATGTGATTTGAGATTCTCCAGTGCACCTAACGAGAATGAGTCGCCCACTCCCTGGTACGCCATCCATCTCACCCTTTGCCAATGCATGCGCAGGTACACTCTCCGTGACTTCTACGTCGATCTGCGGCTGGCATTTCCCGAGCTGCAGCTCTACACCGTTCTGCTCGAGACGGCCAAGTCGGGCAGGTCGGAGGTTTCATCAGGTCTGACGCCGGACGAGGAATTCTGCCGCACCATCTGCTCGCTCTTCTCCATCTACTGGCTTGCGCGCATCGGTATAGATGGAGAGCTAGGCCTGTCGTTTGGCGTTGATGACGACTGGCGGCCCCGGCAGCCACCGTCTGAAGGCGAGCTCGAGCACATCAGCCAGATGCGGACGCGCCAGCATTTCTACGAGCACACGGAGTGGCTGGGTCTGCAAGAGCTGCTAATTGACGCGCGGATGTTGATGCGGAGTGCGGACGGATGCATTGTGGTTGGCCAAGAGATGATGCTGGCGATGCTTGTTCTCACGGTAATTGATGACGTGTTTAAGGCGGAGGCTCTGCTACCGAAAGTCCGGCCAGAGCATGCCCCCTTCAATGAGTACAAAACAGGAGACGTCATCAACGACCACGACCGCGCGCTGTCCTATGTTCTGCAGCACTTCCCGTGCGCAATGCCCTCCTATGACGGCCTGTCCTACGAACAGAAGCGCGCGGTAATGTTCACAACGAGTGAGATGAGCTTCAATCACGGATGGCTAGTGCAGGCGGAAGCGCCGCCGCAGGCGCTCTTTGCCAACTTCAAGAAAGTCGTGGAGGAGGGCCAGGCCGATGCTGCCATCATCTCCTTCTACTTTGTGCACTGGTTCACTGACCTCGCTGGCGCGTGCCCTTCACCACTCGAGGGCTCGGAGCAATTGGTGGTTGCCCTTCCACACCGGGTCGTCGGGTCTTTCATCCGCTCCTTCAACGTGCTCTCGGACTTGGCAACCGAAACGGAGACGCAAGTCTTCGAGGCGTACCTCGAGACATATTGGCTCGAGGAGGTGCAGCCCGGTTTCTGCGAACCGCTGCCGCAAGGGGATCATGCCATCGCGCTCATGCGCCTCATGTGCCAGGCGCAGACCAAGGACAAGCAGACCTCCTTGCTGCACGCGTGGTACAACCTGCTCGGACCTGAGGATAAGCGTGTGTTGAGCGAGGAGATGGGGCGCACCGGCTTGGTCGACCAGCACTACAAGCACTCGCGCTCGAGACGGTCGGACGGCCCCGCGATCCTCGTGTACTACTCGCCACATCTACTCCGCACCCTCTTACTGGACACTGCGCTCGAAGCCCTTGTCATCCTAGCCGAAATCTACAGATGCGCGCGCCAGCTCTGGCCCCTGACACCGCTCATCGGTAGTCAGTCGCACACGGTGGTGGTCCACGTCGGGCACATCAAGGAGCTCACCGTGGATCAGCTCCGCGAAGTCTATGTCAACGGGGACTCGTGGCTTCTATGCAAGTGCAACGAGAAGGAGGCCGTCGTCGAATGCCATCCCATCGACTATATCACGGAGCTCGCAGCTCTTGGCTCGACCGCTTCGGTGCTCAGGTTCTGGAGGCGGCGTGAGGACTCTGCCTCAGATTCGGGTAGTCCGCTGCCCCCCAGCGTCCGGAAGTGCACCAGGACTTCCGTATTGATGGGGAGCCCCTCAATGCGCAGCAATGGCAGCTCATCGTCAGCTAGCCCACATATCCTCGAGTCGATCGGGACTCCACAGCACAGTGCCTTTGGGCCACCGACCATGGTGCCCGCTGCGAACTGGCAGAGTCGTAGCGAAGAGACCTCACGTGTTCACGATCCAGTGCCGTCGAAACGCATTTCCGAGAACATGATGCACCCAGAAAAGCCCGATGTTCAGCTCCGGCGTCGGTTCAACACATCCACGAACACCATTTTGCCGCAGTCAGCAATGGTCAGTTGAGGTGTTGTCGTGGAACAAGTGCAGAACGCCAGGCAGCGCTCTCTTCCTCATTTTATGCTAGCTTAGTGCGCACACCAGCGCAATGCTTGTACATACGGAGGCGCCTGGGCGTGTCAAGGTGTTGCTCACAAGCCAGCGTATCAAGGCCGTCAATTCGACGCCAAAACTTTGGTCCGTATGGCCAGCCTTGGCTTGTGTGGTTCGAATCTCTTCAGCGTGCCCCCTTGAGTTGTCTTCTCAGCGGTGGTTGTTGTTACATGTCTTAACTTCAACTATCGCTAAAATGATAGGGCCATGCAGCGCGCGCCGTACCCCTCCTCTCCCGCCCACCCCCATCCCGCCGCGACGAACGATCGGGCCATGGCTATGGCTATTTATTCTGTGTGCTATCGGCCGCCCTGGTCACCGCAATGCGCAATGCTGTTAGGGCTATAACATGCCATATATGGGCCTCAGCCTCTCTCGCACAGGGAGAGCTCCTCGCTGGCGCCGCGCGCGCCCGCCACTCACCCGTCGGTGGCCACCCCTTCTATGAATCCTTTCTAATCCCCTTAACCTTAAATATGTACGACGTTTCCTATACTTAAAACTTAAAACACGGGTGTAACGATGTACTGCCCGCGCGAGACAGAGGGGGAGAGAGAGGGGGAGAGTGTTTGGCCCCAACCCATTGGGGCCCAGTGATTGATAGCAATATCGTGTAGACCAAGGGGAACATCATTGAGCTAGCGCGCTCACACAACGTCGACGGTGACAACGGTACGTTCCCCTCCCTTCACTCGGAGTAGATCTGACACGTATACTACAAAACCCTCGCTCAGAGGTCAGAGTCAAACACTCCCCCACAGCGTGACTCAACGCTAGTTAGGACAGATCTTTTCATTTAGCAGGGAACAACGATGACGAAGAAATGTAGTTTTGTCGAGACATTTGGTGAATATGTCAGCGGTCATATCTGGGAAGTCGAGAGTCGAGATCCATTTCAGGGCTGAAATATGATGTAGAAATTGCTCTCGAGCGTAAAGCAACCAGCGAACATAATGACGGGTGCGAGCGGTGACCCCTGGGGTTTTGATTGAATCGCGCGTGACCATTTTCCTTGGGAATGGTGATAGCGCCTTGGTTGAATTTGATCCTCCATAATGGTTGTAGGTCTGCTTTCAACTTTAAGATATCTCGCTGATCAACTACTTTTATAAGCAAGGCCAGGGACTAGGAGAAGCAGTTAAGTAGTTAACTCAGTTAGTGGTAGATACCTACCTCCTAAAGAGCGCAAGTAGTTAACTAACTGCCCCCAACTGTCAGAGCATGGCTGATCTCACTCTTGGAGATTGCCTGCGAGGGCGCGCCGGCAGCTAGCGCGGAAAGCGGTTCTTGCGGGGAGCTCATGGAGCTTTCCTCGGGGTTGACTAAGGGCATGGTGATCGACGCACGACGCACGACGCACGGAGGGCGCGGAGGTGTGGAAGGAGGCTTGTGGGAGGTGGTGGCAGGCGACTGGGGGTGGCTCAGGCGCGTGCTTGGCTTGTATTGACTCGTTGACTCGGGGTATGGACTCGGGAACTCGGGGGGACTCGCTTGGGAACACGGTGGGACTCGACGAAGTTGCTACAAAAAACACTCACAAGAAACCAAAAACCAAAGTCCTTGGGCTCAGAAAACTAACGTAAACATTCCGGAATCATACGATAAACAAACCCTTCCCGCGCGGCGAAGGCTGAAGTCGCGATCGCTCGTCATGCGCGAAGATATACGGAAAGAGAGCGCAAAACTACGCAAACGAAGGGTTCGGACTATCGTTAAAGTGAAACTCGTCCGCTGAAGCCAACGCGGAGGGTCGAGGAGAGATCCAAACTCGCGCGGGGGAAGAAGGCGATGTGCGGAGAGACTTTCTAGACAAGCGACGAGCAAGGGGCGACGAAACAAGACGCGAGACGCGAGGCGCGTGCCATTCGTTCTTCCTTTCTTTTACCGAAACCGCGGCGAAACTAACGTTAAACGTCGGTGCCCCCTCCGCGAGGATCGCGAAGAAGAGCGGACGAGATGGAGGCAATCATCGAAGGAATCGCGAGAGGAACCGAAGCGAGGGGCGGGGAACAGAGCGCGCGCGGGGGGGGGGAACGAACGACGGCCGGAGGAAACGAACCGCGCGCGGAGGAGAAAAGAACCTCGCGCGGGGAGGGGAATAATATAACGGCCGGAGGCGACGGACGGCACGCCGAGGGAAAGAACCTGCCGCGGGGGGGGGGGCGAGGGACCGAGGGCACGGCGGGGCAGCTTGGGAGGGCGCGAGGCCGATCTCGGAGCGAGATCGCGTCCTTTCCCTCGCGGAGCGCGGAGAGACCCCCCACGAGATATCTTGGGACCGGAGAATGTTTTGGACGAATCTTCCTGCCGTCGGCCGAGGAGAGGCGGACGGAGAGAGAGAGAGAGAGTCTCGCAGAGCGACTGCAGAACGAAAAGTCGAAGTCATGCCGGTTTATTACCTTAAACGAGCCAACAATTATAGTAACAGCAAAAACAAAATTCGAATCGCAAATTTCGAGACCAAAATCTGCAAACCTGGACTTGAGACCATGGGGAATCCGAATCTGTGTGTCTTGTGCGTCAGTGGCAACACGTAGAACTGTTCAATTGTAATTGTGAGCGCGTACCTTACACGAATATTCATGCCTATAGCCTTCAGATGGGCAGGAATACAACACCCCCCGACTTAAATCGAGACGTCTCCCGATGTCGAGCCAAGAGAGTTCATTTAACCATACGAGACGGAAAAAAAAACTTTTAATAATCTCGCCTCGCACGTGGCACTGGGTCACATATCCGTAGCCACGCCCATTCCCCTTCCTCTCCCTCACTTCCCGCCTTGCGGCAGCTCCCCTCGTGCTCTACTTAGGGGCCCGGGTCCTGCGGGGGTCACGGGTTGGGCGGAGTGCGCCTGCCCTCAGCGGTGCATGCACGCCTTCCTCCTACGCCGCTGAGTGACATGCATATCCTGGATGCTTTTCGGTCTGCGGCGTTATCTATGTCGTGTTTTTGCTCGTGCCATGGCTACTGACTACCCCGTGTCTTTGCCTCCGATTGTATGAGAGCGTTTCGCTGCTTCAGGCGAGCCTCTCGGCAAGGTCGAGCGCCTGTGCCACGAGGCTAAAATTCTCGCCCAATTGTAGTCTGCCTTTCTCCTTCACAATAAACGCGGGGGCGCTGTGTTCAATCGGTTGTTTAAGTTTTGGTTTCCTTCCTTGGGCGGCCTTGCGAGTGCGCATGTGGCTGTGAGAGCCCGGTATAGCGAGCCCTCTCACCAAGGTGGTAAACCTCACTA
Source organism: Isochrysis galbana (assembly GCA_018136815.1). Taxonomy (NCBI): domain Eukaryota; phylum Haptophyta; order Isochrysidales; family Isochrysidaceae; genus Isochrysis; species Isochrysis galbana. The sequence continues at coordinate 2,445,055 of CM030942.1, read as the reverse complement.
GTGTGGCTTCTAGGGTTGGTATGTAATGAAACTCGTACGACTCGAATTCGACTTTGTAGAAGTCTCTGAGTATATACTTCCACGCTAGTATATATAGCGTCTTTAGGCTGTCGGGGGTGCTCTTGCCAGGGTACGCGAAGAGTCTATCTTTGATTTGTTGTACGTGCGACCTTCCGGGGCTAGGCGTGTAGTTGGTGATGGCGTCTATAGTTTCGAATATGTTTTTTGTCTCGGGGCACCACGCTAGGTGGCACGAGTCTTCTCTGTGGCGGCGGCAAAATCTGCACGTTCCCGTTGTGCTTTCCGCGAATCTGTTTCTCGTGCCTATTCTCCTGTGCGTAATGTGTTTGAAGTGCATGTGTTTGTCGACGTGTTTCAGCAGTGGCAGCGTGTATAGTTTGGCCACATGTTTCCATTCGTCGCTCGTGATGTTTAGTCTCTTTTCCCATGCGGTTCTCGCCGCTTGTGGGTCGTTTTTCCGGGCTTTCTTGAGCATTGCTTTGGTGATGTCTGAGACCGTGATCGCATCTAGCGCGATTTTACCTTTCTTTATGGCGTATTCGTCCGCTAGGGGGTATTCCATAAACCTCGGACCCTTGAGGCCGCCCTCCCATCTTGCGGGAGGGTGGTAGAGTTGGACCTCTTCCGTTTCCACTACGCTTCCGGTATCGGCTATCTCCCCTAGGTAGTCGGTACCGGCCTGTAGACAGATGTTGTTGAATCTACTGACGTATTTGTCTCCTTCCGAGACTCTGATTTCCCTTACTTGTGTCGCGTCTTCTGACCCTCGGGGTGAGGTGCCGCTGCTTTCGGCTTTGTCCCCTCCGGTGTCCGGTGGCGAGCGCTCTCTCGCCCGCCCTAGTATGGATTTCGCGTGTCTGACTACCTCGTCCCATGTCTCAAGGAATTCTTTTTTGTGGACTGTGCGGCCTTCGTGTATGAAGGCTTCCGGTAAGTGTTCCACATATGCAGAGCAATCTTCTTTGCTGTAGGGCGTTGTGAATTCGCCGTCTTTGAACACGTTGTGCACCACATTTGTGTTTAATGTTTCCCATAGGCGTGCCCACGGAGCCTTTATCGCAGGAGGGGGGATGTGCGGATTGTGCCATAGGGGTTGTGAAAGCGCGCCTTCCCGCGTAAGGAACGAGGGTTGCACGTCGAGGTCCCTGAAGTTCGTGAGGGCCTCTTTCCAGAAGGTTGGTAGTGCCGGGTTCCCCCTAATGCTGCCCGTCAGCGTTTTCGTCGGGACCGTGGAGAGGACAGCGCCTCTCCCGAGTCCGGTCCGGCAGAACCAAGCATCCAGCCCGTGTTTCCATATCGCTTTTCTTGCGTTTAGATAGTTTAGGATCCACTTGGCCTGGAGGGCTTTTACGTGGTACGGCCAGTGTAAGAGCCCTAGCCCTAGTGTCCTATTTGCGGCAGCGAATGGTGCACTTGTTGTCGATCCACGCCCCCGGGACGTCGTGGGAGAGGTTGCAGCGGACTCCCCGCTTGTTCCTGAGGCAGAGACCTTGCGAGAATCGCGAGCATTGCTTAGGCGGACCTTTACCCAGCGCCTCGTGCGCCGACTTGGGGCGGGGGTTAAGTTTGTAGGCTTCGGTGCGCTCGCGACGCTTAGCCGCCTCTTGTTCGCAGACGCAAAAACGGTGCGTGGGCGGGATTCCTTGGGCGGCTTCCATGCGCCAGCCTTTGCAGCCGCGGAGGCTGCCGTGGATCATGAGCTTATGTTGGGAGTGGATCGCTTCTGGCATACGCAGCTCTTTGCACGCCCTAATGCCATAGTTCACCGGGATAATGTTGTTGTTCACGTTCAGAAGAAGTTTGCGGGGGAAGCTCCCGTCTAGGAAGGATCCTTGGCCCGCCGAGACATATAGATGCCAGCGGGTGGAGTAGGCCGCCTTGGACACAAACGTGCCCGAGCCGCCCTCGAGCTTCATGCGTTCGCGATTGCCCTTGAGGAAGGTGAGGCCCACTTTTTCGACCCTTTCCACTAGCCCTACGCCTTCGTGGCGATAGGCTTCAGTAGTGCTCAAGTCCGTTCCGGTCGCTTTGAGAATTAGGTCAACTAATCGAGAGCAAAGATTCGAGCCGGCGTCGGTTCGAAGTTGGCGAGGGACTCCATAACGAGAGACGATGAGACGCATGAAGACGTCTAGACATTTCGCGGAAGAGGGGTTACCGTTGCAAGGCTCAGCTTCAATCCAACGAGAGAGAGAATCGACGAAAACAATTAGCTTATCAAAACCGGAGCGGCCGGCTACGAAATCGTGAGTGGGAGCCATCGAAAGAATATCGCAATAGACGACGTCGAAAGGATAGGATCCGATAGAAAGACCGGATGGATGGGCGCGAGCGGTCGCGGTAACTGTTTGCCAAGAGTGCATTCATGGCACTCTCGAACGTATTCCGATACAGAGGCGGACAAGCCAGGCCAGTACACTCGAGTACGAAGTAGGGTAGACATCCGTGTCGCACCGGGGTGACCAAGGTGGTCATGGTAGGCGCGGAGGTATGTGTCACGAAGGGACTCCGGAATGTATAAACGAAGAGGAGCCTCTTCCGCTTCTGACGAACGGTAGTAGAGTAGGCCATCACGAAGGAGGAATCGGGATCTCTTCTTCGACGACGAGCCAAGGTCAGAGACCAGATCGGCGGTGATCGAACCGTGAGCTTTCGGAAGGGTCGACGCGAGTTCAGAAAGGATCGAGCTAGCGAACTCGTCGGTAGAGAGCGCTTGACGCAATTCGTCGGCATGAGGCACGCCCACATCGAGATACGAGGAGGTAATCGACTCCGAAGATTCCGATGCTTGACGAGCGAGCCTATCGTTTGCTTGTTGGCGGCGAGCAGTGAGGGTGGATGAAGTAACCGCGGCGGCAACTATGTCGTTAATTTCAGAAGAATCGAAAGAATGGACCTCACTCTCCTCGTGGTGGAGAGGATCGTGATCGGGCTCGAGAGCAACTAAGCGGGATAAGCCGTCGGCGTCCCAATGAGTGACTCTAGGTTTGTGCACGACGTCGAATCGATATTCGGCTAGCTTTAGGACCCATCGCATGAGGCGCGAGGCTGGACCACCGGTGACTTGATCTTTCATCGTGTGAAGCCAGCGCAATGCTGAATGGTCTACGACGAGGGTGAAGTGGCGACCCCAAAGATAAGGCCTCCAATTCCGGATCGATTCTAGCGCTGCTAGAAGTTCGATTTCAGTAACTGTCCAATGGCGCTCAGCCGGACTCAAACTACGACCGTAGTATGCAACGACGCGCTCTCTCCCTTCGTCGTCCTTCTGAGCAAGGACGCCGGCGATGCCGAGCTTGCTAGCACCGTCGGTCTTAACGAGGAAAGGACGGTCGTCTCGAGGAGGTGCGAGTACGGGTTCTTCACAGACAGCTTGCTTGAGATCTTCGATAGCCTGGCGACAGACTTCTGTTTGCGACTCGACCGGGACATCGCACCCTTTCCGCGTGAGAGCGGTTAACGGCGCTGCACGGATCGCAAAACGACGTATAAAACGGCGGTAGTACGAGCACAGCCCAAGGAAAGAACGGACGGCTTCGATCGAGTTGATTTGGGTAGGGTCGATTTTCGAGACGGCTTCCACTTTCTTGGGATCCATCCGAAGACCCTCACGCGAAACAACGTGGCCGAGATATTCAGCCGAGGTGGCAAAGAAAACGCATTTCGACATCTTGCAAGTGAGGCCCGCCCAGATGAGACGTTCCAAGACAAGATCAAGACGGTGTAACATTTGTTGGAATGACGACCCTTCCCTGGCCTGCAGCGAGTCACCTACGCCTGTCGACCAGGCGCCGACATCATCCAAGTATGGCATACAAATCTCCCATGCCAGCCCACCGAGAACGGCGTCCATGAGGCGGCACATATACGAAGGACCGGATTGGACACCGAAAGGCAAGTAATTGAACTCGTACTTGCCGCGATGAGTAGTGAACGCGGTGATATGTTTATCGGACTCTTTGATCGGTATACCCCAGAAACCAGATGCTAGGTCCAGGGTGCAAAGGAATAGAGAATCGAGGTTGCCTTGGCCGGACGACAATCGGTCGATGGCTTCTACCGTGAGGGGAAGAGGGCTGTCCTCTAGACGAAGCTTGGAGTTGACGTCGCGGTAATCTACGCAGAAACGTACTGAGCCATCCTTCTTAGTGACCAGCACGACTCGAGAGGCCCACGACGAGTTTGATTTCCTGATGATACCCGCGGACTCCATCTTGCAAACTTCGTCCTCTATGATCTTCTCACCCTCTCGTCCAACTCTAGACGGTGCGTGGCGGTGAGCTTCGGCTCCGGGGTTGAGCGGTAGCTCTACCTCCATCACGTGAGTGTGATTCGGGTTGGTCGGGTCAATTGCGAAAGCAGCGATACGTCGGGCCAGTAGACGACGAACTTGTTCACGTTGGGGCATCGAGAGACGGCCCTCGGGGTCGATCTTGGCTGCCTCGAGGAGCTTACGTTGGTCCTCGTCGAGCGACTCAATCACATCCGGCGAGTTAACGTCACCGACGCGGCGATAAGTTCCAGCGTGAATCTTGAATCGAACCTGTAACGAAGCTACAGGATGGAACGACGGAAGATGTAGAGGTTTGGGGTCAGTATTGACCACCGTAATCGCGATGGTGTGGTCGGAGTTCGGCCTCTCTACTTGAGGGATGACGAGAGGAGAGCTATCGATCGTCTCACGCGTAGGTAGTCGGTCCACGAGCATGGCGCAATCTTCGTGTTCTCGAAGAGCTAGCGGAATTCGGACGTGAAACGTTGCCCGATGATAGGCCGGGATCGTGATAGGTTCGTGGGTATATAGGAGGTACTCGGAGCCACATGATGCCGGCGCTTTGGCGGCAAACTCATCGGCCGTGTTGAAGAGAGGCTCGGAGACTAGCTGGTTGTCGTTTTCGGCGGCCTGCGGCCCTCGGAAGAAGTCAGTCGTGATTGGATTCGCAGAGGTCGGACAGACCTGTGCACAAGTCAGGCTGACCGGGACCATCGCTATCGGTGACGTCGAGACGCGAAAGATCGGCGGAGCGTCGGGGCTTGGACTGCCATTAACCTCAAGAGGAGCCACCGTGGATGGAGCACCGAGGGTGATAGAGCCGTCCGCGCTGTCGGAGGCGAGCTGAATCGAAGCGGCGTGCGTAGCTAAGAAGTCGTTCCCGAGCAGCAGCATCGGGTTGCCTTCAATCACCATGAACGTATGACGAAAGAGAAATCCGCCGACGGAGAAGACGATTCGAGCCTTGCCTCGCGTGATAAGAGGTAGGCCGTCCGGACCGTGAAGCGGTGTCACTACGGCTTGTGGCAGCCGCTCGACGCACGCGTCGTTGGGTAGGCTGGACAAGAGGGAAGTGGTCACGACCGACGGGCCAGCTCCGGTGTCAGCGAGGGTGCTGTTGACCGTGAGGGCGGAGTCGGCTAAGATTACTCCTTCTTTGCCGGTAGCCTCGCCGGAGCGGCAGACCATTAGATCTCGAACATATAGACAATGCCTTGGGTAGGCTGAGGGCAGGGTATCCACGACACTCTCCGGTCGGTGCGCGGTCACGTATGCGATGGTGTCGGACGGGGACAGGGTTGGTCGACAGAGTGGTTGCTCGGGTGAATTCTTCGTCAAAGTGGACGTCGTCTCTTCGGGTACTCCGACTGCCGCTATCGTGGCATAGGGCCTAGAGGCGTCGTCCTCGTGGGTAGAGGGGCAGGGCGATAGCTTGGGGCTAGTGTAGCCCAGGCCTCTCTTGTCGGTGGGGTGCCTCGGGTGGTCGGACATCTTTTCCCAATCTTTCTCGAGACGGGCTTGGGCTTCTGTCTTGGGTCTTCGAACTAGTGAGGCTAACTCTTCGGCGCGGATGCCTTTGGCTTCCACGAACTCGATTGGCGCTCGGACGGCAGCGGCGAGGTCGGATTCCTCGTCGGCGCCTCGTCCGGCTAGAGCTTGCGCTCTTATTTCGTCAGCGGTTTCGAGCGTGACGTTGGACCATTTCTGGTCCCCGTTCACTCCGAATGATTGCCATTGTTGGCGCCGCTTCCGGAGAGTCGTCGGCGTCGTCGGACGCGGCGAGCTCGCGCGTGCCGGAGGCGGGGCGGTCCATGGAGAGAATGGGTCGTGGAGAGTAGACTCGGAGGCGTAGAGTGGCGTGTCGTTGTCGTGGTTATCGTGGGTTTCTTTTTGGTCTTCGTGGTTGTCTGACTCGGGAGTAGCTGGATGGGGAACAACGGGGTCGGAAGAAACTTCACTAGATTCCCTCCCCCTCTCATAACGATGAAGAGCCGACCACGGCTCGTAGGCGGTAGCCTCGGTTGAGCTTAGTGAAGGCCGGTCCAATAGGCTGCGCCGCGCGCAAGCGAGTAGCTCTAACGCGGACAGTTTCTTCGTCGATGCCTGGTCTCCCTGTTGGCTCAAATATCGAAGAAGAACAGGCATCCAATGGATCGCCATCGCTCCAGCTACGCCGACGTAGGTGCGGCTGCGGAGAGCGCCACGGTGCGGTGAAGGAGAGAGGTTAGCCATGGCCGACTCACGGCCATCCACGACGCAGGTTGGCTGGAGGGGCGGCAGCCCTTTGGTGAGGTACAACCCCGTGGCTTTCTGGTGTCCAGTGCCGTGCTCCCAGGGTTGGACGACTTGGGTCGGGGTCAACCCCCCGACTAAACGGCGAGCTTCCGCATGCATCCGAGGGTTTTCAACCGCTACAAACGGAGCAGTGGCGGAGGCCATTGACTTGAAGACGCGGGCGGCCGACTCAAGAGCGGCACGACGTCCGGGTTCTTGTGAAAGCCATTGGCTACTGACGGCGGAGAGGTACGTGCACGGCGGGTGGGCGATGACCAGGTCCCAACCTAGGTTTTGGACATGAAGCGCGTCGCCTTGGAAGTGGGGCACGTAATCAATCTCGGAAGGATACAAATCGCACGTAGCCACATCAGCTCCGGCGAGTAGGAACATCGAGGAGACGACGCCGCTCGTCTCGCCGACGACGAGAACGCGTGGTGCGTGACAGCCAGACGTCAGCCCGTCTTGGACTCGTTGATTCATCTTCGTGAGCTCGGCGCAAAGCTCATCGAAGTGCTTGGGTAGCGCGGCGGCAGGCGAGGCTAGGGTGCCATTGCGAGGCCGGCGAAGTTCTTGGGCTGCCTCCGTCAGGTGCCGAGGCAATACCACCGCAGAGCCGCTCGCTCGTGCACGAAGAGAGGCGAGAGCGTGGAGAGCGGGTGACGGGGTATCATCGCGGGTGCCGACACCGGAGTTGTTTTGAGAGGAATCGAAGGACTGGATCGCGGACGCATTGATCGCTGCCACGCGCATGATGGCGTTGGCAGTGGTATCGAGAGGCAGGCTGTGCTTGGAGGCTGCAACCGGTGGCCGCGGCGACGTAGGACGAATGAAAGAAGACTCGGATATCGACGACGTGGAGACGGGCTCGGAGGACGGGATCGATGAACAAACTCGGAGAGGTGGGGTGCCGGATTGCGGCGACGGACGCCGCGGCTGCGACACCACCGGTGAGAGGCGTGAAGGGCATGGCTTAGAGACTCGGTTGTACTGGCTCAATGGGCGTAGAAGCTCGGTTTGGGAGGCGGCCGTTCCTCGACGTGCAAGGGAGTTGTGGTCCCTCTCCATGGTCACGTCGGAAGAGGAATCGGGCCAGGCATCGACTTCGTTGCAATCTGTCGTCGGCGGGGTCGGCGCCGGCGAAAGAAGGGACGTGGCTGTCGTAGAAGCCGACTGCGGGGAAGGCTGAGGCCAGGGTGGTGGCTCTGCGGCAGCGGCTGGCGTGGGTGGTGGCCGAAGAGGTTCTGCAATGCGAAGCATTCTTCGGAGGACTTGGCTCGGGCTAGCGGGTGGATGGACCGCTGAAATTACGGTTGACTCAGACTCGAACTCGGAAGACTCAGCGACTTGAGAGGGGCTAGGAGACGGCTGTGCCAGCTCCTCCATGGCTCTCGGTTGATGGGGTGGCGTGGGAACGCCGGTGGTCGACCGCGGACTCCGCGGTGACGTTGATTTGTACTCGGACTCGGACTCGTTGTTTCTGGCGTGCTGGACGCCAAAAACAGGGCTAACTTTCGAAATGGGAACGGACGGGGCCGGCCCAAAAGTGAAGCCCCCTGCCGTCGCAACCGTCGATGAGGACGAAGCGGAAGCTTGTGATGACGATAGGGGCATGGTGGCCAGCACCGGTTGGCTCGGTGCGGCCGTAAACTCGGACTCGGTGACGGGCTTGATTACGCGGGCTCGGGATGCACTGTCTCGTGCGATTGGACTCGGACTCGGAACGAAAACGGAAGGGATCGGCTCGGCAGCGTGCAGCTTGCTGGAGTGGCAGGCCGGCTGCGGCGAGACTCGGAACGGTGGCTCGGACAAGGACACAGTGGCTGTCGCCGAGGGCTCCGGCGTCAGCTTGTGTTTGGACTCAATACGCGGTGGCTCGTGAAACGGGGCTCGGGTGTGGTTGGAATTCTGGACGTGACCGGAGATTCCAAATGACTCGGACTCGGGGCGCGGAGGACCGAAGGTGAACACTCCCCCGGAAGGAGTGGTCGTCGGAGGCTCAGTGGGTGGCTGGAGCTCCGTTAATCCTGCGGTCGACCGCGTGGTAGGACTCGGTGACGTTGTAAACTCGGACTCGGACTCGGACTCGGATGGCTCAGAACGGGGTTTGCTGAAAACAGGTTTGGACTCGGACTCGAAAGAAAGTGGGGAAGAACCGGAGAACTGCGCCGCCATCGTCGTAGGGATGGAGACTGGTGATACCGGTGATGACTGGACTGGGCTCAGACTCGTAGATGGGCTCGCGGTGGCGTAAGACGAAGAGGGTAATTCTGAACGTGACTTGGACTCGGACTCGTACTCGGGAGACGTTTTGTGGCTCGGACATGCGAAATTTGATTTGAGAGATTGAGGGTTGGATTGGGCCTGCGGCGGCTGGACTTTCGTAGACCGTGAGGTCTTGGACTGGGGATGCTTGGGAAGTGGCGTGGAGTAGCGGTTCAGCGGCTTGAGTTGATATAGAAGCGGCAGCGGTTGACTTGGTTTGGAGGACTCGTGCGTGATATCGAGAATCAGGATGGAATCATCGGCCTTGGGAGAAGTAGGGGCAATCGGCGAGGAGGCAGGAGAAAGAGGGGGATGGAGGTGGCAGGGCTTGTCTAGAACTTGGGGAATCTTGGGGTACCGGTTGGAGGCCGTAGAAGTACCCGGCCGTAGCGTAATACGATCTTTTGGTGGGTGGCGTTCAGGCCCACTACCCTGGACTGGTAGCGGGGTAACAGCGCGGACGTGGGCCCCGCCGACGACCTACTGGGCCGGACGGAGAACGACCATCGCGCGGAGGCGGCGGTGGACTTCTGGGTCGTTACCACACTCGCCACTACCGCCTTCGCAGAGAAAACGAATGTATGGTTGGCAAACGACGGGGTTATGAGCTCCGTCGCCCGTGCCATATTTCCACAGGTCTGCCTCGGGCGTACCCGATGGAGCCCGGGGACGAAAGGCGCAGTACGCACAGCCGTTGGCGTCGGTCCACTCTTTGACGTCGCGGTCTAAGTCGTCGAGGCACGGCGCCGTCATGGTGGCATCCGAGGGACGGCAGCGCGTGAGCGCCGCGCGAAGGGCCGGGTGACCCGCGTAACGAGAAATTTGCCAGAAGCGGGCTCGCGCTCGAGACCAGCTACCTGGATCCCATTCCGAGAGGCCCGAATCGGCCGGAAGTCCAAGGCCGTTCGGAGGGGGGTCACATTGGCGACGAGAAGACGTGCTTTTGCCGAGAGGACGGTCAAGAAGTGCGTCCGGTAGCGGAGACGATGCGGAGTAATTCGTAGGCGGAGGCGGAGCCCGACGGTTGTCAGCGCCAGTCGCCTTGCGGTTCGAGTTGTTGTTTTGCGATTTTAATGCCTCGGCCACCGCCGCTTGGACGGCGGCGACCATCGAAGCCGTAGTGTCCGCGGGGTTAGAGGCAGCCTTGGCAACCTTGGCGGTCTTTGTGGCCTTGGAAGTACTCGCCGGCGGCGTCACGGCGGCGACCGTGACCGACATTTGTTGTTGGCCAGCACGGGCCTGTTCGTACGGGCTCAGGTAGCGCTGGCATAAGTTGACGCACGAAAGGGCCGAACGAGGAAGCTCGTGGTTCTCGACGCGGAAGCGGGTCTTTGCAAGACACTCGCCGAACTTGGTCGCGTTATCCACGCCGCGAGCCGCGTCGACCTTGTCGTTCCGGATAATGGACTCAAATCGTTGATTGATATCGTGCGACATGTTCGGGTGGTCCCAGACCGTCGTGGCATCCACCTTCGCGTCGCCCATCTTGCGGACGTACGCGCGCACCAAATTCTTGGATAACTCTAAGAGATCGGAGCCGGCTTCACGGGCTACGAGCCGGTCCCACTCCATGGAGGCGGAGTCTTTGGCGAAGCCGGGCACGTTGGCCGTGAAAGTGGCGTCGCACTTGCGGAGAAGCACGTCGCAGGCTAGCGCGGGGTTGAGAGAGAGAACCGGATCTTCGGCGAGATCGAGAAGGAAGGCGTAAATCCTTTGGTTGCCGGTGGTGCACAAGTTGGCGGCCGCTAGCAAGGATGTAAAGATTTCACGGTGGTCGCAGCCGAGCGAGAGGGCGCGCTCGAGCGGCTTGATGAAGGACAGACGAAAATCATTCCAGGAGGTGGCGGAAGAAGGCGATGTGCGGAGAGACCTTCTAGACAAGCGACGAGCAAGGGGCGACGAAACAAGACGCGAGACGCGAGGCGCGTGCCATTCGTTCTTCCTTTCTTTTACCGAAACCGCGGCGAAACTAACGTTAAACGTCGGTGCCCCCTCCGCGAGGATCGCGAAGAAGAGCGGACGAGATGGAGGCAATCATCGAAGGAATCGCGAGAGGAACCGAAGCGAGGGGCGGGGAACAGAGCGCGCGCGGGGGGCAACAAAAGTCCACACTAAGGTGGGAAAAAAGACTGCCGGTCCTCTCGGGGAAATGGAAGCAAATATCGCAATTATACAAATACAACTTTCTAACCCCGAGGGACTCGTATATGCACTTCAAACATGTCCTCCATAGAAGGATAGCCACGGCGAACAGATTCGCGGACGACCCGACTTGCCGTTTTTGCGGCATAGCCCCGGAAAGCTCTACTCACATAGCCCAATGCATCGCGACGGAACCTGTCTTCGAGTTCATAGAAGGGCTTCTAGGGATCCAACTTAGGCCGGGATCAGAAGTGGCCCAGCGCCTTTTTTGTTATCAAGTAGATAGACCCCACCCCTCCTCGGGATACCTAGGTATCCTGGCGTGGAGGTATATCTTAACGGACTTCTACAATATCCAGTATGGCAACGCGGACGGCAGGTCCGTTAAAACCATCTTAAGAACGATCCTTGCGAGATACCACCTACTAGTGACGGCTAAAGTCGGTTTCTTTCAGAGGCTTAGAAAACAAAGAGTAAATATGGGGCTTCACGCCCCGAGCAATAAACACATTAGGAAAATGATAAGTCCTCTATACACGGTGGATAAAGATTTCAACCTTGTGACATCGGACGACCTCTTGCAGGCAGCGAGAGGGCTGGAGATCCGAAACATCACCTAATACAGCGGGGCTCTCCACGGAAAAGCCCCATAGGACAGTAAGGGATAGACACGATAAGCTACACTAGGTCTCCACAGAGCACAAGCGTCACCGAAGGGACGAGGATGCACAGTCTCCCGCCCCCTTCTCTCCAACCCCCGGCCGAAGCAGTGCGCGCGGCCTCCCCGGAACCAGTTTCTCCGTCACAGAGGGAAACGGGGAAGGGGAAGGGGGTTGATAGGGGCTAAGGATGGGTAGTAGGGAGGATCACAAGCACTCTGCCTTAGTCTGCACACGTAGTGGAGATTTTTAAGAAGATTTTTTTTCAATTGTCTTGAAGAGTTGTTCGCTTTCTGTCTTTGGTCCAACCTTGTGTTGGGTGTAGACATCTTGGGAGCGTGCGCCTCCCTTTTAACAAGAGAACCCAATGGACAACAGGAGAGACTCTATGAGATATAGGAGAAGGTAGTACAAGCCGAGTCAGAACAAAGGAGAAGCCATAGTCTCCCACCCCCTTCTCTCCAACTCCTGGCCGAAGCAGCGCGCGCGGCCTCCCCGGAACCAGCTTCTCCGTTAAAGAGGGAACTGGGGAAGGGGGAGGGGGTTGTTAGGGGTTAAGGTTGGGTAGTAGGGAGGTCCACGAGCACACTGCCTCACGTCGCACACGTAGCGGAAATTTTTAAGAAGATTTTTTTTTTTCATCTTGGGAGCGTGCGCTCAGTCGCGTGCGAGAGAGGTGTGAACCCCTCTCGGCGGGGGTACCATGTTTGGCCCCAACCCATGGGGGCCCAGTGATTGATAGCAATATCGTGTAGACCAAGGGGAACATCATTGAGCTAGCGCGCTCACGCAACGACGACGGTGACAACGGTACGTTCCCCTCCCTTCACTCGGAGTAGATCTGACTCGTATACTACAAAACCCTCGCTCAGAGGTCAGAGTCCAACAGAGAGGGAGACGGGAAACGTATGGAGAGAGGCAAAGAGACGGTGAGGGAGAGCGTCTGCCGGTTGCATCTCTCTCTCCTCCTCTGCCTCTCTCTCCCCTCCACTCCCTGCTCTCTCTATCCCTCTCTCTAACGCGCGCGCGCGCGCTTGCTCGGCTTGGCTCGCGTGATCCAAAATCCGCGCTCGCCTACGGCGTCTCCCTCGCTCTGCCATTTCTCTGGTGCTGAGTAGACTCGCTCGGATGTCGCAGCCGACAGCAGCGGGGCCGAGCTCTCATCCTCCCATGGAGGGATTGCAGCGAGGGCCATCGTTCACCTTCTTGAGGGACAGAACAAAGCATCCAATCTATGCTCTGGGCCTGCCGCCACCACACTCCATTGATACTGAGAGCTTGCTCCGGAACACGCTGAAGGTGCTACCAGCGAGTCTACGGCAGACACTCCCTCAATTCGAGAAAGATCTGCTATCACGCGAGTCTTGCTTGCTTGCCAGCCATAGCTTTTGGTACGTCTACTGCGCGCTATTACAGGACGATTCCTCGGTGGAGCAGACAGCCCTGCTTCGTCTCATGTCGCAGGTGAATCCCTGCTTGCTGCAAATGCACCGCCATGAGCTTGCATCCTTTTATTTATCTTGGTACCCCTGTTCACCCTGCTCACGTATCTCCCGCCTAGGCATTTGCACGAATATCTTCACGTGGTAAGCGGTCGGGCACTGTTTCGTTCATCGACGTGGCCGCTCCGATCATAGCGGTTGCCATCATCAGTGCTCTGAAGCAAGTCGTCAACCTGGGGCTAACGGTTAGCTACTCTCACTCCATCTTCAAACACATCGTTGCACTCTTTGGCGTACACCCGTCGACGGCCCAGCTTAAAGCCTGGCTTAAGCAGGCATCCGTAGCGGGCGGAGAGCCTTCCAGACCCCCATCCTTCCCGAGGTCACGGACGAATGCGACAGGCAAATCGGCGCCACAACTGCTCGCCGACATG
>CM030942.1:2417470-2430345 GCA_018136815.1 Isochrysis galbana | reverse complement strand
ACGCAGCGCGTGAGCGCAGCGCGAAGGGCCGGGTGACCCGCGTAACGAGAGATTTGCCAGAAGCGGGCTCGCGCTCGAGACCAGCTACCTGGATCCCATTCCGAGAGGCCCGAATCGGCCGGAAGCCCAAGGCCGTTCGGAGGGGGATCACATTGGCGACGGGAAGACGTGCTTTTGCCGAGGGGACGGTCAAGAAGTGCGTCCGGTAACGGAGACGATGCGGAGTAATTCGTAGGCGGAGGCGGAGCCCGACGATTGTCAGCGCCAGTCGCCTTGCGGTTCGAGTTGTTGTTTTGCGATTTTAATGCCTCGGCCACCGCCGCTTGGACGGCGGCGACCATCGAAGCCGTAGTGTCTGCGGGTTAGAGGCAGTCTTAGCAACCTTGGCGGTCTTGGTGGACTTGGAAGTAGTCGCCGGCGGCGTCACGGCGGCGACCGTGACCGACGCTTGTTGGCCAGCGCGGGCTTGTTCGTACGGGCTCAGGTAGCGCTGGCAGAGGTTGACGCACGAAAGGGCCGAACGAGGGAGCTCGTGGTTCTCGACGCGGAAGCGAGTCTTCGCAAGACACTCGCCGAACTTGGTCGCGTTATCCACGCCGCGAGCCGCGTCGACCTTGTCGTTCCGAATGATGGACTCGAATCGTTGATTGATATCGTGCGACATGTTTGGGTGGTCCCAGACCGTCGTGGCATCCACCTTCGCGTCACCCATCTTGCGGACGTACGCGCGCACCAAATTCTTGGATAACTCTAAGAGATCGGAGCCGGCTTCACGGGCTACGAGGCGGTCCCACTCCATGGAGGCGGAGTCTTTGGCGAAGCCGGGCACGTTGGCCGCGAAGGTGGCGTCGCACTTGCGGAGAAGCACGTCGCAGGCCAGCGCGGGATTGAGAGAGAGAACCGGATCTTCGGCGAGATCGAGGAGGAAGGCGTAAATCCTTTGGTTGCCGGTGGTGCACAAGTTGGCGGCCGCTAGCAAGGATGTAAAGATTTCACGGTGGTCGCAGCCGAGCGAGAGGGCGCGCTCGAGTGGCTTGATGAAGGACAGACGAAAATCATTCCAGGAGGTGGCCGCTGTCTGGACGTTGTCCGAGGCCAGGCCCTTGGGGAACTTGATCTCGGAAAGCTCTTTGCCCATTCGGACTTGGTGATGGAGGGTGCGGTCGAGGAAGAAGCGGCTCCGAGCCTACTTGGTCACGTGCTCCTTCTCGAAAAACACACGGTAGTGCCAAACATTGCCGGCCCGAGAGAGGCCGCCGTTGAGAATGGCGTGGATTAGCTCGAAATCGTCGGAGTTCTTGTAGAGAGAAGCTACCTCATAGGGGGACATGTTAAACAGTTGGTCCCATGAGGCTAGGATGACCTCTCGCTCAGAAACATCCCCGGCGAGGCTTGGATCGACGGGATGCCGCCGAGTCGCCGGATTTGGAAGCGAGCGGAGGCCCGCGACGGTGGGTGGAGGTTGGGGATCAGAAACAGGCTTGACAGACGGGACAGGAACGGGTGTATTGGGTACGGGATCGGAAATCGGATTTGGCGGAACGGAGAACGGCGCGGCGGGCAAAGGTTGAGAAGGAAACTTGGCCGAGGCAGGGGGAGCACCGATGGAGTTGTCTCCTTCTTCCACAAGCGGTGGCGAAGTTTCGACTCGAGACGAAGTCGTAGTGCCCGCTTGGCCCTGTAGAATGTTGAGTATCGTGTTGAAGGTAGACCCCACCTCTCGCTGAAATTCTTCGTGGCGCTGGGCGGCTTGGAGGGTAGAGGACTCGAGGCGGTCGACAGCGCCGCGGAGAGCCTCGATCTGGACTTGTTGGTCCATGATTTGGGCGGCGCCGACGGTGGCGGTCGGAGGTGGAACGACGTTACGTTTGGGGTACGAATACGTCGACGGGGGTGGAACAAACTCTTCATATGGTGGGGGCTCGAAAGGAGGGAGGGACCGGACGGAACCCACATCATCTTCAGCACCAACCACAGAGGGATTGAGAGAGGAAGGAACACTTGGCAAAGGATCAGCGAAAGAAAGGAGAGGAAAGGCCACCGGTGGAGCAACGGACGAGGCTAGAGGACCCATTCCAGCTCCAGTTGACGGGGTGTGAGTAGAGGCCCGCGGAGGCGGCGGAACTTCGACCGTCGGCGCGGAGAGGCGAGAGGGGGGGAGAACTGGCTCGGAAAGGCTCTCCTTTGAAGAAGGGAGGGGTCCCACGAGGCTCTCTTCCCCAGGAGACTTCGACCCGAACAGTTCGGGAAGAGAAGAAGAAGAGACGGGCTCATGACGCGGGGACGATGAAGATTTCTCAAGGGAAGAACTCGACGTGACGACCGGAGCCGAAGGCGCGAGCGAAGATTTTGTGCTTGTCAGAGCAAGGCTCATCTCACTCTTGGAGATGGCCTGCGAGGGCGCGCCGGCAGCTAGCGCGGAATGCGGTTCTTGCGGGGAGCTCATGGAGCTTTCCTCGGGGGTGACTACGGGCATGGTGATCGACGCACGACGCACGACGCACGGAGGGCGCGGAAGTGTGGAAGGAGGCTTGTGGGAGGTGGTGGCAGGCGACTGGGGGTGGCTCAGGCGCGTGCTTGGCTGGTATTGACTCGTTGACTCGGGGTATAGACTCGGGAACTCGGGGGGACTCGCTTGGGAACACGGTGGGACTCGACGAAGTTGCTACAAAAACACTCACAAGAAACCCAAACCCCAACGACCTTGGGCTCAGAAAACTAACGTAAACACTCCGGAATCATACGATAAACAAACCCTCCCCGTGCGACAAAGGCTGAGGTCGCGATCGCTCGTCATGCGCGAAGAAATACGGAAAGAGAGCGCAAAACTACGCAAACGAAGGGTTCAAACTATCGTTAAAGTGAAAACTCGTCCGCTGAAGCCAACGCGGAGGGTCGAGGAGAGGTCCAAACTCGCGCGGGGGGAAGAAGGCGATGTGCAGAGAGACCTTCTAGACAAGCGACGAGCAAGGGGCGACGAAACAAGACGCGAGACGCGGGGCGCGTGCCATTCGTTCTTCCTTTCTTTCACCGAAAACGCGGCGAAACTAACGTTAAACATCGGTACCCCCTCCGCGAGAATCGCGAAGAAGAACGGACGAGATGGAGGCAATCATCGAAGGAATCGCGAGAGGAATCGAAGCGAGGGGGGGAAACAGCGCGCGCGGGGGGGGGGAACGAACGACGGCCGGAGGAAACGAACCGCGCGCGGAGGAGAAGAACCTCGCGCGGGGGGGGGGAATAATATAACGGCCGGAGGCGACGGATGGCACGCCGAGAGGAAGAACCTGCCGCGGGGGGCGAGGGACCGAGGGCACGGCGGGGCAGCGTGGGAGGGCGCGAGGGTGATCTCGGAGCGAGATCGCGTCCTTTCCCTCGCGGAGCGCAGAGAGACCCCCACGGAACATCCTGGGACCGGAGAATGTTTTGGACGAAACTTCCCTCCGTCGGCCGAGGAGAGGAGGACGGAGAGAGAGAGAGAGAGAGTCTCGCAGAGCAACTGCGGAACGAGAAGTCGAAGTCATGCCGGTTTATTACCTTAAACGAGCCAACAATTATAGTAACAGCAAAAACAAAATTCGAATCGCAAATTTCGAGACCAAAATCTGCAAACCTGGACTTGAGACCATGGGGAATCCGAATCTGTGTGTCTTGTGCGTCAGTGGCAACACGGGGAACTGTTCAATTGTAATTGTGAGCGCGTACCTTACACGAATATTCATGCCTACAGCCTTCAGATGGGCAGGAATACAACAGAACTCGGGGGGACTCGCTTGGGAACACGGTGGGCCTCGACGAAGTTGCTACAAAAAGCTCGAGGACACCGAGCCACACAAACTAACCCAAACGGGGCGAAAACTAACCACACCTGGACGGACGGCCAGGCGTCGGCACCAAGGCAACTCAGCAACGCGCAGACATGCGATAGAGGGGAGGCCGACACAACGAGGGCAGATCTCGTTGGGGAGATATGACCGATAGACGAGAGAAAACAACAGACGGTCATGGAACTTTTGATGACATCAAGAGAAGGTAAGTATGAGGGCCGGAGGCGACGGACGGCACGCCGAGGGAAAGAACCTGCCGCGGGGGGGCGAGGGACCGAGGGCACGGCGGGGCAGCGTGGGAGTGGGAGGGCGCGAGGCCAATCTCGGAGCGAGATCGCGTCCTTTCCCTCGCGGAGCGCGGAGAGACCCCCCACGAGATATCTTGGGACCGCTAAGTTGCCTTGGTGCCGACGCTTGGCCGTCCGTCCAAGTGTGGTTAGTTTTCGCCCCGTTTGGTTTAGTTTGTGTGTCTCTGTGGATCGGCAACTTTTTGAGTCCCCGCGTTGTAGCCCCTCGTGTCTACCTTGGACCTAAGAAGCTCTCATTCTCATTCTCTCTCTCCCACTAGCTCGCTAGCTAGCCTCGTCTCTACTCTCCGACGCCACGCGTTGCAATCCTCTGAACCTCAGCCTACCTCTCCGCTCGAAGCGCTCGATGGCAGACACTGACAGCTACTCCTACCATGACCTCTCAGACATTTTCCCGCCCGCAACAAACAACGACTCTTTCACGGCCGCGTCAGCTGCCGGCTCGATCGAACAGCCCTCTGCCTACGAGCCTGTAGTCATCGCGTGTTCGACAGTTATGCCATAAGTAAGAAGTAAGACAACACAAATACACAAGCAAACATGACTGACTATGCTGTAAGTCTCAAGATGACATGTTCACAAGCCTCATCATCTCCTGCATGCTCGTCGTCCGAGCGCTTCTCCCTCGCGAGCATGTTCTGCCACTGATGTGCGTGATCTGTTGGGTGTGACAGAGATGTGGCGGCCGTGCGAGCGAGTCGCGCTCGCCGTCACCTGTATCGGCATGTTCGTCGGTCGGTCGTGGGTGTAGGAGGCTGAGGTTGTCAAAAAGTTGGTACCTGAGAGCATGTGCACGCCCATGCCATGGGTCAAGGTGGGAGGTGGTCTTGGGAGCATTGTCGGACATCGGCCGACGGTCCGACGGACCCTCCGCGCGGGGGGGTCGGGAGCAATGGCGGGCAACCCTTCAGAGGGCCCAGTTCGGGTGAGATCTGACGGGACCCAAAGGCGGGCACCTGACCTGAGCGGCCAGGGGCTGGCGGGGGGAGGGAGGGGGGCCGTCGCGCACTACTTTGGTGGGAGATCTACCTGCCGTTGGGCCACGGGGGGGGGCCATTGTGGAGGGGGGTCCCAGAGTCCTTAGAATCCATGGATTTTCAAGGACAACTCCCCGCCGGCGAGGTGGGGAGAAGGTTACAAGTCCAACAAGAGACTGGAGTACCCGCTAGCCGATGAAAACACTTTGGACGGCAAAACGCCGCTCGACACCATGGAAGTAGCACACCTCACCATGGCTGGCCCTCTAGCGAGCGAGCCGCAAGCGCAAGCGCCTCACAGGACCGACCAAATGGGAGGAGAAACTGCAAATACCATCAAACACATGGGCACACCCAGCTAAGCTATATACGTCCCCAATGGTGACGGCGCGAGACACACACCTACACTTCAAACACATAACACATAGACGAGTAGGCACGTATAATCGATTCCCCGACAGAGCAAACACTTGCCGCATATGCAGAGCGGCGAACTAATCCTCGACACACCTGGGAGAATGCCCTGGGATAACCAAGGTGTTGGACGAGCTGAACAAAATCGCGAGGTTCTCACCCAGAGCCGAAAGAAGCAGAGAAGACATCATTATAGACAACCTATTCATATTCTCTAAGGGAGACGCCCCGAGAGCGATATACACTCTATACATACTAGCATGGAGATACATCATAACGGACTTCTATAGGATCCACTATGAGAACATAGACTACTCAGTAGAATCGTAGAATCAATACTCATAAGAATAATAGAGAGATACACTGCCCTGTGTAAAGCTCTCTTATTCGCACACGAGACCGACTCAGCACGAACGGCCCAAGCGGGCATGGGAAGACAACCCAAAAAAAGGATAGACGTCGGCGACTTAAGGCCCGTGTTTAACTCTTTACTGCCGGGAGCGCAGCATGCAAATGGATGCTTCGATGTTTGGTTTTTTGAGGTGAGAGAAGAGAGGAAGACATGTTCAACGATATAAGCGACGCTTTCCGCAAAGAAAGAGATGATCAAATTTTTTTCCGATCCCCCCCCCCTCCCCCCCCCCTCCCCCCCCTCCGCCCCCCCTCTCCCTCCCAGTCCCACTCCGTTGCGCCGCGCCGCCCTCCCCTCAACCTCTCACACCTCTTTCTAACGTGCACACGTGGATTATTTGGTAAACTGAAGCATCCAAATGGCTGCTTCGCCCCTGGGCCTATTTTCTCCATAATTCCATACTACAATCTCGACCTATTGTGTTGAAAATGGGTGGGAAATGTGGGGAAGGATGTCCCTGAGGCTCCCCCAGCACCTCATGGGCACCCCTCAAGGCGTTGGCGAGCAGGGACGAAATATGCCGTTTGAAGCATCCATTTGCATGCTCCGGCAGTAAACAGTTAATATAAGCGACAAAGGTGGGCTCAAACCCAGCGTGGAGCTAGCCGAGCTAGCCACCAAGCTGAGGATTGCGCACGCCATCCAAGAAACCGAAGAGCGGGGCGAAGAAGACGAATAAAACACCAACACAACCGGCAAGGGGGGACATCACTGGTAGCGACGCGACCAAGACGAGACCCAACCGACAAAGCATGGCCGAGAGAACAAGACATGCGTGAAAGAAACACCAAAAGGCCTGCCCAAACACCACACTCCAAACCAGACCTCAGGTAGTGCACCGAGGTCGGACCCCGGAAACCAAAGAAAAAGGAAAGAAGGGGGGCAGGGGAGGAGGTGGAGAGAGGGAAGATAAGGGCGATGGAGATAGAGGGGGAGAGTCCTGTAGACGGTAGATGTGTAGCCCAGAATCTTCAGATGTTTTTTTTTGTCCCATCCGGGACCCTCACGGTTGCGCAACTGCATCCAATGGTACTTGTGCTCATGCGCTATTGGCGTTTTGGCTCTGCGTTTATATGATCTTGCTAGCGAACTGCGCGTTGCTTTCACAACCGATGGAGCTAGAGCATCGCTATCACAAACATGCATATCAAGCAAGACGACACGGCACGCGGCGCGGTTCACGCACAAGCGGCATTCCTGAGCACCAGGTGTCTTCAGGCCACAACTCTAGCACACGCTCCGCAAACGCTCAGCCACCGCAAACCGCACAGCTAGCGTTGGCACCGGAGCAATTCAAAGCAAGTCCTCAGCACATTGCTCAGTGCTCGTGGTGTGTGAGAGAGAAGGGGGCTTTGGGGGGGGGGGTGATCGTTCAGATCGCACTACCAGGTGCCTCAATGACGAGACGTTGGCCGCACCCGTTGTTATGCTCCCGGATGGCATCGTGCGTCGCCACGAGCTGGCGGAGCAGTCTTTGCAGCGAAGAATTCGGCTGTGCACCGCTCTCGCTCAGTACAGCGCTGTTCACAGCACTAGCAACCATTTCGCGGTGCGCATGTTGCAGGAGCGGAGCGACGTGGGCGCTCGCTTCAGGGCGCGAATAAGCAAGCAAGGCGACGACGGCGTTCAGCTTGTCGGGATAGACATCTTCCATCCGGCCGCGATACGGTGCAAGGTTGGCTTGGCAATAATTGAGCGCCTCGAGCAACCGAGATGAGCGTACAAGCTCGATGAAGGCCTGGCAGTGTAAAATGAAGAGGACGTGAGGCTGCCGCAACGTCAGACCCGGGAAAAGAGCATCAACCTGTTGGGTCGCGCCTGCAATGTCTCCCTGCAGAATGGCGACTCTGATGCGGTGACGGGCGTCTATTGTCTGGAATGCGAGCAAATCGTCCAAAGAAGCTTCCAGCTGACCAGTCGCACCATCTGTGGTGCTGCTTCCGTGCCCATTCTCTTGATTGCTTGCGGAAGCACCGCCAGACCGTCCCTTGACAATCCATTGGCCGCGACCGTCCGCGCCGTTGGTTAGCTCATTAGGATTGCCGGTGCCGCAGTTGATTGGTGTGGATGAGGAAGATGAACGAGCTGTGGCGAATGTGGGAGGAGGGAGGACGTGGGGCGGAGGGTCCATGGGCGGCGAATCCACGTACTGGCTGGGAGCTGTCGCCTCGCCGCTACCTAGCGGTGTGCTTGCAACATCGGCCATTGCCACTCCATGGTCACCATGCGCTCCGCGAAGACACGGGGTGCAATGAGAGCCGCCATTCGTGTGGTCGTGCTTGTGACATGTTGTGCCATTGGGAACATCGTCGAGGCCCGGCAGCGACCCTCGTGAGGAGATGATTGGCGCATCGCCGAGCGCAGCGTCAAGGGCCTTCAGCGTCTTCACATGAGCATTGTGTAAAAGGTACGAGCGGACAATTGATGCCATCACATCGGGGGATACGTGTTGCGACATGATCTACATGCAAGCAGGGCGAACCTATGAGCCGGTTCTTGGAGTCATCGGGAAGGATGACGCTTAGGGTAAACAAACACCTACCTCGCGTTGGCGATGTTGGTGCAAAGAGTCGATGTGAGCAGCGATGTTGTACGCGAATGGCTTCTGGCCAAAATTAACGGTGAGCTTCTCGAATGGCGAATGGACACTCACAACGGGAAACAACGGTGTGGCCACATTACGGAAGCCTACCCCTAAGTACTCTCCTGGGATCCAACGGGGTGCAGCATGCACAGCGTGAGAGCAACCAGCCCGAAAAGCTGGCTTGTTCTCGCCTTTGCGAGGTGGCCATATCTCTCAGCACAATCCACAGACTCGCATGCATCAGCGGCACGATGGCAGGGAGGACACATGCCATTTTTTGTCCAGAAAATAGACCGCATCCCATTCTCGATGCCGCAGCCGATGACGTCATCCTTCCCCCATCCAGGCCCATACGGCTCGCCGCGCTCCGAATCGTTGTACTTGCAGCCGTCAGACGCGTGGTATCCATAGCTGTGCGGCTCCCAGCCTGGCTGCCTCGTCATGGGGAAGGAGGACTGACACAGGCCAACTGTGATCGCATTTCGCTCCCCCGCGTCGACGACAGCCACCTCAAAATAGTAGACCGCGCACTGGGTGGGGCAGGGATGATCTGCACGGATGGTACCGACGTCGTGGCTGTGGTTCCCCTTGCCTGCGTAGACCGCATCGAGCTTGGCCTGTGAGGCGAGTGTATACCTCGACTGGCTGACTGTGTCGAGCTGCAAGGGGAGCGGCTCGGCAGCAGAGTCGAAGAGCAGGATGGCGTGGAAGTGGGAGCGCGAGCGGCCGGCCGGCTGGTGGGGCAGATCACTGGCCGGCAGCTCACTGGACCCGCCACACATGACCTCTCGGCGGGGAACTCCCTCCCTCCCCACCCTCTCTCTCTCCTCCCTCTCCCTCTCCCCCCGCTCCCCTTTCTCTCTCTCTCTCTCTCCAATCTCTCGTAGCAGCAGGTTTTTGTATCTCTCGCCTCCTCCCTCTCTCCTCTCTCTCCCCGCCTTCCTCCCTCTTACATCTCCGTTTCCGCCTGTTCTCTCCTCTCTCTCTCTCTCTCCTCTCGCCGTCTCTCTTCCATCATCACGCGACGGTCCCTCCTCTCCTCGTCTCTCTCCCTCTCCTCCCGCCTAAAGTAATAATGTCCCCCACTCGGAGGGAGAGAATAGAACCTCACGCGGGGAGGGGGCGGGCGGGTCATCGATCCGATGGGGGGGGGCGGAGAGTAGGTGAGAAAAGTAAAGGAGCTGGTCGGTGGCGGGTCGGGGTTTTTTTGTTGTGTCCCTCCTTCCGTCCGCCTCCGTCCGTCGTCCCCCCTCCCCCCCCCCCCCCCCCGCCCCCCCCCCCTTTCCTCCCCACGAGCGCTGTGTGGGGGGCGTATCCGTTCACGCAACGGGTGCCCACTGATACATGGGTATCGATGAGCTAGCGCAAGAGGAGAGGCAAGAGGTTTACGAGGAGTAGATCGAGGCATCGAGGCCCTAGACGTGAAACACGCAGCGGGAGGGGGGGCCTCCAAACAAAACCATAGGAACAAAACACGGCAAGGGAGGCCTCCAAATCCAAACACAGCCAAACACCAAACACAGCCAAACACCAAACACAGCCAAAATGCTTTCGCCAAAACGGCATTTTTCTGGGACACGGGAACCTCGCAAACACGGCATGCTGCTAGGGAGGGCGCTTGAAACACGGTGGACGGTGGAAAGGGTCCATGGCCTGGTTTTGGTGATGGCCTCCGTACACAAACATGGTAAAATTGTGTTTATACTATGTAGGATCGAGGCACGGACCCGCCTTTTCTTTTACGTTCAAGATCGATATTTGCAGGCCCGCATCAAGCATCAACGTATTTCCCATGTCAGATTACGTATAATATATCATCTACATGCGACACAGAACTTTGTCTGCGAGAGACGCGACACACATTCTATGATCACGCAATACCACTGCAATATCGTAGTACTCTAGTATTTTTCTTCACGTGGCGGGAGACGGACGTGACGGGGGCGATCGCAAGGGAAGGAGAGAAAAATATTCTCTAGGAGTAGGACACTGAGGAGATGGGAGTTGGAAAGAGAAGTGACTCGCAGCAACTTCTGGTGGGCGCGGCGCGCTCAACTCTCTCTTCGCCTCCGCGTGGTTGTCCTTTCTTTCCTTTCTTGCTTCTCTCTCTTCTCACTTTGGGGCAACGAAAAGTTGGGGTGGGTTCGCGGGCGTTGGCTTTCGCTCCCGCTCCCTTTCACCTTACAAAGAAGAACCAGAAGAAGAGAGAAGAAGAGTCCGTCGTAAAGAGGCAGAGGCAGAGGCAGAGAGGCAGAGGCAGAGAGAGAGAGAGAGAGAGAGAGAGAGAGAGAGAGAGAGAGAGAGAGAGAGAGAGAGAGAGAGAGAGAGAGAGAGAGAGAGAGAGAGAGAGAGAGAGAGAGAGAGAGAGAGAGAGAGAGAGAGAGAGAGAGAGAGGTGTCACGCGAGCGAGCCACCAACCACATCCACACGGCACGAGCACATCACGCAGAGATCATCGGCATGCTCGCGGTGTACACGCTGCTCAGCTGTGGTGGGGCGCTCGCCACTGTGCCTGCCGATGACCCGTGCTGGAACGGCGCCTGCTGTGTGCCAGACATGCTCTTTCCGTATGAAGCGAATGGCAAGTACGGCGGCACGTGGAAGCTGAGCATGATGGGCTACCATCCCTTGGAATGCGACGAGACCACCATGAACTGTGAGCCGCCATCCTTCGCGGGCAACGGCCAATGCGATGAGCCGGGGGCAAGCCCCGACTGGGGAACGTACCTGGTGGGTGTTGAGAGCCCTCCCAAGCTCAACCTTCCATGGCAAATAATTTGGCAAGAAGTCGGATCCTTTTGCCAGACCGGCACCGATCCAGACTGTAGGCCGCCTTCCCCATCTCCGCCGCCGCTGCCGCCGCCGGCCACGCCTCCTCAGGCTCCTGCCGCTTGCCCACCGGTATGTGCAAATGAAGACACAGATCCTGCATGCATCGTCAGTGTCTCCCTACAGCCGTGCAAGCACCATGACTTGCTCAGCTTGGAGTGCCTCGTAATCGATCGCGTCTACTGGCAAGCACACATTGCTGGCACATGTGTAAGTAATAGTCACTCTGAAGTTCCGGCGAGCGGCTGTCTGCAAATCGATGGGTTCGTCAATGGCGTAGCACTAGGCTACGGTAAGTACGTCACACATTCGCCTTCGCAAGGTGGCATCATTTTGTCGGCGGTTACCAAGCAAGATGCGGCCGGATGCGGGTATAACAATGCGCCTGCCTCCACCACCGGAGAGAGGAACGCAAGCAATCTCATCATCCCCGTCTCCATGGGCTACCGATTTGAGCTCTCTATTGCTAATTCGGCAGTCTATTTGAGCCCTGGGGGCGAGGGCGCTTCCTTTGCGCCTCTGCCACCATCGATGCCCCCAACCCACACATCACCGTCTCCGCTACCTTCGGTACCGCCGCTGCCCACTCCGCCACAACCTGCGTCACCTTCTCCTGCCCGCCCTTTCCCAAGCCCACCACCATCTGCCAGCCCTCCAGTGTCGCCACCTGTGGCTTATCCAGCGCTTTCGCCATATCCACCTCCCCATGGGCCTCCAGGACAATTTCCCCAAGCTTTGAGCTATCCTCATCCATCAACACCGCCGCAACAACCCCAGCCGTTCCCACCCACACTCCTACCATCCGGATCGACATCATCTTCGCCACCTCTACAGCCGATGGCTCCACTGCTAACGCCCTTGCTTAGGCCACCGCCCCTTCCTCCCTCGGCGCTGCAACTGCCACCGTCAACATCCAGTGCACCAAACCCTCCGGCCCAATGTACCTTGGACTTTATCAAGACCACAATCAGCCCAAGCACCGGCGAGGCTGTCTACGAGCTTGGAAGCGATGGCAATCTCGCGGCGGAATGGGCTGTCATGGAACTCATCCATGCCGATGCAGTCGTCACCGGCACTTATGATCTCTTCACGTGCAGCTTCAGCCACTTTGCTTGCCTTGATGTGGCTGCAGCGTCAACGCTCACTGTGGACAGCGATGGATCTGCAGGCCTTGGGAGCTTTTGGGACAGCAACGATCTCTCGTTCGCAAAGAATTCAGCTGCTCTCCTTAACGTCTCATCTTCCAACATCTTTGGAGGGGTCAATCGGTGTGATGGGCGGCTCTATGGGGACGGCGCAATAAATTCGTACGATTTTGCGGTGTTCATTTGGAGCATCTTCAAACAGCCGCCATATGATGACCTGGTCGGGTCCAACGAGCTTTCACAAGTCGTGACCGTGAGTCCTCGACAAGATACTGATGGCAGATGCGGTCTAGGCATCGATCGCGGCGAGTGGGAGTTGATGATCAGCCAAAGTCCCGCCGCCTACTGTGCCCCGAATATCAGCTCAATCCACTCTCGC
>CM030942.1:2392370-2417370 GCA_018136815.1 Isochrysis galbana | reverse complement strand
CTTCCTCAGGGGCAGCGGCGGGCCCGGCCCTAGCAAATCCATGGCATCCACAGCCAAGAAGCGCAAGCAGATGGCCAGCTCTCGCGCTGAGCAGCACGCCACCGCAGGCACGGTCAAGTACCGGCACGGCAAGCAGGCCGCTAACGCACACCACGAATCCAGCCCAGCCGACGTCGATGACATCCTCGGAGCGGGCGCCCACGCGGCGGGCTGGCGAGTAAGCCTGGCCATTGGCAAGGAGGGCCGCAGGGACTGGTTGGTTCATAGCCCTATTCACAGCAAGCCCTTCCACTCGAAGGCGGCCGGCCGGCAAGCGTATCGCGACGCCTCCGGCGAGCCGGCGGCGGAGACATGGACGGCAGGCGCGACTTGTACTGTGACCCTTCCTACTGGCGATGGCCGACTGAGCGTCGGCGACACGGCGCGCGGTGCTGCAACTCCGGCAGATGATGAGTGCATCACAGCCGACTTGAACGACGAGTTCGACCCTTGGTCGTGGCTGCCCAACGAGCCCGCTGAGTGGCTCGCCACGGGTGAGCGACGCATCGCTGCACCGTAGCGGGAGGTGCATGCCATGTTGCCCGGGCGCAGCTGGCACTGCCTGCGACGATGACAACTCGCCTCCGCGTGTGCCTTCCGCTAGCGGCCTTCTTGTGTTGCCTTCTTGTGTTTGCTCATTGTGTCTAGTGTACGCATATCACCCGCAGTCTAGCAGTGCTCAATCAAGCGCCGTCACATACTGTGTGGGACACGAGTCACAGGGCACGCTGCGGCATCTAGGGGCTAGGGATGCTACCCAGCCCAGCCAAACGATTCGAGTGCAAATCTCGTAGTAGTAATATGTCACGAGTCTGTTCCCCCCCTCCACAAATCCCCCCCCCCGGTGTGGATGGTCTTTCCCCCTCCGCAAAATCCCCCCTCCCCCCCCCCCACGCGGAGAGTTTGCCTTCCCCTCTTCCCCTCCGCACGCCGTGAGGCCGCCTTTAGCTGATTGTGGAAATCAAAGCCGCAGCTTGGATTGTAACGAGATGGCCCGAGGGCCCGACGACGAGATGGCCTGATGGCCCCACGACGAGATGTAAGGAGAGCTGAACGAGATGGCCTTATGGCCCGACGAGATGAACGAGATTTTAGCGATAACGGAACTGGACGGGGAGTTTCCCCTCTACGCTTGGTCTTAATTCCGTGCGTTGTGCGTCGTGCGTCGATCGCCATGCCCGTAGTCATAGTCACTCCCGAGGTAAAGCTTCATGAGCTCCCCGCAAGAACCGCGTTCCGCACTGGCTGCCGGCGCGCCCTCGCAGGCAATCTCCAAGAGTGAGCGCTGCCGGTCTATCCCAAAAGCGCTCGCCCATCGCCCATTGCGCCTTCGTCTTGTGCTTCGAGTTCGAGTGGTCGGCGCGCGGGTGGTCGGGTGGTACCAGCCGCACATGGCGTGCAGAGCCCCTGAGTACCCCAAGCCCCGAGTCTTCCGAGTCGTCCTTTTGAGTCTACGAGTCCCTACGAGTCCTTGTCAAGCGGTATCTGCTCGCCGCGCCCTTTCTTACCTTCTCCGTCCCTCCGATTTGCGTTCCGTGCCACTTCCCCGTCCACTTCACATGCCCGTCATTTGCCCTCCCCGTTCTCCCGATGAGCCCGTTCCGGGCTCCCCGGATGAGCCGTGCGCCGCGCTCGTGCACGTATTTGTCGGCGGTGAGTTGCCAGTGGCTCGATCGGGAGCCGGGACGACGCCAGGCTCTCGAATCCGCCGCTAGAGTCTTCCTCGCCATGGCGAGCGCCGACGCGCCTTTCGTTGCCGTCGAAAATCCTCGAATGCACGCGGAAGCCTCCGCCTTAGTCGGGGGGTTGCGACCGCGGCAGTTTGTGCAGCCGTGGCAGCACGGCACGGGCAATCAAAAAGCAACTGGCCTGTACCTGACCGCTTCACTCCCGTCCTTGCAGCCTTCGAAGATTGTCGAGGGAGGGAATCTTCCCCTTGATGCAAGTTACATGCAAGCCCTTGGCCCCTTTGGTGCTTCTTCCCCTTGGTTGCTACTCAGGGTTGTTCGTTAGAAGCGTCTAGAAGGTTCACGCTCAACGGCAAGATTTCCTCTGTCGTGAAGACATCTCGTTGCGATCTGTATCCAAAGTGATCGCCGTGGTCGCGCGACATGACGCTCCCCTTCGGACTCTCCGCCACGTGGGATCTTACAACGGAGACACGCTCCGGCCGTCGCTGCGGAGTCTCTCTCTCTCTCGCTCTCTCTCTCCGTCTCTCGCGACGTGTTTGAGTTATCGGTGATTTGGGGTCGCGGTTGCCTGATAATTTGCTTGGTTTGGGTGAATGATTCCGGTGTGTTCGTGAGTCGGTGTATCCTGTTGTTCTCAGCTCCGTTGTCCGTCGTTGTTCGCTGCGTCGCTGCACTCTAGCAGCCTAGGCTCCCTCCCTGAGGGAAGAGTTCTTTGTAGGTCTAACAATCTCTTAAAACCCAACACACTAGGGCCGCTAGGAGCGCCTCGCCGCCCCACAGCCCTTCGTTCGCCGTTCGTTCCCCGTCCAGACACCCAAATGGGGTTGCCCGACCCAGTCCAGAATTTCATTCACCCGACTCCCGGTGGGGAGGAGGGCCAAAGCGCCGCGCTAGCCGCCGGTGCTGCTCGCGACGGAGTGGCTCAGAGCCCTCCGGCTCCGCTCGACTCGACAGGCGCGCGCTCCATGACCCTATCAACTATCAATTCAATGCTACGTTGTACGTTGAAGAACAATCTATTAAGAGTCGCTATACGGTTTCTCGCGTGAGCGTGAGCCCACCACCCACGCACACGCACACATTTGTTGGGCGGGTACGCCGGCTGATCGGCTGATTGGGCCGGCCGACCGGCTGGGCCGGGCGCGCTCGGCCGGGCGCGCCGCCGGCCGTCGGCCGGCGGCCGGGACTCCCGCTAACACCCAGTTAACACCCCCCCCCCCTGCCGCCCAAGATATTAACGTGCCTCGGGCCCTTCGGGCCCTTGGCCTATCCACGTGTTAGCTCCAAATCAGAGGGTGGTGGGGTGTTAACATGTTATCTGTCTAAGTCTAACACGTTCCCTGTCCTACTCGCTCGCACGCTCACTCACCGCGCGCGCGCAGCGCGCAACCCTCTGTGTTCCGGACATGGGGGTCTCCTAGAAACACGGTGAAAAACACTGTTTTTGACTTCCGTAGAAACACACTGTTCCTGTGTTTAACATCTAGGGTGGTGCCTCTGGCCGGCCCCGGCTCACCTGGGCCGTATTCAGAGCTTCAGAGCGGCTGGGGAGTCTGGGCCACGAAGCAGGACGAAGGACGCCGGTCTGCCGGTGCCAGGGGTTGGGCACGCGCCAGGAGTTGGCTACCCCCGGAGTATAGATGATGCGAGCATGCGAGCATGCCAGGACTCACCAGAGGGGATCTCTCGTGCCCCGCGCCTAAATACCGAGGGGAAGAATGCTGGGCATTGTGTGGGCACTGGGTACTAAACACTCGAAAAATAGGACAGTCTAAATTTACTCCACAGCTATGACTGGAGTGGGGGTCCAGCGTCTTCGGCTGTGCGGTCGACTGGGACCGCCTCCCCTCCCCCCCGCCCCCCTCTCTCTCTTCTCTCTTCTCTCTTCTCTCTTCTCTCTCCTGTCTTCTCTTTCTCTCTTCTCTCTCTCTCCCTCAATCTCTCCCTCAGTCTCTCTCTCTCTCTCTCTTTCCCTCTCTCTCTCTCTCTCTCTCTCTCTCTCTCTCTCTCTCTCTCTCTCGCTCTCTAGCTCTCTCACACTCGCCACCGCCAGCAAACAACCCCCCATCTCGGCTGAATGTTTCACGTAAACACGAGTCATATTTTAAGGACCCGAAGGTGGCCTCCGGTCCCTTCCCCACTCCCCTCCTTGCTGGCCGCCTCTCTCGCCGCTCCCTCGCTCCCTCTCCCTCTCTCTCTTCCCCCACCCCACCCCCCACCCCCCCAACCCTCTTCCTCTCTCCCTCGTGCGCGATGTGCAACTTCATGTGCCCGACCGAGCCACCGACGGAGGTGAAGGGGATGGGTACACGCGCGACCGCCTACGGCCACATGCTCTCGATTGCACACAACCCACATGTCTTTGCAGTGGGACTGCAAGACAGCTGTGGCGCTGAGCCCCTCTGCTGCCTCTCCTCGGCCCTGGGGGCTCCCTGTGGCCTCACGGCGTGCTGGGCGAGGCAGGCAGTCCTCGACAAGTATCATGGAGGTGAGCGGAGCTGAAGGGCGCCTCCATTCCCGTGTGAACATTCCACATAAACACACAAACACACACACACACCCATCCCCCCCCCCCCCCGAATCTCCCTTCTCCCCTCCTCCCCTCCCCCTCTTCTTTTCCTGCCTGCTGCCTCGGCCTCGCTCTGAGGCACCTTTGCGATTCGACGGCTCGCTGGGCGTGGCAGGCGGCGCCCAATGCGTGTCATGGAGACGAGGGGCTGATCTAAAGTGCCTTCTCTCTTTCTTCCCATCGCCACCTCTACGATCACCTCACCTACACTTTAATCCCCTCGTTTCCTTCTACTCTCCACCGCATCCGCCCTCTGCTCTTCACACCCTCGTGCGCCGCACGCTTGTGCAGGAATCGACGACTTTGTTTGCTTCCAGAGCTACATTCCCGCCTGCTGCTGCTTCGATTTCCCCAACATGTGCCGCGGCTCGCAGCTCGGTCTCTACCTCGAGGGCTGCTGCTGCCCCGTGTTCTCGCTCTCCATCGCGCGGATCCACCTTATGGACTCCAAGCAGATGCGGCCCGACCCAATGGACTGGCAGCTGATTCATTGCTCCAACGCGTTGCAGGTGTGCCTGACGCCGCGTCCCTGCGGCTGCCGCGCCTTGGCTCAGTCAGCCGTCGCCTCCCCGTCCCCCCTTATCCCCCTCTCCGACACAGATTCTCTCGTGCTTTGTCGATCTTGCCGCCGTCTTTGTCGAGGACCTGCGCGACCTGGCGCACGTGATCGACCTGACGGCCGACCTTTTCACGTGCAGCGTCGCTGGTTGCATGGGTGCACAGGTGTGAGACGTCGCGCGGCCCGGAATGCTTTCCATACGCTCAACGTCCCGTCACCACCGCCTTCCGCCTGCCCCCGCCAGATCATGCACGAGATCAAGAACGACGCCAACGGTGTTCGCTTTTTGGTTGTCGAAGGGGTGCCCGTCGGCGGCCCAGTCTCGGGCATGCCCACCACCGGCGTACAGACTCCCACGGCGTACGGAGTGCGCGTCGGCGCACCGTCCGTTGACGAGATGGAGCGCTGAGTTCATTGTCGTGTTCCTCCAGGCACATCGCCGTCTATGCCTCGGCCGGCAACCGCTCGAGCCCCGCGCTGATCGCCCCCCCACTCTCGCTCTTGTGGCATTGTGGCATGGGGTTCTCACCAAAAGGCGCTCCAGCCGTTTGGTTGTGATTCGGTCGGCCTAGCTGTTTGCGGCGTCTAACAAGCATATTCGTGCAACACTTCAGCACTGGCCGTCGGCGAGAGAGGCGGCGGCGGAAGGTTTGACGAGGGTCGGTATAGAAGCCCCGCCTCGATTGGCGAACATCAATAGCACTAGATACCGTAATGCCGAAAGAGCGGCATCAGTCTAGGAGTCAACGCCCCAACACAGTGTCAAATGTCGAATCGTTGGTGCCATGCATACCTGCACACATCAAGAGCTTTCCCCTGCTTGCTTCAAGGCTCCGTTTATAGGTATATGCCGAGATTTTATAAGTTATAATAATGAAAATAAAGCGGCTTGCCTTCATTTGGTCTCCCTTCCCTGCCCAGTTTCTTCCCCTGCCCCGCGCCTTGCTTAGGAGGTGCGAGGTGGCTTGCCTTCATTTGTTATCCCTTCCCTCCGGTTTGGCGTCTGAAGATCCTGCTCACGTTCTTCAGTGGCAATTTTAGATGAACTAACTTTTTGGTGGATTGCTCGACTTGGGAGGTGTCGTTCCGTCAATAGTGGGACATCAGTCGAATTGAGCGATCAAATGTCCACAGTTGTATTGTAGTCGTTTAACATTAGATCATATTAAAATTATAAGAGAGAGACGCCGTCAAAGCTTCTTCGCTAATCACATCGGTGCACGCCGTGCATGGGCACGGCGCGATGTGCATCGGTCCCCCCGCGGATACGCCGTGCGTGCGCATGTCAACCCGTTCCATGTGTGTACCCCCTGCGGCCCACAACTACGTAAACTGGCCCTATAAGAGATGTTTCGTTACGCAGCACCTGTGATGACTTGCAATCACAATGTGCACGCCGTGCGTGGGCACGGCGCGATGTGCACCGGCGCCCCCCCGCGGGGGCGCCGTGCGTGCGCATAGCAACTTCCAGGAAGGTGCACGCCGTGCGTTCACTCTTTCCGCGGGGGAACTCTGGGCGCGGAGGACGGGCGGAACCCCTGGGGCACCCCCCTGGGACCGGTTGATTATTACCGTATATGACGAGAACATTAACGTAAACGGCTGGTCTGGTCTTCTGATCTCTCTCTATCTCTCCCGCCCCCCGGGGGGGGTTCCCCCCTCTTCCCCTCCCCCTCTCATCGGCCTACCAGAGTGAGAAGGCTCCTACTGCCTGTCTCCCTCCTCGCTCATCCTCCAGCTCTCTCCTCGGCCTCGTCTTCCTCACGATGGTGGCGACTCGGCGCGCATCCGTACGGTCCTCCGTCCTCTCCTCTCGTGCACCTGCTCGCTGGCTTCGTTCGACTCCCTCGACACGGCCACCTGTCGACTGGACGCCGAGCGGAAGCGCTGCTCGCACGACTCGTTCCTCCTCCTGCTCCAAGGACGCGGCGGAGGAGGCGGAGCTTGTTCGCGTTCCTGGTGCCGAGGAGGAGACCCTTTCTCCGACCGAGGAGTCCACCACCACCACCACCGACGAGGACTCTGTGGAGGAGGGAGGAGAAGAGAAGAACGAGAACTGTGCGTCGGACGCTCCAGGCTTTCTTCTTCCCACTGCGCCGGCTGCGGAGGTCGAGGAGCCAGCCGAGTCGATGGAGGAGGTGGAGACCGTCCACGCGCTCGCTCTCACCGAGGACAATGAAGCGGAGGACGAGAAGACGGAGAAGACGGAGAAGGAGAAGACGGCTGCGTCCGACGCACCAGCCGTAGAAGTCTTCACTCGATTCGAAGAGGCCACGCAGCTGGAAGAGGCCACGCAGGTGGCCACGCAGCTCGAGGAGGAGGAGAAGGAGGAGGCCGATACCGCCGAGGCGCCACACGCACGGCGCCCCCGCAGGGGGGACCGATCCACACGCATCTGGCGAAACTCCGGGGTCCTCCCCTCCGCTTCACTCTCCTCTTCCACAACCCTCCTCGCTCCTTTCGACATGGGCCAGTACTTTGTCTACATCGCCAAGCGACTTGGTCAGCGCACCTACGAGGAGATCCGCACCCCAGCCTTCAGGTTCTGCGAACACATGGAGGAGGGCATGGGCGGCGCCATCCTGGCGATGCTGCTCGTCACAGCCTCTGGCATGGGCCGTGGATGTAGAGACTTCCGCGTGGATCTGGCCAAGGAACGCTACCCGTCGATGTGGGCACTCATCGAGCCACACATGGGCCGTTGGTGCAAGGCAACCCTCATGCTCGTCGGCGACTAATCCGACGAGTACGACAGGATCCCCAAGACCAAGTACATTGGAGACGAGGCCGCCGTCGCGTACCTCTGCATGGAATACATCATGGCGGTCGCGTACGCTGAAACGAATCCCATGGCGCAAGTGCGCCGAACAGCGGGCAAGCTCTACGTGCAGGACCGACCAAGCGTCCTCTCACGCATCACAGATCTCGCCATCCAAGATCAGCCGAACGACATCGTCGCCATCGAGGAAGAGGGGTGTGAGAAAAAGACGAAGAAGATGAAAACTCAACACGCATAGCTGGGGAGAGTCACTTCGTGTTGAGAGGAAAGCGGGGGGGGGGGCAAGCGTGAATTAGCTTTGTTTTGTACCACTGTTTAATCAAAAAAGAAAACAGATATGTTGAAAAACCACCTGGTCCTCTTTTGACGGAACGCGACTTGGGTCACGTGTCACGTGAGAGGAGAGACAAGGCAAGGCCTCTATAACTTCTATATTCCATCCCTAGGTATGCCCTATAAAGGAAAGGAGGCGCCGGGGAGAGGAAGTATGCAGTGGGCGAACGTGGCAGCATCACAAACTCCCCCCCCCGGGGCTGCAAACTGCAAAGCACCTACTTTTAAAAGTGGGGGTCAATGGGGGCCTCGCGCCCCCCTCTCTCCATCAAGGACACCCCCCGGGGTGGGCCCGTACAATCAGCACCCCACCCCCTGCCCTCTAGCAGGGGCGCAGGGGCTGAGCACTCATCATTCTAGCCCAGACCGCCCTGTGCACAAACTGTGCGCCTCTCCGCGCTCGCCGGAGCGCTTCTGCGGCCGCGATAGCCCAGTGCTCTTCCCCATCGCTGTCAGATGCGCTCTCGCGGTCCCGATGCGCAAGACGCCCCGAAACTGTAGAATAAAAAGATCTTTCTCATATAATAAAGCTGTCTACAAGGCGGAATGTCGGGCGCGATGCAAGCGCAGCAGGGCCTCACCTTGTGACGAAGATTTCTGAGTGTTTCGCTCGCCTGTATTCTTTCGGAGGTCGTGCAGATCGTCTGCCGATGACATTCGAAAGCGAGCGAGCCAACCCAGCTGTTGGGGAACCCTTTCGAAAATTCTGAAAATCTTGTAATTTTTGGTAGAACCAGAAACCTGAATAAACTTATCACAGTGCTTATTTAAGACGATCTGCTGCATGCCCCCGGTGCTGTAACTGTAACGAACGGCCTCCTACAACCCCCCCACAACTTCATTGATGCTTAAATCACTCTGTATCACACGTACACACGCTTTGGGGTGACATTTCGAAAAAAAATCAGAAATTTCAGAACGAACTTTCGGGAAAAACGTGTTTTTTTTTGCCGTTTCTCTTTCTCTTGCCGGTAGACCCGTTAAGCATGTTTGGGCTGTAAGTAGCATTCTAGGGCATCATTGGACTGTATGTTAGAGTGGGGATGAGGCTTAAAATTGTGTAGGCCTCTCTCATGAGAGGTCCCACAATTTTTTACTCAAGGGTTGGTGGAGGGTAGTAGTAGCAATATACTTGTTGTTAGTTGTTAGTAGTTATGATGGGCTTTGTTTTTAGAGCGTAAGCTGATGTTAGTACTGATGTAAGTACTGATGTGAGTGTAAGCTCTGCACGGACTGTAAGCTTACGCACTGACGGCCCATCCGGGGTTTGTGCCGGACGGACGCAAATACTCTTGTGCCCCGGACTTGGACTTGCACCGGACCACATATGCTTGCCGCAGAGGCTCTCTTCGAGGGTTCGTCACTCGCGAGAAGAAGCAGATGAGTAGTGAGTAGACCCGGGGTGGGGTTTTGTTTTCTGTGAGGAAGGGGCAGAGGAAGAAGACGCGGGAAGAGAGAGAGAGAGAGAGAGAGAGAGAGGGAGAGAGAGAGAGAGAGAGAGAGAGAGAGAGAGAGGGAGAGAGAGAGAGAGAGAGAGAGGGAGAGAGAGAGAGAGAGAGAGGGAGAGAGAGAGAGAGAGAGAGAGAGAGAGAGAGGGAGAGGGAGACGAGGGAAGGAGACGAGAGGCGCGGGAAGAGCGCGGCGCCGTCCGCGGCGCGCTCGCCCCCTTCTCCCTCTCCCTCCCTCCCTCCCTCCCTCCCTCCCTCCCCATCGACCTTCTTCCCTTCCACCCCCTTCGCCCCTCTCCTCTTCTCCTCTCGCTCTCCCACTCCCCTTCCACGGCCGCCTTGCCTTTCCCCGGCCTCCAGCAATACTGCCGCTTCCTTCTTTACCTTCCTGACGGCTCTTTTCCCGTTCTCTTCAGTCCTCCCTCCCTCTCACTCCTTCTCCCTCCCTCGCACTTTCCAAGCAGCGGGGTGCTGATGCTCACTTCGAATCTGGAGGCAGAGGAGAGTCGAGGAGCGCCTGAGATAGGGCGGAGCTCGAACTCTCGCCTCTCCCTCTCCGAAGTTTCACATTCCACCTCGACCGACGGCTTTTCCCGGTCCTCAGTCTGCACCCCCCTTTTACTATTCTGGCGTGGGCTGTGCGATTGCCTCTTCCCCTTTTCGCAGACAACCCCTCGGGCCAAGCGGTGGCACACGCGTTTGCGAGGCTTCGACCAGCGTGAGGCCAACGCAGAGCGGCGTGTGCGCACACTCCTCGCCGCTGCAGCCGTCACCTGCTTCATTGGTGCAGCTTCCTCGCTTGCCATCCCATACCTGTTTGGCACAGGCTTCTTCGTTGCTGCGTGCGCACTCGTGCTACTCGTGTTGCAGGCGTCCAAAAAACAGCTCGAGCCGACACCGCTCGATTGGGCAACCGTTGGTTGCCTGGTGTCCACCCTGCCCATCCTCGTTGACTATGTGATGCGTGCTGAGAGTGTCGACGTAGACACGTATGCCAAGGAAGACTGGCTAGAGATGCAGGTGTGGGCCCGCGCTCCCTGATGCATTACCTGGCATGAGCTGCGCCCTCGCGCCTTGCTGTATCCTCTTTGAGATATCGGGCGGATGCACGACGCGTCTCGCAACCCATGACTCTAGCTGTGTGCTCCCTTCGAGATACCGCCACCGCGTTTTAGAAGACCCCTCACGCTGTCAAACATTGCGGCCAGCCGGCTTGAAACCCTAAAAGTCCTTGCTACCGATCGCCACCCTCCACGCTGCAGGTGGAGATGGAGGAGGGGCACCATGATTTTGACGCCCTTTGGATTCGCATCTCGATGGCGGCCGACCTGCTTCTAATAGGAGAGCTCGTGTTACTTGCAGATGCTTGCCACAATCTCCGGCGTAGAAGATTCGGCTCGGATGATGACTCCTACTTCGATTCCCCTTACCGCGCGTCGGAAACTCCTTCTTCTTGCGACGGGGCGTCCCCAAGGTGAGCTGGTTTCACGTCCCTTCGAGTGTGGCATCTCCAGCCAAAGCACGGTTTCGTTCAAGACTGACCTGCCCTCACCCACTTGCCTCGGTTTCGGCAGGCATACGGTCGATTCGCCCGTATCGCGGCATGTCTTTGCGAGCCTTTCCACCCTTTCCGTACCGGGTGGCAGCTTACCAGAATCGGCCCTTCCCAGATTCGTGGCTGTGACCCCTGTGGACGGCTCCTACCCAACCTCCACCTCGCCAACAAAACAATACCGTCGCAGCTTGGGCCTGCCTCCCCCACGCCGCAAAAGCGGCATGAGAAGCATGCGGAATCCGCTAGTTGCACTCTCATCCATCCTACGCGGCGCTCCCGCCGCAAGGGCTGAGTCAGCTGTCTGAGCCAAATGGGCGCACGCGTTCGTGGCTCGATCTCGACGCGCGGATCATGCGTAACCACCACTTGTGATGCGCGCATGACATGAAGCAAGGCGATGTGCACACCGAGCAAAGCAGAGCAAATCTGGACTAGTTTGAACACACGTGAAGACCATCTATAATTTTCATTCGTACGATCCGAGCGCACGTACTTGCACGAGAACGAGCCACAGCACTGGGTGGTTTTCTT
Organism: Isochrysis galbana; assembly: GCA_018136815.1. Classification (NCBI taxonomy): domain Eukaryota; phylum Haptophyta; order Isochrysidales; family Isochrysidaceae; genus Isochrysis; species Isochrysis galbana. Next base: position 2,405,866 of record CM030942.1, on the reverse strand, counting down.
TCGCCGAATTTTTTCGTAGGACTCCTAGAACGAGTAGATTTTAGGAAGCACGTAGAGCCGTTTTTAGCCACCTTTGCTATGCGTTTCGACTTTTAGCCACCTTTGCTATGCATTTCATGACTAGTCCAGACTCTTCGCATGCTCTCGAGCGCTTTGGGTCGCACCGTCCCCCCCCCCCCCCCCCCCCCCCGTTCAGCCGATCGACGGTGAAGTGCACATGCATGCGTCGCGCGCTCACTTTGACGAGCTCCCCACTCGTGGCACATTTGTTGTGTGCACTATAGCCGATCGCCCGGCCGTCGTATGCTCACGATACCACTGCTGCATGACGGTTTTTGTTGTCGCTTGTCACTCTCCGACTATGCCTTCCTCTCTCCCCCGAGTGCTCCCGTTTGGCGACCGATATCATGGCACTGGAAAGGAGTCTTTCGTCGGCGCTGAAGCCTTTCCTTTATTTTCCTTTTGCTTCTAGTTTGGGCGAGCAACTGATGTTGTGGGTAGGGGACGAGATCACGGGCGGCTGCCGTGTGCTCGAAGCAAGGGGGGGCCGCATGCTTTTCTTGTCACAGCAAGGCTGATCTTGACTTTGGAGACCCCATGCGAGGGCGCGCCAGCAGCAGCGCGCAACACAATTGCCTTGCGGGGAGCCCGAGGCGTTTCCTCGGGGCAGCGCCGCAGTCATGTGTCGTCGTGGCTTGGCTTGTTGGTGCAAGGCAAGTGCTGGTGACAGCAGCGGCACGCGGCACTGATAGAGGTGGGGGAGAGTGGGTTGAAAAAAGCTCTTGTTGATCAAAAAAGCTCTTGTTGATCCGGAGGCCCACATTTTTTTATCGTCGGAGCGGGGGAAGATTTCCCCTCGTCTCTCTCCCCGCTCTAATCCGAATCCGAGGCAGAGCGATGGCGACCGACCCGCCTGACAGGCCGACCTTCGCCCCGCTCCAGCGCGAGAGCAGCACGGCGGTGGTCAGTGGTCAGCCCCCCCTGCCCCCTTGTTGCTGGTGTTCGGACTAAATGGTCCGGGTACACCGGTCGGCGGTCTCACCGGCCTTTCATGCCACCGCACTCTGACCGCACTCGACCGATTTCTGCTGCTCACCTGTCACCTGCCCACGCAGCATGGCCGCCGGCCCCACACCACACCACTTTCAGCCCCAACCTGAGGAGCGGATGTGACACCGGCTTGCATACGCGCTCCTACGCGCAGAACCCCATCCAGCACGCTCGCCCACACAATGTAGGCTCTCAAGGCTCAAGGCAGAACTCGCATGCCATATGCCATGGGGACGTCCAAAGGGCCTCGTGGCTCTCTCTCACAAGCGCAGTGGCACAACTTACAACTTCAGCACGATGTCACCTCCAGGTACCAAGAGCGCACGGCAACCAGAGACCTAGAGCTGGAAAACTTGCTGGAATCGCAGCCTCTCACGGCGAGGGACAGTACAGCCCTAGAGGGCCGCATAACGCTAGAAGAGCTAACCAAAGCCATAGGCGAGATAGGCAACGGGAAAAGCGCAGGACCGGACGCCTTGCCGGCTGAGTTCTACAAAAAGTACACCGAACTAGTAAAACACGACTTCCTCAGAGTCTTGAACTTCGCCCTAGCGGAAGGACAACTCAGTGTATCCATGAGAGAGGGTGACATCATAGTTCTATACAAGAAAGGAGACACGCGGGATCCAAGAAACTATAGGCCCATAACGCTACTACAAAGCGATAATAATTATAAAATTCTAGCCAAGATCCTAACAAACAGGCTAAAACAAGTGATAGGACACATAATATCCAAAGACCAACTGGGCTTCGTACCCGAAGGACTCATTGGAGAGGCCACACACCTTCTCCAACTCACACAGGCATATCTAGATGAAACGAAAGAGCCCGGAATCATGCTAGCACTGGACTGGGAGAAAGCCTTCGACAGAGTGAACTGGGGGTTCTATCACCTCGCACTCGAGAAACTAAAGTTCGGACGCGACTTTCAGAGATATGCGCGGACCCTCACCAACTCGGACGCCAAGCCGATCAGATACATAAAAACAAACGGGGACAGAAGCTTCCCTTTCCTTTCCCTTTCAACATAGCCAGCGGCGTCCCACAAGGATGCCCGCTTTCCCCGCTAGCCTTCCTGCTGACAGCGGAAGCCCTAACCAGGGCGATAAACGAAGACGACAACATAAACGGGATCATAATCAACGGGGCCGAGCTCAAAATCAGCCAATTCGCCGACGACACCCAACTCCTCGCATCCGATTACGCAAGCTTGGGCCGATCGCTAAAATGGGTGGACCGATATGCGGCCGCCTCATGCGGCAAACCGAACGAACAAAAATTCGAAGGACTTAGATGGGCGATGCCTGTTGCGATCAGGACTACTCTATCGACGAGTGCCGACGAGAGACGGCGAGAAGCTCTGCCTCTACGTGCCGAAGACGATGCGCCGCGCCTACCTCGAAGCCTTTCACGACCGCCGCGCGTCAAACCACCGTTGCAACCATGGGCAACGTGCCCGGGTGCGTCGATAGGAATGGCTTGGGACCCTTCCGTCCTCTTTGGCGCATCATCCGACTTCTCCATCCGCCGGGTATGGGTTGAAGCTGCTGCGCGTCATCAACCATGACATTGCGCTTTTGATGGCCTGGATGGATGGGATTTTACTTCTGATGGTTGGGAACATAAGCTCAAGGGTGGCCCTGACGACGGCGTTCTCGTAATCTTTCTGGTTCAGTTTTACATCCTTGACATGGTCTAACCAGAACTTCCCCATGCGCGGCTGAGCACGCTGTCTGAGGCAGCCTTGAACACTTCCTTCTTCAGAGAATCGATGCTGTCGAGCACATTCTCCGAATCCCAAAAAGGCGCATTTTCTGTCAGGAAATCGAAATAGGTGTCCTTATCTAACTCGCCTTACGGGTTTTAAGTTACGCAGTTATTCCCATTCACAAGAACACCTTCACCGTATCAGTCACATCTCCACGACGGATCAGACGGAGATGGAGACAGAGGCGCCGCGCGCTCCGGAGGAGGAGGCTGCGCCGGAGGGATCGGCGCGTGCATCTGGTCGGTCGCGCGGTCGGGCACGGGCACGTGGAGCACGGCGTTGCCCGAGTTGCGCGCCTGCACGAAGAGCGAGGCCGCGCGCTGCGGGCGCGCGCCGAGTGCGAGCTGCTTGACGACGACGCGGTCGGCGAAGCCGGGGTTGGCGCGGACGGACGCGTTGAGCAGCCGGACGTTGTCGGGCACGGGCTCGAAGGCGTGCACCGTGGCGCCGAGGGCGAGCATGAGGAGCGTGCAGCTGCCGATGTTGGCGCCGACGTCGACGAAGACGCCGCCGCCCGCCGCGACCTCCGGCCTCTCCCACGTGCTCGCGAGGGTGTCGCAGCCCGTCCATCGCCCGTGCTTGCGCACGTAGTCGCCGATGGTGTCGGCGCCCTCGTGGAGGCACTGCGTGAAGGCGAGGCCGCGCGCGCGCACCGCGAAGGGCTGCCCGGTAGCGCACGTCATTCCCTCCCCCCACTGCGCGCGTGCGCGCGCTTTCCCCCTCCCACCGCTCGCGCGAGGGGTCAATCTGACAGAATGCGCGCGGCGGCGCGCGCGCGCTTTCTTCTCTCGTAAATTCAAAGAGGCATGTCCAGGAGTGAAACTCGGTGGGAGGACCGGGAAGAGCTCCGAGAATGCTAGCTCTAACGACTTATTTTTCTCCTCGTCTCCTCGAGATGTTCACCAACGTCACCACAATGAATCCTTGTCGAAGGAGGCCCTCTCGGGGCGCGCCCTCATACCGAGCCAAGGCGACGCCGTTCTGGTCGCGTACGGGGTGCTCCTGGGCCTCTCCTTGGGGGTGCTCGCGGGGGGGGCTCATGGTAGGGTGAGAGTCCCCACAGGGAGGGGAAGAAACCCTGAGGGAAAGGAGACCAAATGAAGGCAAGCCGCCTTGGCTGATGTACAGTAGCAATAGTAGGCGCTGTCCGGCGATAGGTGTGTAGCCCTGAACCTTCAGATCTTTTTTTTTTGACCGAAGTCTGGTGGCGAATCTGCGGGTGGTGTGTGCATCTGCGTGGGTCAGTATCAAATGTGCAAGCTTTGTGTGCTTGTGCGCTCGGTCGGCATTCGTGTGAGAAGCTGCTGGTTCGCATCCGGCATCCCGGACCACTTCCTGGCTTGAGGAGTGCCGCTGCAGCCGCGGCTTTGACGCCAACGTCGTTCGCGCGGCAGTACTCTGCCGCTTTCCTTACTTCCTCGACTGTCGCGGCGCGCTCAATCGCTCGGGCATCGCGCGGGCCAGGACGGTGTAGTGGCCAGGGGCGGGCACAAGCTTGGTGGCAGGCTTCCTTGGGGCCATGGGGAGCTAGGGGGGGACAGGGGCACGCCCGCGAAGCGGGCACGTGCACCAAGCGCAAGCCTCTAGATGAGGGCGATGATGTGATGATTAGAGTACAAGTTCACATCTCATTCACAGATAGATAGCTGTGTGAATCAGATAGCCGATAGAAGTATGGGCCGTCCACGGCCACGGCGTCGGCATCCTCCTCTCGCCAATAGACTAATCAGCTATATATAGATATAAACACGTCTTGTCCTCCTATCCCAATCTCAAGAAAAAGGGGCGGGCAGCACAAGAGTTGGAGCGCAGAGAGAGAGAGAGAGTAGAGAGAGAGAGAGAGAGAGAGAGAGAGAGAGAGAGAGAGAGAGAGAGAGAGAGGGAGAGAGAGGGAGAGAGAGAGAGAGAGAGAGAGAGAGAGAGAGAGGGAGAGAGGGAGAGAGGGAGAGAGAGAGAGAGAGAGAGAGAGAGAGAGAGAGAGAGAGAGAGAGAGAGAGAGAGAGAGAGAGAGAGAGAGAGAGAGAGAGAGAGAGAGAGAGGAGAGAGGGGGGGGGGGAGGGAGGGAGAGAGAGAGAGAGAGAGAGAGAGAGAGAGAGAGAGAGGCGCAGCACATCACAGCGAGTTTTGAGATGAGAATAAGAGAGAGTAGTAGCACACACACAGGCAGCTTGAGTTCGAGACGACCTCGAGGTAAGTGGATTGTCGCGGCCATCTCACACTATAGATCTGTCGAAGGCCAAACAGTCAAAGTCAGTCGTCCCACGACTCGCGGACTTCTCTTTCATCTTCTATCTTCTCTCTCTACGTTTCATACTTTCTGTGCCTCTGTCCCCCCCCTCCCCCCCTGTCCCTTCCCCCCCCCCCCCCCCTCTCCTCTCTCTCCTCTCTCTCCTCCCTCTCCCTCTCTCTCTCCCTCTCCGTCCCTCTCCGTCCCTCTCCCTCCCCCCCCTTTCCCCCCCCGAGGGCTTGCCCTCGCAAAGGGCATCATCACCATGAGATCCGTCTCCCCCCCCCCGGCGGAGGCAGTGGATCTGCACGCCATCTGCATCGAGCCTCGGAGGCGCATGCCTACCCCTCCTCCTCACCCCTCATGCATCTCGTGCCACCTCGTACACGAGACCATCGCGATTTCTCTTTTCTCCTCGAGCGGGATGCTCTGCCGCCTCCTGCTCGGCCGAGGCACGCAGATCGCGTTCGACGGCTCACACGGGCTGTTCGGAGTGCTTCCAGCTAATCTGATCGGCTGCTTCCTCTTCGGAGCGCTCTGCGACGGCAAAGCCCTCGCGGCGACCTTGAGGAGTGGAGCGCCCGAAGCAGATGCGGCTGCTTTGGACACCGTCAGCTCGGAACCGCTGCCTATTATTCGTGGGACGCCCATGACGTGGTCGGCGATCCTGCTAGGACTTCGTACCGGCTTCTGTGGCTCGCTCACTTCGTACTCCTCCTGGAACCAGGTCTGCACTGGCTAACCCGCTGCTCACTTGCCGTGCGCGAGTTCGGGGAGGACACCATCCTGGGTTCGTTTAGGCGGACTCTTTGGGCTCAGCAGGATGATACCTTTAGGTCTTGTGGTATGGACACCGGAAGGATACCTCTCTAATTGCTTCGCCCTGCCTCTACTCACCATGTAGGCCATGGTCTATTACCTGTTGGTCCAACAGGATGGACGCGCCTTTGCGATTGCAGCTGTCATAGGACTTCTTGCGCCCTTTGCCGCGCTTGTTCTTGGCCAGCGGGCGGCTCTATGGTCATTCCTGGCGTTGAGATGCACATTGCAGCAATCGCCTAGCCAGTCGGAGCAGCCCGAAAGCGGCGCCCAGAAGATAGATTCAGTTCTTGATGACGGTGCTACGCGCGGTTCCTTGAAGAGTTGTTCTATGATACGCATTGCCGTGTACAAAGAAGCTGCGATTAGCGCAGTTGCTCGCACGAGCCATAGGGGGGGGGGGCGTTGGCTTTCCCTATTGCTTCTCATCGGCGTCATTGCCTCTGTTGCTGCCATTGCTGCCACAACCGGTGACGATGAATCCATGCGTATTTGTGTGGCAGTGCTTCTTGCGCCGGTGGGAGCACTATTGCGCTGGCGTCTGAGCAAGGCCCTCAACGGTCGCTACACGAGAGCAATTGGGGCGCCAGGGTTAGCCGTCGTCTTCTCCAATTGTTCAGGTCTGCCGATCGGGACTCTCGCCGCAAATCTGCTTGCCTCCATCTTGGCTGCGCTCCTGCTCGCCACCGTAGACTCGGGGGCTGCGGACGGCCGCTCTTTGAGTTGGCGCAGCGAGGCGGCGTTGCGTGGCATCGTGATTGGATTTTGCGGCTGCCTCTCCACAGTGTCGACCTTTATCAACGAGGTGCAAGTGTTGCTCTCGCCTAGCCTTCGCTCGGGCTCGGGCTACCACTGCAGCTGCCGTGGGCTTATCTACCCTCTCGTTACACTCTGCATGTGCCTCGCACTCGCCATTCCGTGCTACGGATGGGCAATTTGGTGAGACGCAAAGGGCGAGGAGGCCTGCCAAGCCGGCGGAAAGATCGCTGCGGTATTCCGTGGGATAGTGAAGCTCTTTTATCCTTGTAACTTGTAAAATGCAACGAGATTTGCGATGGAATAAAATCTTAACAAACTATCCGCTACGTGCACGGCATGAGGCAGAGTGCTTTTGCGACTCTGAACTACCCTCCCTGTCCTACCACATCATGTCCCCCTCCCCCCCCGCTGCCTTCCATGGAAAACTGGGGGAGGGGGGGTCGCGCGCACTGCTTCGAACTTGGACCAGCGGCGTGAGAAAGAGGAAAGAGGGGCTAAGATTGGGTGATGCCCTCATCCGGGCGCCGTTTTGCCCCTTCCGGGAACGGCGTCCGGAAGAAGTCTTTGTTCGTGTCTGAAGAGATTACGAGATGTTTTTCATGCCTAGCTCCGTCGCCGTTTGCTAGGTAGGGCGGTCAAACAGGGCTTTTTAAGTACTGCTATTAAGTACTAAAATATGGGGGGGAGGGGGTCGACAGACATCTTTGACCGTGAGCGGAAAGCCCCGGCGAAAGCGCGGGTCGGAGGGTCTCCCGTCCTTTTCAGAATCCTCGTCCGAAAAGACGGTACGAAGTCCCGTCTGACCCCCCAGCACACGCTCTGGCGGCTCATAGGAGTGACGGGTCCGAGGTTACCACTGCCTCAGATGGGAACGGAGGGGACGGAAGGGAAGCGGCGAGATACTTGCACCGAGGCGGCTCGCCGCGGCGGTCAAGGAGTGACTCGACGATGAACTCATCCTGGAGTGACCGATTGAGGCGTAAGCGACTCGGGGCCCTCAGCGCACCTCATAGTGCGCGCACACGGCCCCGTCGTCGTCGGTTGGTTCTCCTCGCCGGCGTGCGCGATTATCTATCAGGTATGCCACGCGCGGCCCACTGCCCTGCGATGCATGCACTCACGTAGAGCTCCACCACTGCACGCAGGTGGCCAAATATGTGGCGCTCTGCTCATCAAAGGGCTACGCGATCGGCGCGAAGTTCCGCGAGTGGATGGAGGCGAAGCTCGACGACATGGTCGACGCCTGCACCGACGCTGTGCTCGGCAACGTCGAGGACCTCCTCGCCATCTGCGGCTCTCGGTCGTACGTCTTCTTCCTGAACGCCGCCGTCACCGAGCGCCTCCTCACGCAGGAGAACACGCGACGAGGCACCGGCGCGCGGCTGGCGCGATTGGCGTCGCTGGCGCGGCGGGTTCTGCTCACTCAGCGTCCTGGCTGGCCCGGACACCGGGCTGATGGCGAAGAAAGCTTTCGCAGCGCGCCCGGGCGCACGCCTAACTCGGGCTCTCCGGGCCCCTCGCGGCGGCGCGTTAGCGCGCATGCGGGGCGAATGGTCGCAGACTTCGACGAGGTTCCAGCGCGCGGCGGGCGCGATTGGCGGCGCGGTCCCGGCGGTACTTTGTCATTTGGTGCCTTGGCTGGCCCGCACACCGGGCTAATGAGCAAGAAGCGCCTCGCAGCGCGCCCGGTCGCGGCTCCGAGTTGGGCGCTCCGGGCCCCTCGGGGCCGTGCGTGAGCGCGTTTGAATGCCGCCGGGGGTGGATTGCGACGAGGCACCGGCGCGCGGCTGGCGCGATTGGCGTCGCTGGCGCGGCGGGTTCTGCTCATTCAGTGTCCTGGCTGGCCCGGACACCGGGCCGATGGCGAAGAAAGCTTTCGCAGCGCGCCCGGGCGCACGCCTAACTCGGGCGCTCCGGGACCCCTCCGTTGGCGCGCTAGCGCGGGACGCGAGGGGGCGATTTGCGATGAGGCGGCGGCGGGCATGGGGGGCAGTAGGAGGCGCTCCTGGCAGCCTACGCGCATGGCTGTGGCTGGCCGAGGCACGCTGCGCCGGGGACGCGTCGATTAGCGGCCCGACGCTCGCCCGCGCTCGCGTCGGACGTCGGCCCTCCGCGATAGTGATTTCTGGCCAATTTGCGCGTTTTCTGGTTACGCATCGCTGTGGGGGCTACCGTGGGGGGTCTAGGGCCCAAAGGGCACCGGATATGTGCTAGTTACACCTATCCGGTCACCATATCCAAAAATCTCGTAATGAATCCTCAATCTTGACTTGGTCAATTTTCACCCTTAGAAGTTAAAATAGAAAATAGCTGTTTGACCGCCCTATAAGCGGCGGCTCTCCCCCCAACCACAACAAGTGACACCGACCATGACATTGTGGCTTTGATGGTCTTGATGGTGGGGCCTCGCTGAGAAGAGACCGCGGGGGAGGGGAGACCAAATGAAGGCAAGCCGCCTGACCACCTCGGCGTCAGCGCCAGCCGGAGCCCATCGTGACCGCGATCAGCAGCGTGATCGCCACGAGCGACGTGACGCCGCGCGCTCCATGCGCCTATCGCTTTAAGGTTTAAGGAGATAGTTGCGGGGGGAAGGGGAGGTGAATGTGAAAATGGGTCGATAGGTATATTGCTATGGGCGGTGACGTAATTGGAGTTGGCAGTTGGGGTATATGGTATATTGTATGCACCGGCTGTTTGCCCCACGCGGCAGCCCCGAATTTCAGATGTTTGATTTTCGTGCGCAATCATCAGCACATTTGGTGCACGATCGAGAGTACAATTGCGACTTTTTCTGCCTCGCGTGACAATCGTTAATAAGGATAGTAGACCACTCGTTTCAACTCTGAATTGGTACCAAAGTGCATTATTAAACAGCATTTGCTTTTTGATACATACCAACTTCCAACTTGGCGCTTGATCCCCACATTGGCATTTCCACAAGCACGCTCAGCACACCCGCCATCGCCGTTGACCACATTGGCGAGCCCATGCGTGCCACTCGGTTGAGGCGCCAGTCCCTCCGAGATCCAAGGGTGCCACACATTCCTCTTCATCAGGCCACTCATAGGGTCTGTATCATAGTTCTTTGAATCACCGCTGTCTCTTCCACACCGACGAATGTGCGGCGCCCGCCAGCATACTTCACGAACCGGCTTGTGCAAGCAATTTCTGCCTCTTCTCGCGCCTTTCTTCACGCGAGGCGTGCAATTCGACCTCAGGCAGAGGCGAGTACCTCTTTCGGTCAAAGTTGTACACGTCCAACCAGAATGGCTTGGCATAGGTCAAGTAGAGGAGTGGCCGCTCCTCACTGCCCGTGTTAGCGAGGCCGCGGTGCTTGAGCCGATAGTCAAAGACGAGGGCATGGCCAGCCTTCACCTTTGGTATCTTGGAACGCGCCTTCAACTCAAAGTCAAAGTGCGAGCCCGGAACGTACTCCGTGGGCCCAGAGCCGGAATGGAGGTCGATGAGCGGCACAAAGACATTGACGGCGTGGAGCGGGGCAACGAAGCGCTCGTCGCCGTTCGAGAGCATATGTGGGCCATCCGAGTGCCACGGCTGTACGGCCGACCCCGGGAAGGACAGCATACACCCAAGGTGGGTGAGCTGAGCGTTAGCACCCAAGGCGGCGTGCACAAGCGGCATCCATGGCGCCCCGGTGCGTAGGAACGAGAAGGCCTCCGTCGAAAGCTCAGGGAGCTGTAGGTCGTAGCGCCCCGCGGACCGCATCTTGATCTGCATGAAGCCTTTGTCGATGAGCTTTTCTTGCAGGTCGAGCTGCTTGACGGAGTACATGTACCTCGCAAAGCCGTGGGCCACCACCTGCTTGCACGATTCCACCTGCACGTGGCAAACAAAGCTTCACTATGGGTCAAGCTAGACTCCAACCAGGCCCGTCACGAGGCGCGGTAAGCAGAGAACGGATCCCACTGGTGGGGCGATGGTCCTCAAGGCGGTAGATGCGCCCGTTGGAAGGTGGTAGACGCGCCCGTTAGCACAGGCGGGGCCTTCGTGTAGCGAGCAGAGCGCGTGGCGAACGGGCCGAGCCAAATGCAAGAAGTGAGCTTCACCTGATCCGCAGTTATGCAGCCATCGGCAACGACATAGCCTTCCCTGTACAGCGTCTCCACCTTAGCAAGGTGAGGATTCGGCCGAGGCGTCACATCCACCTGGGCTCGCTCCGCCTCGATGCGGCGGCGTGCCTTCAGGTCGCCGCATGCCTTTTTGGCGCGGTCGCGCTGCCGCTCGAGTTCAAGCATGGTGGCCTGTGTACGCCTCCAGCCTACCCCCTCGTCATCCATCGAAAGCTCCTCCACAAAAGCCTCGTCACCACCAATGACAACAGAGAAGCGGCCCTCTGCCAAGGCTTTCGTCACCCTCGCCGTCTGCCAGGATGCCGCTCCGCCCGCTGCCTCCGCCTCCGCCACCTCCACCTCCACCTCCGAGCCGACATCTGGAAGGGGCGTGAGCGGCGCTCCCTCGAGCAATGCGTCGACACATGTGTCGCACTGCCAGAGGTTGTCGTCCGCCTCTACCAGTGGCGGCATGAAGCACATCAGATGACGGCGCGCCGGGCACGTAGCGCAGCGCACCGAGTCCCGACCGTCAAGCTCGCCACAGCACTCGCACGCACGCCGTCGCCGGCCGTCACTATTGCGGCCACCGCGCGACAGCCACGACGCTCTCGCCGCGCTGCCGCCGCTCGTTCCATGCGCCGTGTCTGGCAGCACAATGCACGCCTTGAGCTCAGCCGCCGAGCGTGCAGCCTCGAGCTTCTCAGAGAGCAGCTTCCTGGCGCGCTCAATGACCGGCTCACGCTCCTTCAACGAGAGAGCCTTCCACTCCTCCGCAGCGGCCTTCTCGATTTGCTTCGACGTGCCGTGCGGTGCGCTGGCGCGGAGTCGCGCACGTTGCTCGCGCAGGTAACAGAGGTAGCCGACGTATGAGCTCGGCTTGCCGGACGCGCGCTCGATCGAACTAATTGCTGGCACTGTCCCAGGTGGAGTGGCGGGCAGCTGCGGCTTCGCCTCTGCTGGTGTGCCCCCCGACACCGGAGGGGCGCCTCGGTCCGCTGCGCTCGGTGCTGCGGAGGCCTTGGCACTCAGCCGAGGCGGCGTGACGGCACCGCCCGCCTGGCCGTTGTGGACGAGCCAGGCCTTGGACTTAGTCTCGACCAGTCGGCCGTCGGGCCCCGCGTATCGGATGTACGGCTTCCCCGTCTTGGAGACCCGCCTCACCACCTCGAAGCCGGGGGGCAGGTCGGTGCAGTGAGCCACAGTGACAGGCGGACCTGCTTGTGCCTCCTCGGGAACGCATTCGTTCATGGCGCGATTCTCGGCGTCCGAGCCCTCGGCCACCGGCGCCGGCATCCCTGCGAGCCGGTCAATGAGTGGATGGCATGGGGGAAGGATGGGCCTCTCGTTTGGGTGCTCCACGTCGGCGCGCAGCGAGGCAACGATCAGTCGACGGCACCAGGGCGTGTCGAGCGTGGCGGCATCCTCCCATGAGACTTGCCAACGTGGCCTGCCTAGCCACTTGACAAGATAGAAGGCCTTCGAGTATCTGTAAAGGAATGCAGAGCGCGGAAGCTCAGACTGGAGCGCTGGGGATTCCACACACATGGGTGCGGGGACATTTTTCGCCGGGGCGCAAGGTCTGGGGCAACGATGATTTCCTCTGGCACAACCTGTTTGATGCGCCCATAGAGTGACAGTTGTGGCCAAGTGCGTGCGATGCGCTGGAAGAGCGGTGTGATTGCTGAGACGGTATGTCAGATTTTCGTATAGTGGCCACCGTCCTGCCTCGTCCCCGAAGACCTCAGTGCGAGATAGATGAGGCTTCCGGGTGTGATGCACGCTCGCACGAGGGATAGAGGGAGGGAGGAAAAGGAGGAGAGAGGAACCAAGCCATACGGAGACAGAGTTGGCGTGGGAAGAGTGGGGGGAGAGGAAGGTTCGGGCGAGAGCGATCACCTTCCGACGCGGTCGATGATTTCTTCCGGCACGCCTCGCTTGATGCACCCTCTACAGAACCACTCCTTGTCCTCGTGGGAGCGCGGAAGCGGCGGCTTGATCCCCGCAATGCACTGTATGTGGTAGGCTGCGTTGCAGAGCTCGCAGAGCACGTTGGGCTCGTCGTCCACCTTCTTGCATATGCGGCAGGGAGGGTCCCAGAAGTCGGAGCCCACCTCAGAGCGAGTTGGAGAGAGGGGTGGCTCAGGCGCGGTCGACATGGAGAGGGAGGGGGGAGTGGGGGGGGCAGGGGGGAAGGGGGGGGAGGGGGGGGGGGGGGGGGGGGGGGGGGGGGGGGGAGCGGGGGTGGGCGGAAAGAGTTGGGGGTGGGGGGAGGGAGGGAGGGAGGGGGGGGAGAGAGAGAGAGAGGAGAGAGAGAGGAGAGAGAGAGAGAGAGAGAGAGAGAGAGAGAGAGAGAGAGAGAGAGAGAGAGGGAGAGGGAGAAGAGCAGAGGAGAGAGAATAGGAGGGATAAAGAGAAAGAGGGAGGGAGAGGGAGAGATAAAGAGACGAGGCGCGCGCGTCGTCAGTATTAGAAGAAGCCACCAGCTCGCCGTCCACCGATTTTCTCAAGGAAACGTCCCTCCGAATCATGTGCTAGTAGATTGAGAAAGCTCTATGACAGAGCCATTGGTTCATATTTTCCCCCTCCTTCTTGCTCCCTGCGCTCTCCTCCCCTCTTCCCTCCCTCTCCTAATAATCACGCGGCTCACTCTCCTCTCCCCAGCCCTCCTCCTCCTCTCTCTTTCGCTCTCTCCCTCTCTCCTCTCTCGTCCCCCCTCTCTTCTTCTCCCGCCCAAACTCGCTCGCTCTCTCCTCCGCGCGGCGGCAGCGTGCCCCCCCCCGGCAGTACAATCGCTATCGTT